>VYXH01001417.1:0-133060 GCA_013397275.1 Burhinus bistriatus | reverse complement strand
AGAATCACCTCCCTCAACCTGCTGGCTATGCTTCTTTTGATGCAGCCCAGGATGCAGTTGGCCTTCTGGGCTGCAAGCACACATTGCCAGCTCATGTCCACCAATACCCCCAAGTCCTTTTTGGCAGGGCTGCTCTCAATGCCTTCATCCCCCAGCCTGTATTCATACTGGGGGTTACTCCGACCCAGGTGCAGGACCCTGCATTTGGCCTTGCTCAACTTCATGAGGTTGGCACGGGTCCGCCTCTCAAGCCTGTCCAGGTCTCTCTGGATGGAATTCCGTTCCTTCCATGTCAACCACACCACTCAGCTTGGTGTCATCTGCAAACTAGCTGAGGGTCCACTCAATCCCACTATGTCATTGATGAGCATATTAAACAGTACTGGTCCCAATATAGACCCCTGAGTGACATCACTCATTGCTGATCTCCATCTGGACATTGAGCTGTTGACCACTACCCTCTGGATGCGACCATCCAACCAATTCGTCATCCACCGAACAGTCCATCCATCAATCCTTAGAATAGTATAGGTCAGTAGTATCTGTTTTCCTCTGATTTCCATAGACAATCATGAACTCAAGAAATTTTAAACATTAAGAGAAATGCCGAAGGGACTTTGTTTAGGTTTATTTCCTCCCTTTGCAACAGATTTGAGGGGTATAAATCATTTCTCGGACACTGAGTATAATTATAACTAATCATTTCCTTCTTTCTCCTTGGAGTAACGTTCATTGACTCCTCTTAATTTTAAGGTATTTGGCTGACACAATTCAAATTTAATTACTCTTTCCACATGATAAACTCCAGTCCTGTGAGCAAATATGTCTCGTTTTCAAGTTTGGCTAGACAGCAGCAGTGTAATAAAGACCTTTCCACCTCTGGTGCAGCCTGTAGCTTTTGAAATCTTTCCTAGATGACAAAACAGCTTCCCATATCATAGAACTTTCTCATCTGTATCAAATAAACACCGAATCCTAAAAACCTGTAAACTAATAAACTGGCTGCCAATTAGAATGACTTCTCCCGTCAGAATTGCTTGATGTGCAACCACAGCAGGTAAATGGCAATGTTGATGGTGACTTTCAAATTAAGGTTTACTAGGCAAGGATGAGAATTTTCACAGTCACTCTAAATACATTGTAGTTTTTCTCCCATCAAGTAAAAATTTCTAGTCTCTGAATGGCTGTAGTAATCTAATTTGTATAATCAGTGGGTACAAATATCCAGACAGCAAATTCTGACAGGGTTGCTTGTGCTGTATAAATTCACACTTTGGCTTACTATGTACTACTTCCCTGCCCAGATTCAAACTAATACAGCAGTATTAAAGAAGAGCAGAATTCTTCTTTTAATTTCTACTTCTCAATAGCAGCTCCAAATGGGAGCTATTCATCTTTGGGTAGCCTTTAGCAACTGAGCAAGATATAGAGCTTTGCAGTATCAGGGGAGTCACTTTCAGTACACCTCAAAAATACTCAGACTGTCTTCCAGAAGAAGGAGGTCAAGCAAAGACAAGGGGCTTCTCTAGTCAGTCACATTTTCAAGCTGTTAGGAGGCAATTAAAACATTCTGATCATAGGCTGCCAAAGCACAGGCACTAACAGTTGCAACTCCCTTAGGAAAATACGTCAGAAGCAGAAGATTTCTCAGACATGAGGCCAAGAGCAGCATTTGTCAGATACACTCAGTCTGCAAGAGTCAGAAGAAGGGAACTATGAGAAACAGTTTATGCCCTGTAAAACTGGCAACTTAGCCATGCCTTTCCTTCCAAGGGTTTTAACCCATGAACTCCAGTAGCTGTTCACCTCTTTCTTGCTCAAACTGAGATAGGTATCAGGCAGGTATCAAGCACGCACCAATAGCAGTTTCTTTCGATGAGGGCTACAAGTGATCAGCATATCTCTATTAATATAGATTTTGACTTAAAACCCCAAAGTAAAGAAACAAGTGGTGGTAACATAAAAAATAAACAGACAATTTTAATGACAGATAAATTACCCCTCCAATACATAAAAAAAGAATAAAATTGTCAAAAATGTTTCAAAGCAAATTAGCATTGTAAAAGGAAGCAAACACTACATTTTAACTTCAGTGCTCAGGAAGGGCTCAGTTTTGAGCTGGGCCAATTTTATACATCCCATTTATTTCTTAAGCGAGTGGATTTTGCATCCACTTTTTCTAGGAAATTCTAAGCAGCAGTGCAATAGAGTTGAAAAAAGGATCAGTCTTGTTCAAGTTCTGTTGCACCAGTGAAGGGTGTAGCTATTAGCACTGGTTAGTTCAGCTTTCACGTACCATGAACCCTTTAACAGAATCATATTTAACATAAAAGCACCACGATCCTTACTGGCATAGTACCAAAGAAGTAGTAAACAGCAGGGGTTCAGTTGTTACATTGTGCTTAAAAGGACAGATAATCCATTGGTATTTAATTATAATGCTTTGAACCAAGGCTGGCTGGCTGACTGGGAGAATATAAACCAAATCGTAAAACATCACAAAAACTGTTGGCTGACAGCATTCAGGGTTCTTATTTTGTTGGGTTTTTTTTAACTAACCCGAACAACATGTCAGAGAATTCTCCAGTTACCTACTTAAACAGGCAACATTCGGAAGAAGTTGTACAACACCACACACAGAAGTCACCTTCATTGCTTATTTAAACCACGAACTCAGAAGAAACTGCACATTGCTTTTAATCAGCCAAGATACAGCTCTGAGAGAGCACCATGGAAATAGAAAAAGGCAAAATAGATTGTATTTGCATATATCATATGAAATTAGGCTGTGTTGCAGCATGTAGTGTAGGCATACGCATTGAATGTCAGCTGAGTTACATTTTTGTCAAGGTGACATTGGTGCTTCTCTTGCCAAATTTGATACAACTGACAAGTGTTTTCATGTAAGGGGGATCTATCCCTCCCATCACCTTGTCAAGCTGAGTGAAGGCAAACTCCAGCATATTCCTTCCTCAAGTGATGAGGTGGTTTCGGAGTCATTAAAAGTCACAAAGTTACACTGCAGCAATGTGCCATGCATACCAGATGAACCCAGTCAAGGCTGTCTTCCTCGGGACCGGTGAAAGCTCCAGCCCCCAGCCCTCTCGGCTCCCATGCAGACCCAACCCCGGAACGTGGGTAAACTCTGGACTTGTTTTTTTAATGTACCTCTCAAATTTTCTTCAAAACTGTAAGTATCACTTCGGCCAGTCTCACTGCTGCTTGCTTTCTCATTAGACAAGTATCTAACAGCTCTTTTTTACCCAGAGTACTCCCAAACATAAGACAATGATCAATGCTAGCCTGGTGTCAGCTTTCCCTGCAGCCGCCTCCATAATGATACTGTCTTTCCTAGCGATAGTGGTAAACAACTTAAAAGGAAAAATATGCTTCCTATACACCACCTTATCTATCTTAGATGTTAATTTTTCACAGCAGAAGACTGACATGCAGCATGGGCGTGCTTACAGAGCACCACACAAGATACTAAAGCAAAATTATTGTAAAACATTTTTATGAAAGAAAAATAATCTGAAACACAATCCATTTTAAAAGAGGTCTGGAGAGATGCTATTAGTGGTCTTTGCTTCATTTGTATAATCTTACCAGGTTGAAACTTTTGGCTTGAAGCTAAGTTCCTTAGTGTTATGTGATGATGGTAAGTATGATTGAGAATTACAGCTACGTATGCCGTTTCCTGTGCCCAGTGAGCTATTCCTTAATTGGATTACATAGTAAAGCACAGATTCTAAACTAATGGAGCAAATTTATTTCCCTTTAAATAGCTATTTGACTTACAACTTCACTTGTTTTTATGTTTAAGGCAGCATAAGTCTACACAATAATAGTAATATTAAAAAAGGTACCTTTAACAAAACATTAAAGCCAAGCAGTGTCAAACCATGGACTCAAGGGGGTTTCCAAATATTATAGTGTCTCCATTCTACATGGAAAAGAGGAAAATTAATATTATCAAATTTCATGTTATTTTTATTATTAAGTATCAAAAAGCAGCTAAGGCTCACATTTTTTAATGGAAGTGGATATATAAAATATTTATATATCCATATAGCGGTGGATAACAGAAACCTCTACTGATAGACTATCCTGATTCCAGGGTTTTCATCTGTTGGCTCTATCTTGTAAAAACAGTAGTTTTAAGCACTATGCTCCCTAACTTTTAAGAAAAACAGAGAATCACACAAAATATCTCAGTGCTTCTAAACTTTTTGAGCAATAAAACCTGAGGACACAAAAGCAATGTAAATTCTACCTATAATGAAATGTAAAACACTTGTTTTTGGTAAAGGACATACTTGGGCTCTTTTCTGATTTTTGTAGTTTGAGAAACATTTTCCTCTGCTGACACTGGTAAGATTCATACTACCAAGAAAAGAGATCGGGCTTATACTCAGAAGCAGAGATACCAATTAAACTTCATGTTACCACACAGACAAAACAATGAAACTGCAAAAACGGTTAATTTCTCCATATAGTTATCTAATTTCTTTCAAATGAAGATATTTTTGTATTTATATTCTGGAAAATAATGTCAATACAATTATAAAATGGATTAGTAGAATCACATTAAACTACCCTGCACATATGTGTTTATCCTAATTAATTGTGGAAGCTAATTATGATAAACTGAATAAAGCTATTTTCCTTCTGAATAAACTGTACTTGAATGTCACTGAGTTAATCCACTTTATAGCATCTTGGTTTTTTGATTTCTCAAATTTAAGAGAGATATTTGGTTTTACAAAAAATTACAAAACGAAGCATGTGATTTTTAAAATAGACTGTCCTTTGAATAACACATTTTCAATTAACATACCCTAGGTTAAAGTATGCAGTTTAAGAATGTTGAATTAAAGTCTTGATAAATCTTTGCTTGAATTCGTCTGTATACCTCAGATGGTCTTAATTAATACACTATTTGTTGATGTGTAAGATGTTAAATTATTCTGTTAACCAGAAAAAAAAGGACATTCTATTGTGCCTTTGCAAATGTCAACTTTTAAAATATTGAACCCATATTTCTGAATTTCAGCTTGTTTTTCACTCCAGTTTGAGAACGATGAAACAATCCTACTTCAAGATTTATAACAACAGCTGTGCGAGTTACGAAAGCACTGAAGTGTCATTTGGAGTACATGAAGACTATAACTTCGCCTCACTCTAACTTCAAAACAGCTGAGCATAATTTGCTTAAATTTTTCTGAAGAGCGGACATTGTACCTGAGGCCAGGCGTAGAAAGTGTCAGGCAAAAATCTGTCTCAGAAACTTATAAGCAGATATATCACTCAGAATGAATAAGTTAGGAAGACTTCAATGTTCATGACAAACTGATAATGCATCTGAATTTTAATGGAAATTTCAAAGGTAAAAATCACAAAATATTACATGGAAATATAATTTGCTACACCATGACTCCACCATATGGAAGGAGTCATGTTACACCAGCTTCTTCTGTGGTTTTTGTTTTGTTTTGTTTTGTTTTGTTTTTTAATCAGAGCAATATCAAATCATTTGGACATCATTCTTACATCAGGACAAACAAAAGAAGCATTTATTTTGTTCTCCCATTTGCCAATGTTTGGTGTAATTTAATGTGCTTCATGAGATTGCATATTCATGACGACTCACAACCTTCAGCATTTGTGCCCCATCCTAGAAATACCTTCTGATTTACTCCACCTTTGTTCCTGCACTGAATCCTGCTTTCTCCTATGTCAAGGTGCACATCATACTGTAAGAGCAAGGTTATTTGAAATCAATTTCTAGTCAATATCCAAAAGGACAAAACCAAAGAAAGAACGATTATAGCCAAAGAACAATATGAGTGGGTGGCAGAAAAGCAGATAAACAGTTTAGTTCTGGGGTCTGGACCAGCAGGTAGGATGCAAAGAAGAGAAGGGAATAAAAGGTGCAGAATATCCATGTTCATGGCTGATGTGAAAGGAAACAGGCTAAATTGAAACGAAGATAAACCCCAGTCATCTCTTGTGGTAGCAGGGAGAATTCCGCTTTCTATTATCTAATCAATATTGGGAATCAATGCAAAATACCCTCATAAATATACAAATCGGCTCTAGCTTATGCATCTTTCCAGCTTTGTTAATGTTAATGAAGTAAACATGACAAATGGACATAGATGTTTTTGTGGTATTAAGCATTTGTTTTTTAAAATACTTTCATACTAGAGAATAGCAAATGTCATACAGTAATTGATTCAGCAAACGTGGCTTTTTGTCCTGTGAGTAGCATAAACCATTATTGATTTTCTTAATTCTATAACAATTACTTTCAGAATGATGTCTACCAACTCTTGATTTATAATTTATCAGCAACTAAATAAGAGACTTTCAAACTTATGCTACATTGGTTAGATTGTATGCAAACCACATGGTAGTGTTATGATTTCCTTACTAGGTTTCTCACAGAAATACTAGTTACTGATGAATTCCAAATTCATTTTCCACACTAATTCACTGAAGTTACAGTTTATTTGTCTCATGGATGTTCCTGCCAGTAAGTGTCTAGACAATTTCAGAAAAGCAAAAGAAAAGTAGAGGGAGTGGAGACACAGCTAACCAGCATTTGAGTCTTTACTTCAGAGAGTCTTTTAGAAATACTTTTTGTCTGTAATCAAAGCTGCCAACTCTCATGTTTCCATCAAGATTTATAAAATTCCTCCCAGAAACACCACAGTTCTTGAAATCAAATGCATACCAAGGAACATCCTCTTTCATTTAAAATGAAAGTCCTCTTCAGCAAACTGAAGTTCAAAAACAGAAAACAGAAAAAAAATAGAAGATATCTTTAAACGTCTTATGAAGTTAAGCCAAACTGAAGATTTTAATGAGGAGGGGTAAAGGTGTTACTCTTCTGCAAGATCATGGTTGTCACAGCTGTGATTGGGATAGCCACACATTAATACTCAGGTAAACTAAAAGTATGTAAGCACAGCTTAAAACCAGCTGCAGCAGAAGCAGGAATCAATTAAAAACTCTACAAATTATTTATATTAACCTGACATGCTAAAAATTGTTGAATTGCAAAAGTCATGGGTGGTAAATGGGAAAACCACAAGATAATGAAAAATAAAGGAATAAGATGTACAAAATTAACAAACTGCATGGATTTATGAGAACAAAGAGACCATTTACCAAAAGTTAGATGTGCAAGTTAAGGCAGATTACAGTCATCCTCAGCAATTGGCACTTAAAGAGCAAAAACTTCCAAGTCTTCTATATCTTGGGCATAAGAAAGACACTCTTTACCTAATAAATAATTAATTCAATTTTAGAAATAGAGATATGTTTGTCCTCTGTATAAATCATGCCTGCTTTTGTTTGTAACTATTTCCTCAGCAATGCCTTCCCTGTTCCATTTTCTGGGTTCTGAAATAAAATCCATATTTGTGTCTGACTTGTCCCAGTTCTGCTTTTATTTAGTAGGATATGAACGAACAGTAGGATCAGAGTCTGATATGCTATTTGGATTGGGTTCCTATCTTAGATGGCAAACTCAGATTACTGATATTGTGTAAAGACCTTGCACAACATCTGCTCTTTCTTTTGGAGTTAAAATACTTCTGCTCTTGCCAAGTAAGACTCCAGATGCCTCATCTCCTACAAGTCCACGTCAGTGTGCCAGCTTGTAGTACATAAATGAACATTACCTACTGACACGTACAAATTTAGAGACCTTCACAGTATGAAAATTCCTTCTGCACACTTTGACCTAGATTCCAGCTCCCAGTTAGAAAGATGCAGCCTGTCACATGTCTTTTAAATTCTTCAGTGGGGTGAAGTTACCATTCCAAGCTGAAGCAGCCCCTGCCAATTTCAGTTCAGCTGCAGCCCATAGAGAGAAGGCTATTCTAGGACGAAGTATTCCTAAGTGATATGAGTCTGCTAGCTAAAAAAAATAGGGCTATGGTGTTTTCTTTGCATTGTATACAAGTACTACATGTGTAACGAAATATAAATTTCTCAAAGGCCCCTCAAAGTAGCGAAGATATTAATCTAATCTGTGTGGGGATGCTCTTTACTTTTTCCATGAATAAATGGTGTTAGACAAGTGTTTTTAACAGACACCAAAATATTAAAAGACTAGGACAGTAATTCTAGGATAGAAATACATACCATGACTTCAGGCTTTGAGAAAGTATTAACCTCCACCAACTGAACTTTTTGCTTCTCAAAATCAAGAAAAACATCACATCATGTATTTAAATATGACACATTTAAGAAATAAAAAAAGAGAGAAACAGGATTGCTATCTGAATCTTATGTGAAGTACAAAAATACTATCTGATCAATGGTTTTCAGAATAAGATCAAGACTAGGGTTATATACAAGTTAATCTACCACTTACTAAGCTAAATAAAAAGCTAAGTAACACTAAAACTAAAACACTAACTAACAAACACTAAAGGAAGAACAGAACTGCTTTGCACATAATGTTATGCCATTGCACTATTGCAAAAAATGGCCTGATGTAATAGTACAAAGCCGTTAAACAAAGAGGAATAGCCTGAATGTAAGTAGCCATATATCCCCTCTCAATCTAATAGATTAATTTAAGACTTGTCTCACAGAACTGTGTTTTTCTTTCTTAATTTCAGATTCTTATTATTGAGAAACACAGGGGCTTATACCAGAGCAGGTACTGGCCTGAGTTATATTCCCAGCTGGAGATCGATCAAATCACTGTCTCCATTTAGCCAAGGATTTTTTTTTCTTATCTTATTCTACCTTACCTATTTCAACTGTGAGCTCTTTGCAATGACTCCCACTCCTTCAATGGGCTTGTAGAGCAGCAGCACAACAGGGGCTGAACCTAATTTGACTATCCTATAATAGCATACTAAACATGTTTTAAAAGCACTTCAAACAATGCATCTTAGAAAAAATCCAAAAGGCAGAAATGATACAGATGAATATTTATGATAAATACAGAAAACTCCTTAGGAGAGCTGGTGAAACACTGTATTTGTTGATTTCAAAGGGCCCAGAGCAAGCCGGTTTGATTCACGGTTTCAAATTGGTCAGCACTTGCAGGGCTACTGCTTTGTCTAATCATTCCAAAAGCTGCTTATTAGTCCAGCTTTGTACTGAAATGTCAGAGCTCTTCTCATAGAAGTAAGTGTATGAACACAGAAGAAAAACACTGGACCACTTTAGGAAGCTGGATGACTATTACTGTGGTATAGAAAGCCTTCTAAAAACAAAACAAAAAAGCAAGCTTAGAATTTAGCCACAATGAAGAGATCACAGCAGATTTGTAAACAATACTTCAAAACATGATGAAAATTTGTTTTATTTCAGGCACTATAAAAATGCATATCCAATATTTTGCTGCTATGACCTTCCCAACCATCTATCAACACATATCCTCACAAAGGCAGAAAATGGCACATTGAAGAGATCGGTTATCATTTCAAGCTTTCAGCCAAGCGTGAAACTCCTCATGGCTTCATTGTTTCCATGGACATAAGTAGTGTAAAATCATATCATAAGAAAAGTTATTACAAGTGTATGTTACTCAACAAATGCTAACATGACACTGTTCAGAGGTGTTGTTTAATATGATAAACAACTAAGATGTGATTTTGTTTGGGTTTTTTTTTTTGGTTAGTCTGTGAAATGGAAGCTGTATTAATTGGTTAAATCTGTTGTGAAAAAGCAAGACATGAAAAAAACTTACAAAAAGCCTTAAAAAATTTTAAAACAACTTTTTAACCTTTAAGTAAATCTTTAACCACAATAACTATTTTATTTGCCATTTGTAAGGATTATTGAAAATGGGCTTTAGAAGAAATCCTAAATTAAGTGAAAAGTAAAATTACCACTGGGCTGGTCTCTTCTGCAGTATCACCAGTAAGAATATGCAACAAGAACTTATTAGTTCATTTTTATTACAATGTGGATTTTTCACCATAGGTTTGTAAAGTCACTGTTTTTCTCTTCTATGGCTCTGCTATGACCCCAAAAAAGTTCAAAGAAAGATTCAGACATGGATAAAATTTTTGGTTGTCTTTAAATCTCAATTTCAAAAATTAACTCAGCTTACATTCTTAGAACAATTAATAGAAAATACCAAATATCTTTAAAGATCTGGCCTTTATTTTCTTCTGAATCTCAGTCTCATTGAAAGTCTTAAGTACTTCTGATATCTTTTCCCCAGAAAAAACTCAGTATATTTGGCTGAGATGCTCAGTGATATGCTAGTAAAGAAAGAATAGATTTTTAAGGATTATATCTAAACTACTTTGGTCTTCAAAAGTGTTCTGTATATATTAGCTAAACCTACCATCATCAGTTAATAGTTCAAATAGAATTAATGAAGACAGTGATGAATGTATACTGATATAAAGACATAACTTTGGAGAAGCTTATACTTATTAACAATCACTAGTAAAACATGAGAGAATAAAGTCTTTCCTCATTCTTTCTCTTGGTAAATCCTCATCCACAAAATGCCTCAATATTTCAGATACAACTTCTTCACCCTAACCTTCTTTTTGACAAAGATTATTTGAACTAGGATAAAGCTTTTACAAGCTATGACCAAATATTCACATTTTTTTTTAATATACAGAATTATACCAAACCTCGCTTAATTTGCATAATTCTAAACTTTTTTTTTCCAAATTCTTGCTTCCAGAGGAGGAGCTAAAAGGTAGGAAAAGAAACAGCTGGATACAAAGGTATCAGAAATAGGAACAAAATTTAGGTTTGTAAACAGTATATTAATAATTTCAAAGGAGTATTAAAGAGCTTGAAAAGAGTATGAAAATGACCTTCTGACATGATAAAAAGGTAGCCAGGTTCTGGGAGAAGTGTGCACTGCTCTGTGCAGCAAGACAGTGTTTTTTATGTTCTCATCACCGCTCTCCAATCACAAGCCTCCTTAGGCCTGCAGCAAAATGCTTCTTGGAGCTTGTTTCTCACTGAATTGGATACAAGTGTTTTCATAAGCTAAATTTGCTTTGTTCTCTGTGCAGTTCTAAAGTTGCTGGTCCTGCTGCCAATAAAACAAAATATAATGAAAGCTCTCTAGAGTCTTTAGAGAACTGGAGGCTCCAGAGACAAAGAAGAAAGCACTGTTGCTGTTTTACAGAGAGAAAAACAGTGATACAGAGAATGAAGTGACTTCTCAAAAAACACTTAGCTAGTGGTAAAACCAGAAACACAATGAAATAAATACCCATGCAGAACAAATGTAGAAAAAAAAAAAAGAGTAAAATAGAAACAAGGATAATCTCTTCCTCCCTCACCCTTTATAAAATAACATCCGCTTCTAAAATCTTTAAATACTGTTGGTATGTTTGGGGAAATCTGAAGCATAAATTCAATCCCTTCAGTCATCTCAGTAACTCATGACTCTTATGGTAGGTCTGCCAGTTCAGCTTGCTACTAACCTACTACATTCCTACCATGATGTTTAATTGGCTATTGTAGTAGTCTAAACAAAACATTCTTCCAGTCGCCTTCCTTGGCTTATGGCCCCATCATTTATTATGCTATAGCAAGCAACATTAGGAAGGTAAACAGCTCAACTTAATTCTGTCTTGTTTAAATTGGCCCTTGAAATGGGCAACACTTAAAAACTCAGCACTTAGTACTTAATGAAATACTTTGATTTGATTGATTGATACTCTACAAACTTCTTGATTTGTACAGAAAGCTGCAAACTTGTAAGAGAGAAGATGTTTTCTAAGGGCTAACATAGGATTCTTGCAGAAAGATAGCAGTAAGTTTGGCTGACAAATCAACGCCTAGTAGGCCTGACATGCCAGACCAACTACTTGAATGGGCCCACAAAATTACCTGTCAACTGACTCCCAAAGTGCCTTCCCAAGAAGGGACAGCTCAGCCATTCAAAACGTGGCATTCCCCATTCCCAGGCACTTTCTCCCACATGTGCTGGAAGCGTCACATGTTTAGAATCAGCAGTTGAATTTTTGGTATGATGAAGACTCATCTGCTTGCAAGCTGGAGCCAGGAAATACATTTTGTCTTCTCCATGCCCAAAGGGGCTAGATGGTTTGCCACAGCAAAGGCTTGTCTAGCCTGGAGTTGTCTGGGCCAAGAAGGAAATTCAGCAAACAAGAGGGAAATGTTGAGGTAGAAGAGTGGGAGGACTGGTTTGTGAATGTCGGTGTCTCGCAGGGCTTGTGGTTCCACTTGGCTGACTTCAGCTCTCAGGAGAAGAGGGGTCGGGGGCACTGGCGGTGAAGGCTGGATTCCAGGAGGAGAATTACAATTTACCTCCCAACTAGACTGGATAGTAGCCAATGCACTGCTGCATCAGACTCTTTCATGTTGAGGAGACCATGGGAGAATAATCCTGAATTTTCTGGTTTTTAAACTTGAACTGCAGCCACAGAGATTTTTTGTGTTTCATTTCACATTGTTTCCCAGAGTTAATACATAATCATAGAATAATATAGGTTGGAATGGAACTCTAGATGTTAACTGGTAAAACCCACATGAAGTCCCACATGAAGTTCCTGCAAGATAAATCCTTCTCCAGCTTGCTCCTTCCTTTGACAACCCCTTTGCAGCCCCAATCCAACTGCAGCTCTATGCTCTGTCTCTCTATCAACCCCAACACTTAACCTAGGCAATGACTGAGCCATGCAGGAAGCCCCATAGCTTTCCTGCACATAATGAATTTCTGAAGGGAGAAGTCTACTTGCAGACTGCCAATTTCTTTGGCAGCACCTTTGCATCCCCACTTCACCTACAGCTCTACGTTTGGTCTCTTGCCCAACCCCAGCCCTAGGCCCATACATGTGCTGAGCCTTAGCCCAAATCCCACAACCTAGTCCTGCATGAAGTTCTCAGATAACAACTTTTTTTTTGCAGCCTCCGCCCTCCTTTCACAGCCCATTTATAGCCTCAGTCTACCTGCAGCCCTAAGCTTTGTCTCTCCTCAATTCACTACCCTAATCCTAGGCATTGGCATGGACTAAACTTTAGTCAAGCCACAGCCTAGTCCCACATGAAGAAGTCCTCAGAGGACAATGTTTTTGGCATCTCTACTCCAGAGGATGCCATAAGTCTATCTGCCATCCTCAGTCCTAAATATAATCCTTGACCTTACAGCAAGGTGACATAAGGCTGAGCCTTAGCCCAAGGTCCCCATCCCTGCCCCACATGATGAATTTCTGCAGTGAGAAGTCTTTTTGCAGCCTGTCCTTTCCTTTGGCAGCTTTATTGCAGTCTCACTCCAACTGGAATGCTAGGCTTGGTTTCTCTCCCATCCTTAATCCTAACCCTAACCTTTAGTATTGGCTTAGTTTTAGCCTAAGACACCCAAATCCAGCCTAGTCCCACATGAAGAAATTTTCAGTAGATGACTCTGACAGCATCACCCTTCCTTTGATAATCCTCTACTGCTTGAATCAGGACCATATATGCAATCTTCAAATTTCCTTCAACCACTGAAATGAACTTGATCTGATATTTTAAGAAAGCGTAACCAATCTTGTATTGCCATTCATATTATACCAGGTTATTAATCCCACGTTGCTTACTGAATTTGCAAAGTTCCAAGGAGGTTACTACACCATTATTAGTCCCTTAAATACCAGCTTTTGCTAAAATAGTGTCTACACAGTCTAGGAGAATGCTGTTAGTCATTATCTTTTCAAGAAATGGTGCTTTTGTCAGAGCTAAGTTTTTTTCTTGAACAAGAACCTCAAGATAATCAGAGTCACTAGGTTATATACTTTTTTCACCCACCCTTATTCTTTCTAACTTTTGGTAGAAATGGATCTCTAGACAATAATGTGATGATAATAATAATAATAGTTAGTCAAAGTATTTATTTTTTAAATAGTTGTGAAATACAATAGACTCTCTTTTGGTATAAAATCAGCTCAGCTCAAGTGAAGCCAATGAAGTTATGAACATATGCCAGCTGAGGTACTGGCATATTCTTAAAATGTTATCCAGCATTTCATAAAATGTCGGTAATAATCTGTTACAAAGGCACTTTGAGATTCATTTATCAGGCGTTTGCAGAGCCCTTTTCTCTCTACGGATGAAAGAGGTTATACAGTAGGGTGATTAAATTTTATTCTGTATTTTGTTAATCAGTTTTATTAAACATTACCATTTTTTACAGTTTAAACTAATTGATTGATACCAAAGTCTATGTTTGACAGTAATCAACCTAGACTGTCAAATATAGTTTCATTTCCAAGAAGGCTGGGATGCCCAGAATTACTGTTGGTTGGGTTCCATCTGAATTCCTAGGATGTAATTCCACAGACACTTAAATTTAATTCCAGGCTCCCAGCTCCCAGTCTTCCCTGATCCCCAGCCCCAGGTTCCCCACTCCCACCCATGCACTGGCATTGACATTCAGTCACCAATCCACCGATCCAGATTGACCAGTGAGGAAAATCTTGTTCATCTTGTTGAAGAACTGTGCTGAAGAAAAGAAAGTTTAAAATATTCAATGGTCTGAAGAGCACTGCAGACTTTTAAAGGAAAACTTAGCAGGTATTTTTTCATTTGACAAGAATAAAGTATTTTCCCCTTCAAGATGAAAATAGTCTCTGAAACATCCAGACACATTCTAGTAAAATGAATCAAACAAAATAGGCTCAGGTAGTTTTTCAACATATAAAATTTTAGCCCAAAGAATTTTCAAGTTCAGCAAATTTATAAACAATTTGAAATAGTTTAATTTAACCAGAAATGTTAGGCAACCTAGACAGACAGCATTACAGGTAGTAGTACCAGCACTGTCCTTCAGGTTTTCATTTTTGCACTGAACATGAATGTAATTTGTGAGAACCGTCATTTGAATTTCTGTATTTTTGTATACGTACCCCTTTACAACCACATCTGGACTGAATTATTTTTATCTTGTTTACAGTTGTCCAAAGACAACAATCTCAAACCCATTTCACTACCACCAATACTGTGTAAACACAATAATTAAAGGGAAGAGGCATCATTATTTCACCTAGTAAAAAACTGTTTCTTAGTGGAAATTGTTTTGATCTTTCTGCAGTGTACTGCAGTATGTCATATTTATATTCAGTAATGTTGAGATCAGGATGATAAGCCATCTGCAAGGAAGACAGTAAAGATTACTGTATGCTGAAGGAATTTAAGAAGCCACACAATACAGTCTTCCAAATTGTTCAGAAAGTCTCCTTGACAGGTGTTGGAGATACTTGTTTATTACCTCCAAAGGGAGAAATAAAGGTGCTTATTTTCTGTAATGATATTAATCGAAAAACGTCAGACATCTGTGTGCATTGTAATGGGCGTACTTCCACTTAGCTCTGTGGACCCGTGATTCAGAAAGTCAACCTTCACAGGTTGAAGGCGGACTTTGTGGATGGTTTGGCGATCCCGCTTGAGCAGGTGCCTGAACTGGACACAGCCCCAGCGTGAATCTGTAGGCTGTGCAGCCAGGACTGTGTCACACCACGTGAGCTCACGTCCTTCCCTGAAACAGGTTACAGCACCAGCCTTCAACCAGCTCCCTAGCTGGGGATCTGTGGTGCAGCTTCTCTCCAAGCATGCTGGCATATGCCTCTTACAATCAGCCCTGATAAGTCGTGTCCAGCACATGGGCTGCCATAGAAGCAAAAATGCATAACCACACAACAGAAATGGGGGATCTATTTATTTTTGTTGCCAGCAGGGTGGGGAGCTATAATCCGGAGAGTCTTACTGTTGCCTGGATTTGAAATTTTGTTTCTCTTTTTTTTCTTCAAATTTAATGTTTTCTCTAAAATGTTGCTCTCATGGTGCTCCGATTCTTCCAGGTTTCAGGATCACAGGTTGCATTTTTGACACCTGAGGTGTCTAGAGTGAGCAAGAAAGAACCTTATTCCAAAAATAACAAGACAGTTACACAGAAGGAGGAGAATCATCAACGCCTGTCTTCAACTCAGGTCTTTAAAAGACAGATGTTTTTGGTCTTGAATACCACTAGGATCAGACCATTGAATGCCTTGAAAAAAGAGACTGAGGCTTTGAACTTTGGTCACCAAGACCAAACCGTGTGTGAAGCCAGAGTAGAGAACAAAGAAAAGGTACGCGTGTCGGTAACCTATGCTGATGGGCTACAGGACTCTGTATTACTCAGACTTTATTAACTCATATTAAGGATGCCATATCCAGACACATCTCATTATTATATTCTGCTTAAATAGTAATGAATACACATAAAGTTGATTCTAGGCCAAGACCAGCTACAGTGGGGTGCAATGTTCAAAACAGTTGGAGGGATTAGAAACTGTTAGTCACAGATACTGCTCTGTAAGAGTTCAAACCGAGGTCTTAATCAGTCTTAATCTACTACATTCAGTACAAATCAACTACAAAAGAAGGACAATGCTAAGTGAAAGAAACATGGAGAGAAACTTTAGTCCAGGAAGAAGCCAGTGACAGATTTTGGAGTGCAAATAAGCTCTCCTCACTCCCACCTTTAAGCCTTATTCACTGGACCACCCTGGCTGTGAACACAGCTGCTGTCAATGTATCTAGGACATACACAGCACTTAGGGGACAATGCCATGCCATGGAGTATGGTATCTCTAACCTCTTCTTAAGGATAGTAGCCACGCTGCAAATGCAGCCCAATAGCCTTTTTGCTGGGGACATGGAAAGTTTGTGGAGGCAAAATGCCCTCATTAATACAGATTAACACATAATCTGTTCACTTTTTCCAGTAATTTGACAAATATATCTAATGCTTTGCAAATGGAAAAACACCTTTACTCAGCAGCTGAAGAAGAGATGCTTTGAGGTCTAGCTTTTTCAGCTTTTTTTGTAAACAGCTTTACAGTCTTTGGATAAAAAAAACTTTGTAAATGCCAAGTATTTTGCTTATCTTCTGCATTTCTTGGTTGTATCTTTTTCAGTAAATGTTGTTAGGTCATAGGTGGGAGGCAGTGGCAGAATTAGGTAGATGCCTTGCATATTTGCATGAAAGACATCATAGGCTTTTAGTAATCCGAAAATATTCCCTAAAGCTTACAGATACAATTACAGACCCATATATTTTAAATAATGTTACTTCAAAATTACCAAATAGCAAACAAATTATCTTTATCATTATCACAGAAGAGTTGATAAATCTCATGTGTAAATAAATAACATTTGTATAGAAAAACATTTAGTTGGACTTGTTTTTAGGATTAAGTCTAAACCAAAAACTCACAATGTACAAATAATTAAGGTACTTCAAATCCAAATGCAAACCTACACAAACAGTGTAAATAGCTGTTCCTTTCTACTTTTCAACAGAAAAAAAAATTAAGCTCTTGAATCTAAATATCCTGTCTTTCAGTATATTCCAGTCTAAATATTGTTTTAGATCTCATAGTTTGAGCATTTATAACATGTAACGAAGTCAAAGCATTTGAGTACACCATAGCTTTCCAGATTTTTGCATAGAAAGGAAACAGCTGCTCCTTGAGGAACTCTGCAACTTTCCAGAAAAAAAAAAAAAAACAAACAGTCTGTAAATAAAACTGTTTTCAGTAAGACCCATCAAACCTTGGACAACTGTCACCACTTCTATTGCTTGGACGAAGATATATGACTACTCCTATAGCAATAAGACCATTTGAGAAAAGCAGCTGATATTAGGGGCTAGGAAGATGGTTTATTAATTTTACAAAATACGTTATTATTATATGTTAAAAGAGATATTGATTCATAATTTAATTGACATAATTTTTTAAAAGTCTCTAATGGTGTTCTAGAAATGCCAGATCTATTTGACATAGCAGACCCCAAGCAAGTCAGCCAACATAACTAACTGAAACCCCTCTGAATCTAATACTCCCCAGACCCACTTTCCAATACCAGAGGCTGTTGGCAGGGCTGGCTGGGCAGAAGGCTGCATTCACCCAGCTCTCTCACTTCCAGGACCTAGATTAGGCATCTCCCCTAAGTACTGTTTGTCTCCGTGTCCATCTTGAAGCTTTCGGGTGCTGTCTCCCTCTTAAATCTCTTTTACCATGTTTGCTATTGACACAATCTACACAATCACTATTTCTGAATTTCCATTTATATAATTTATATTCATGAAAAATTCTTTTACATGCTGCCTAGGCATTTTTAACACATCAAAATTTATCCCTCCCAAAGTTGTTCTGGTATTTTCGGCCCGGTTTAATTTTCGACACGTGCAATTTTTATTTAGTCCTCTTTTACTAATCTCTTAAAATTGCACTGCAGGAATCATGTGTCATCCCATCAATGTATTTTGCAGCAGAGGGTGGCCTATATAGAAGGAGCAGGTGGTAAGGAAACATTTAATTATCATAGGTATGATATATTCCCTACTGAGGAATGACTATTGCTGTTTAGTCTGACGACCCTCAAAGAAAAACATTCACAGGAGAAACAGAAAATGGTACAGATATTCCCTTTTAAAAAAAAAGTATTTATTTTATGATACACTATGTCCTGGCCCTTATCTAGCCATTAACTATTTGCCTCCCTCTTTATTCTCCTGTGTTGCAAATGTAATGATCACGTTACATTTGATGAAGTCCAGAAATATATTTTTTTCCTCCTCATCCTTGTAGTCTCTGAGAACTCATGAAGTATATCAGGTATAATCTGTTTACCTGAACTTGAGCTTATGTTTGGTGTCTTACTGTTTTGTAGCAACTTACTCCCTAAGAATATTAAGAATCTGATTTTCAATTAATTTAATGCTTAGCTGTTTCCAGATCCTCATATGCCTTTTTCTCAAAAACAGAAGCAGCAAACCTCATTCATATGCCTGCTAGTACACATTGCCATCATGTGCTATCAAAAACAATAGAGTATGTGATATAGAAATACAGGATTAGTCACAGAAAGAAGAGATGAGTAACTCAAGGAACAATGAACTTCAGTGCTTGTCAAAAGAAAAACAGATTTTACATTTTTTGACCAACAATAACACGTGGTTTCCACAAAAAACAAAATCCTCTCCAACAGCAAGAAACTCTCATCCCCTTCTGCTCTAACTGAGCAATACAGCCTTTGGTATTTGACTTCACAACAACAACATATACTACCACTTCACTGAATAAGTGTTTCTTTGGTCTTTGCATGAAGATTTTTTTTTTAATGATATTTTTTTAAGACCTTTATCTCTTGATTCAATCCCTTTTACACAAAAGAATTGGGCACTACATTTGCTCTTTTCATATTAGTCAGTGACATTTTCCATAACTTTGCTTATTTAAGCAAGTACGAGTTGGGTGTAAGTATGTGTCGGTCATCAGAATGTACCTGCATCTTTATTCTTGAAGGTGAATTTCTAAAATGCAGAGTTTAGAATCTGGATAATGTTTTAGCAAGCAACAAAAAATGAGCCAAATTTTGGAATTATAGAGAAGTTTTTTAAAAGTTATTTGAGATGTGAAAGGATGGTTAACAAAAAGAGCAAGTATCAGATGAAGAATCAGGTCAGATCTAACCAAGATTTAAGCATAGGGAATTTCCTGTTTAGCACAAGCAGTGCTGCGCACCTGCATCATACCTTTTGATATGTGAAAAGCTTTGTCAGCACTAAATTATGTCACAGGTGGAGCTATGTGACTAACTCATGAAGGAGTTGTGTATTGAGTTACACTGGCTTTCCAGCTCAAAGAATACCTACAAGCACAGTGGGATCTCTTACCATGTCTCTGTTCAGATTAATTTTTCCTTTGAGTCAGTTAAAAATATGTGATTATTTCAAAATTCTTTTAAATTAAGTTAACTGCATGCTGATGTTCTTTATTTATCCCTGGCTGGATGAGCACCCAAGAACAGTTTGGATAAACACATTGCACTTTCCATTTACACTAACACGTTTATTGAGATGTTAAACTGTTCCCAGCCTTACACAAAGTCTATGTCTGATCAGAGTCTGACCTGGATGACACCTAGGTAGGGCCCATACATTCCACAACAATAAAGACTTTAAAGTCAAATCAATATTTCCAGGAAATTACCTGTTGCGAAACCTCAGGTATCTACTCTTTAAGCAACCTCAGAAAGGTGATGGAGAAGAAACTGATCAGGAACAAAAGGACACACAGTGCTAATATAACTAGACTTGCACAGGGAAAACTGCGATTGAACTAGAAATTTAAACCAGATCTACTTCATTCCAAGCAGTTATATACGGGAAGAGAATAGTCACAAAACAAGAACTACATAGGACCAATGTGCCAGATCATATAACTAGACAGTGGAAGGCAAAACCCAATATTGTTATATGATATTGCTGAAAGCATCAGAGAAGAGTGTCATCAGCACAGAAAGGGAGAACTCTCATCCCCACTGGAGAATACTGCATACTACAGCTTTTTACCTTGACCTGTGGTGACAGCGTACACCAACCAGTATCTTTTTAGAGATAATATATTTCTCATGAGTCTAAAGTGATTTAGGAGTCCTCATATGAAGTCCTAATCACCTTAACACTTGACAAATTCTATGAAACAGGAAAAAAAAGGTAAGAATGTCAATAATGCCTTGGTTCTCTGGTCATGTTAGACTCCTGTGTTTAGTAAAGTATGATAAACATGTTCTTCATTTCCTGTTGGTCAGGAGCAGAAGTACAGTGAAAAATGGAAAAATATTTTAAAACTTAAGACTTATATAATGAACCATGTAGCTCCAGGATGTCATACTAAATATTGAATGTGGGAATTAGAACTAAGAATAAGCTATTCATGCATGATCCATATGCTGAAATCTAGTCTCATAAATATTTGTCCAAAATTTTGAATAATAAACACATTTGAAAAATGAATGATTCATTTCAAGACATTTTCCACCTAGAAAAGCACAGCTAAATTCAATAAAATGTTCACTGCAATTCATGTGACTAATTCTAATAAAGATCAATATCTGTCTGTTCTCTGTCGTACATAGGTCAGAATTTGCTGGAGAAATTTACATTTCATTCAGAGCCTTTAATTTCTACAGCAAATTATACTTTATACTATGTTCCTCTCTTCCAGTCAAAACTGGTCTGCTTGTCACCGAAACCTCCCAATGTGCATCAAATTCACAGTTACTACACATGGGTTTTCATATTGTTGAGTTCAAAAACTCATTCAGCTCTCAATCGTGCCATTTATGATTTTTTTAGGAATATTTTGCTAATTACTTTTAGGCTAATTAATGCTGTGTATTGGCCTCTCTCTGTGTGCCCTGGAGCCATTTGTTATGCTATTTTAGTACAGAGAGTGTTTTGCTACTCATTTGGCTCCCTACCTGGCACCATGACGGATGCTGGGAGAAAGGCTTGAGCCTCTGGTGTTTCCCTGCAGGGTTTGAATCCCTACTGCAAACTTTAGGCTGCAGCCCAGTTTGAATTTACAAAAACATGCTGAATCATTGGCAGGTTTGGTGCAGCTTGTTTCTGTCACACAGTAAGGGACTGTTTTTGTTGAATCTTGAAAGAAAAACTTTCCTGTTCCCAGTGGCTTGCTACAGGATACTGAGCGCTCATGTCAGGATGCTCATTTTTCAACACTTTAAAACTGTAAATTATATCTGAAAATTTAGAATGCAATTAAAGTGAATATTGCAGAGTCTCTTGCTGCTGCTAGTCACTGTTTCTGGCAATTGTCATCATTTGTGACATAAGAAACAGCATGGGAACCCAACGTCAGAAGTTGCATATCAGCTTCCATGCTGTCAGAAGAAATTTAATATTTAAAAATGCAGTCAGAATACTGATCCTGGAACAACAGCAGTACAATGCAATCAAGAATCAGGCCCTTAATATTTAATCTAACATTCGACATTTAAATGCAAAGTCTCTTCTTCACACAGTATCAGAACACACAGTCTCTAGCTCTGGAATCTTATATAGCTGGAATTTCAGATGCCACTCAGATACTCACATGAGTGAAAAACACAAAAATGGTATCAGACTCGTCAGACATCAGTAATCAGGTCAAACTAGGTTCCTGGGCTAGACACCAGAGATGACAAAGTAATGCAATCCTCCTGCCACTCTCATAAAATTAAGGACACAGCTGTCCAGCATAGTGCGCCACATATACCAGGATGGTCTTGGCTAAGGAAGGAACAAGACCAGCAGGACATGGACAACAGTTAATGGATACGCTGGGAGTCACTCATGAGCTGCCCATATGGGATCCTTTGGCTCAGCCTGGCACTGGCAGTACTGTCTTTTGCCTCAAGGGTTACACTCACGTCTGCACGTGCTGACTTACACTGTCCCTCCACACATCAATTGTACTTAAAAAGGCCTTTTATTTTGAAATACAATTGACAAGTAGTGAAAATGACTCCTGCTGTACCCTGGTGTCAAGAAAGGTCATGTGAACCCACCAGCACAACCTCAGGTCCTTAGGCATAGACTTCCATTGAACGGTTCCAGGAGGAAACATCAGATAGAGACTTCCTGTCTCTTCTCTTGTCATAGTTTTCTAAGCATCACGGAGGAGCTATCTCATTAAGTATAGCCTCACCTCTGGAGCACATTCCTTTCATCAGTCCACAAGAGCTTGAGTTTGGCAGCCAACAGAGCAAAGGCCACTCCTCTGCTTTCACTCTAGTCTAATATTTTGTGTGCTGATTGTTGCTATGTATCTAGGCCCAGCAATGCAACCCTGCTCCCACTCATTGATTATAGCTTGGTAACTCCCAGTGTCCACACATTTAACCTTTGTCACTAATTACAGAGACAAAACCAAGACCCTAGAATAGTAAATAGTATACTTAATGTTTGTTACTGCGTACCTCCTCTGAATTTCAACCAACTTTATTCTGTAATGTGAGAAACATACAGTAAAAAACAACGCAACTTCAAATTGCAATCTACATACATCTGGAATGATGACATACCAGAGCATTATGTTCTGCACCATTATGTTACTGGTCTAAATAGTACACATCAATAGATGTAGGTCTCTGTCAGTGGACGGTTAAGACTGGTTTACATCTAACACATAGCATTAATTTTACTAGAATCCAGTGGTGATAATGTGACACAGTGTTATCTTCCATAATATTAATAAAATAAAATAAAGTCTACCAAATTAACTTTTAAAGCATTGTTGTGTCTGACATTCAGGGATCCACACTATTTTCCATCCTATGATCCGAGGCTAGCAGAGCAATGGCAAGCACACTGTGCTTCCTTGCATGGCACTGCAGCTACAAATTGAAGCATAAAACAGTGACCCACAACCACCCTTAATCCCATGGAAAGTGGCATGGTCTGAATAGGGAGGAAAAAAATACTGTGGCACTGAAGAAAGGATGGCTCAGTGAATGGATATGTAGAAATTTATGGGTGATTTAAGATTTGTACTTGATGACAGGAAGTTTAAGTTTCATGTCGTAGACAAGGGGTCTCTCCTATAGCAGAAATAAGGCAATGAAGAGAATACTAGCGACCATTTCACATGGACTTAAAGGGTAAGAAATATCTTGTAAGAAGGAAAACAAGAAGACAAATTACATTATAAAATTAGAGGAAGAGGAGAGAGCAGATGAGACACAGGAAAAGGCAGAAGGCTATGCAAATCACCCTGAGCTTGGAGTTTGGCCCAGAAGCACAAATGAATAGCTCTCAAACTGAAGATGTTCTTCAAGCACGGAAAAGCAGAAATCTGTTTAGCCATCTTCTGTAGGCAAGAATATTACCATAACAGTGAAGTGACTCTCTTATTGTTAAGGCTGTTGTTAGCATTTTTCTGTATGTGAAATCAAATAGTCTTTCTGAATTTTCTCTGGATAAGCATTTAGAATCATAGAAATTGTCTTTTATTGGAGACCCTCACCTTTTGCAAGACTTGCTGCATCATTCCGGTATGCATTTCTAGCTTGTTTTTTGAACAACTGCAGATTTGGAGCCTCATTTCTTACACTTGGGTGTTTCCTGCTCAGCCCATAGTTCATAATATTAATGGGATTTTTTCCCCCCTAATTACATTGCCTAAAGTTTTCTTTTCCTTTAGGTCATGTATTTATTGTTTCCTGTCCAAAATGAATTATAATTCATCACAGCTACTGGCATTTTTGTTTAGCACTTGGCTTGGGCTCTTTTTTTTTTTTTTTTTTTTTTTTTTTTTTTTTTCTGTTGGACAGGCTGCAGGAACAGTCTTTGAATCATATTTATTAAAATTGTATAATGTAAGTAATTTGCATTCCTGTTATGTCTACCATTGGCCTGATCCAGCAATGGACCCTCTAGGAACTGGTGAATTCTTTAAACTCTCCCTGAGGTAATGCAGAGTTGCAGAGACCCTGTGCCTCACTCAAAAGAAGTCAAGGATCTGGCAAAACCAATAATTTTCTCTCAACCAAAAAGCTGTAAGAAAACATAGTTCTATAACCGGCTTAATTCATTCAAACTAATGCAAAGGGGAATGCTGTAGGCTGTCATTTATAATTTGGTTTCTTTTCCGGAATATGCAAAACTGTCAGCCCAACAGAAGTAGATGTGCCATAGAGATGCTGACAGTGTTTGCTGTTTATCATGGTACAGGTTAACAGAGCTAAAATGCCTAACAGTAAAAAAAATGCCACATTTCTAGCCCAATAATCCAATTAGATTGCTTAGACCTAATCAGGATAGGCTCCAAACATTGCAAATGGATAGGCGCCAACATGCAAGGTTCAGAATATACTTGCACTCAGTTTAGGACAATGTACCCTGTTTAAGACATAATATACCTTCACTGCTCCTTTACCACCTATACTGGCAAATTTCTTGCAGTACCTGATACACAGTGTTGGCCCAAAGCAGTTACTCTCCTCACAGCTCTTTTATGTTTAGAGGAGAGGGTGCTAGTTTAAATTTAAATACTTAGGTCAAATGTTCATGCGAATTGAGTTTTTAATTGCCAGAATAGGCTTGCTAAGGTGATTGAGAGTTTTCAGAAGTGCTGTACTTTCCACCTGAGCCATTCTAGCAGAGGCGCCTTGCATAAGCCCACATGAGAAGACTATCTGGCCAGCAGAGCCTTACTTTGAAGAGCTGGGGTTCAGCAGCACCATGAACAAAATGTACGCTACTGGTGTCCCATTTCTGCACAATAGTCTCCGCAGTCTCAGTGCCTGCAACATCAACAGATATATTCTGTATGTCTCAGAAAAAGAAGCGTGTGCTAAACCTTCTGATTCCTTTTTCTTTCCTGTTTATATCATCCACTTACTTCTCTCCTTTCATAAATCCACAATTTTTCCCTCTGATCTTCAAACGCTATGCATTCAAATATGTTCTAGCCATTTACTGGTTATTCTGGACAACAAGGAAAAAAAGTAACAAAAGCTTAACAACTGGAATCTATTGACCTGGCCAAGACGCAAGAGAACTAAAGACCTAGAAAAGAGATGATACAATCAACAGTTCTGTCCTTCTTTGAAATCTTAAAATGGAATTTGGTCATCCATAGCATAAAACCAGAAAGGTCACATTTTTCATAAAGATGTTTTTGTAAAGGACAATTTAATTAGATCTCTTTGAACCTTCTTTCAATGGTCTGCCTTTAGAATCATAAGCATAAAATGAACTCTGTTCCTTAATAAAACTGGAAAAGCACAAACAAGGTTTAAGAGATACATACACAAACAAATTTTTAATTTCTTAGTATCCTTTCCCAAGACATATTTATTCCGAGCAAGCTGTTACAGGGGTAAAACTTTCCTACAATTATTCATTGAACCATCACTTGGGTTTCAGAGGAAAGATAATATGGCAGCATTTATGGTAGCAAGAGATAAAACATTGAAATTGTAGTAGAGAAAAAGTTTAAAATTCGTACAGTAGGAAAACTTTGTTATGAATAAACAATAAAAATCCCTGAGTGGGATAAAATAGCATTATTGAAGGAAATACCAGATCTGTTACCAATAATGTAGAGTGTATTGAAAATGCACAGCTGTTGTTGGAAATTCATAGTATGTTCAACGTTAATGATTGAAAGCTGAATAATTTATATACTAATAAGGAATAATTAATATTAATTTGCAATTAATTGATGTATATAAAATAAATTATACGTCTATGATAAATTAAATCAAACAACTACATAATTAAATAATAGGTGAGAAATTAAATAATTATAAATTAATCAATTCATTAATAAGTGGTTTAAAACAAGGACCTAAGTAATGAAATTCAGTAAGTTTTGACTTTAACAAGCATTAAAAACTGCACTTGACATTCATTCCCATTTCTTTAAAGATACAGTGAAATTCTAGGTGCAACAGATGGATTCTTTAAACTTCTTTTCTTTATATTAGGAGTGACCTCTAAAGCAAGCTGCACTGTGGTGTTAAGATTAATTTTGTAGACAGATGCATGACAGCATGACTTTCTGTGGTTTACAGTAAGCCAACAATACCAAAGTTATCAAGATTGATGCAGGAACCTAACCGCTATTTGTCCAAGCACTTCTGTGACATCTAAAATGATTTAATAAGCTGGATTTTTAAAAAGGAAATGACAGTTGTTGCAATAGAGAAAAAATAATCTATTAGCATCTTGCTTCAATTTCTGCCTCAAATTTGGCATTTAATTGCCTGCTAACTCCAAAAGGAAAACTTAATTCTAAAGAATAACGTGCATTACATTTACACATGTGTTTATTCTAAGAATATTCATTGAAGATGGGCTATTTATTTCTTCCTTCTGTTCTTCAGGGGCATGCATTCCCCAAATAATACTGAATTTACCTATTGATGGAAAACTGGTAGAAGCCTCTTAGGTTGCTGCTATGAATGTGCTTTTGTCCCCAGAGTGAAGACAAAGAGGGAGGCAAGTTGCAGCACATTTGCCACAGAGTGAGTGAGAACAGGGCAGAAAATTTGACAAGCTACCTCAGTTTAGCAGCTCTGTGATCACTACCTGTATATGTGCTTTCCCTGCTGCAAATTTGCGGTGATTTAAGGTTGCTTACCTAGAACTGGTTAAATATGTTATTACTGTTTTAAATAATATTTCATCCTTCACACTAATGCTTCTGCTCCTCACAAAAAAAGATAAAATATCATTAAAAGAAGTCATCTGCTGCGGTTATAATACAGTGCATACAAGGAACTGTTTTGATTTATTTTAGTGAGGTGTTTAGGGACAAAATTCTTTAGCAGTTACAAAAAACAAACCAGAAAATATTTGTGTTCTTTAAAGAGCAAAATGTTGAAGTACCAGTCTCAAACAAAATCAGTATGTCATAAGCTTCCATCCTGCCATTTGTCTGGTTGGTGTTTTAAAATATACACTTTAAGTTCAGAGAGGTCATCTGAAGAACTAAAGGATATACTGCCATTGCATCAAACTAAAAGGACTTAAGAAAAAAAACCCAAAACAACCAAAACCACAAAAAACATTCCTGCACTCTAAAACCCTGATCTAATACAACACATCGTTGTATTAGATCCAGAATCCTCTTGGTTTGAGATAGATACCATACATGTACATTCATATTAATAAATTAATTAGGTCCTTCAGAACCAAAAGTTACTTGCTATGCCTGCAGTTGGTTTTATCCTCTATTGCTGCTACTGTATTGAAACACTTCACTAAGACAAATCAGTAAGTTTTAACGCTGAAAGGATCCCTGGACAAATGAATAGTCTCCAATAAGCAGCTTTCGCTAAAAAAAAAAAAAAAAAAAAAAGAAAAAGAAAACTTTCACATTTAGACTCCTAACTGCTGAAAAGAAACCTGCCCAATTCAGCAAGTGTGGTGACACTGAACTGGAACAGAGTACAATTATATTACAACAATTTTCTCAGATCTTGCTGGCAAAAACAAAAAAAAGAATCCTAGTGGCAAAGATTAAAAAAAAGACCTGTTCTATGAGAAACAACAAGAACTAGAAGAAAATAGTCTTGGGCCACAAGACAGAAGTGGTGGCAGAAGACACTTTCTTTATTAGCTTGCATATGAAAATGTTAGTTTGAGATTTAAGCCACATTTTAGAAGCTTCACTTTTTTCCCTTTTCAGTGCAGAAAAGGTACATATTACCATCAGGTAGGATATACCATACCCTGAAAAACAACCAGAGATATAAAGGAGTGTTTAGTGAAAACAATTTTGCATAAATAATTGATTTTTAATTGCTAAAATCATAATTCTAAACTTTCATAAAATAAACTATAAGGTAGGGCTTTGTTTTTTTGGAAAAGAGTCAAAAGGATACCATGAAAGGAAGTTTTTTAGTTTCAGTACTCATATTTTCAATTATTGCTAACAGACTGGAAAAAAAAAATAATTAAACGATAGCTGTTAGAGAAATGGGATGTCTTCATAATAACAGAAACTCTTTTTGATTGACTTGTAGCATTCATAAACAGCTCTCTGATTTTTTTTTGTCTGCTGTTCACTATTACTCAGTCACAGAAAATAGTCACAGCCTGCTTAATTCACAGGATATTGACTAATCATGAATATCTCCACATTCTTTTTGCAGCTAATCACAACAAGATGTCAATATGGTGTTTAAATCATGGCAGCAAATAAGTCCAGTCAATCCTAGTCAAGAGGAAACTTATTTTAAAATATTTGGTGATCTGAAAAGCAAGCTTCATGTTTTTGTAATTTTTTAGATGTTTGAGGCAATTTGTTCTCCTCAAAGTTACCAGAAAAATATTTTCATGCCGAGAGCCAAAATTACTAACTATTTTATAATGAACATAAAGAAGACAAAGGGGTTTAACAGAGATTGTAGAGGTGAGCCTAATTCTAGTATTTCATAAATTATAAGTGGTTTGAAAACAAAGAATTTAAATTTTTTTTTACTGTAATGCTTGTATGGTCAAATTTTGTATGTATATACAAAGTTGTTAAAGCTTCCTGCATTGCCAAAAGCTAGTTTCTCGTTAGTAACAATGTCAATATAGTCTAAGCTTGTAAACACAGCAAATAAACTCTGAAGGGAATGCAGACAGATTTCCCATAACAGATCACAAGAGTCCCAAAGTATTTAAAAAAGCCAAAGTAAACAAATGGAAGCAATGAAAAAGATAGATTAATTCTAACCACTTATTTCCACATCTTAGCTTAACAAATATGTTTGATGATGGATACAGAAAGGTGGCATTGTCATACTATTATATGCAAAAGAACAAAAACCAATATTTGAGACAGTCTGTATGTATTTCCTGCCTTGTACTAACTCGGTTTTTGCACTGCTAAGTACAGAATTCCATTTAGCAGTACAAAGAAAATATTCTCATGTTCTACAACATTTCATCAAGAGCTCATTTTCTTCCCCTTCCTGCCCCCCCTCCCCCCATTTCTATCCAGCCATCTTACTCCACATAGCAACTGAATTCAAATTGTCTACAAAAGAAAGTAATCTGGTTCTGTGCTGAATTATGGCTTTCACTCAATTGTTTTCTGTCTGGACTAAATTAAGGAGTGCATGCTATTAGTGCTTACAGAAGCCCTTTGTTATCCCTCCTTGAACTCCTATTCTGTTACACTATATCCATGATCGTACTACTTTCTCCTCCTCCGGGGTAAATGGTACTATGATAAAAGCAATCTCATCTTCTTTCTCTGACGAAGAAAAATCACGACATAGATCATTCATGGATGAGAAACTCTCTCAGTGGACTGACCTGCCTCCATCTGCTTGAAATTAGAGAGCAGTCTATGTCATATCCTATGTGTTCAAAATGATCCCACTTCCACCTTAGTGTCTGAGATGTCAAAATGAGTAGTCCAAATATTTGGCCTTCAGTTACCTTCAGAGACATTCCCCCCATTTGAGAGACAGGATACGTGCAAATGTGTCTGTGCGTACACATGTATACACACACACGTGCAAGCACAAGAACAAGCATTTATGCACAGACACCTAGTACAGGGCTGTGCTGTTCCGCAGCCAACCACTACCCTGTATTTTCCAGTCAATGGCTATTCCCAGGAATTCTTTAAAAAAGGTTGCCATAGAGAAGTCCTGTAAAAATGTACTTAGCCTTTGAATGGAGGTAGGGATTTCCAGTGAGTCCAGAAGAGAGGAGAACTCCATTACATACAGGTGAAACTGCTCTACACAAAGAGCCAAGTATGTACAGGCTCACTGCTAAACCTCCTCCTATAAATACTACTTTCTAAATAAAAATCCATACAGTTTCAAACCATGCCATTGTAGACGAAAGTTATATTGTCCTTAAAAAGATCTAATAAGTAAGGTTTTTTCACAGCACTTTTTTTCCCCAGCTGTTTGTGAAAATAAAATATGAGTGATTCAAGCCCTAACACTTACAGGCACCAATGGCTTAATTATTTAACAGATCCTGGACTGCTGATATTTCCAGCCTGTGGACTTAGTTACAAGCTCAGACCTAGGGAATTGTGTTACTGAAAACAGATTATTAAATAATGAAACACAGGCTTTGAAAAGCCTCTGAGATGTTTACCTTTAGGAATAAGACCAGCATTAAGAGATTTCTAATAAAATATTGAATGAATTAAGGGACTTCCTTTTTCTGTATGTGGAGGTTACATTTAAATCCCCTCACTGCATAGCAGCCTTAGGCAACACAACCTGACTTGACATTCTGTTGCCTTGAAAAGGATGAAGAAGTCAGGTTTTTCCACATGAAAGGCAGGCAGGACTCTTCTACTCTTTACTTGTTCTCCAGGCTCCCTAGTTGAGTAGGGCTGTAGTGATTGAACTAAAAACCCTAGAAAGACTTTGCCTGACTTTCATTGGAGTTTAAGTGTATGTGTGTTTATTTTCTGGCATTAAAGCTATGGTAAAGCTAACTTTTGTTTGTGAAGCTCATAACTGAAGCAGCCTTAAGCCACGTCAAGCCACACAAGTCTTTGTAAGAGCAAGAGGTTCTGGCCATCAGTGAGCACAAAAAGAGACTAAAGCCCTGCCAGGGTCATTTGCTAAGTCAGGCAATATTGGTGAAATCAAGAAAAACAAGTTGCTACTCTGAGTCTCTAAAAGCTCTCTTTGAGAACTAAAAAAATATAACAGGAATTTTGCAAATATGTTCCTATAATTTTCTCTCTTCCATATGTTAATCTTCAAAAATCTTTTCAATGGTAAGAAACACTACAAATCAGGCTTTGTAAAATTTTGCCTGAGACCTGACTCTGTGATCCATACACAGCACTGCAAAGGTCACTGATTCTTTCATCATAGCCACATCAAATATCAGAGTTGTAGGCATACATCTTCTGGCATCTTAGCTTCAACTAACCATCCGATTCTCTCCCTGAACCACTCTCTTGTCAAATACTGGCAGCCAGCTCCTGTCACTGCACCTTTTCCTGACACACAAAGAAAGTATTTGGCTGATATAGCTGTGTGATAAGGCATAAAAGGGTGCATGTACGCTCCCAGGTGCAGGCTGTCAAACACCAACTCTGCTTTCCCCACCTCCCCCCAATCTCCTGAAGAGTGAGCTAAGTTTGGCTGGGAAGCTGGGTAACTGCCTTAGTGATAATAACTGTGACAGCAATAGGCGACACCGCTGGAATTTTCTGTGTTACTGACACAAAATATGACTTTGGCTCATGATAATGCCAACTATTGTGGTATTTGTAAAAACAGTAAGTGCAAAAGGATTTAGGTATCTGCAGATAGGAATGAGGCTTTTCCTTCTCTTCAACAGTCTCCTGCTTGAGAGAATTTGATCTTGTTGGGAAGGGCTGTGAAGGTGTTCTGTGACCTCTCCAGAAGGACTTGACTGTGGAGCTTATGTAAATCATCACTGGGACACAGAGACCCACCCCTTTTCATCTCCTCCCATACTGTCAACACCTCAGCACAGGCTTATTGCTCACTCCTTGCTTGGGACCTGTTTACCTCAGACAAAATATTCTGGCATTTTACTGGGCAAAAGGTGGAGAGCTGATGTTTGAGTCTGAAGGAAGGAGAAATACAGCCTTCCTCCGGTCTATTCCTCTCCCAGGTTGGTGTGGAAAGGCCAGTCCTGCTTCCGGAGGAGAAGAAACGAGACAGAGAAGCAGGAAACAGCAGATTCATAGAATGGTTAGAGTTGGAAGGGACCTTACAGATCATCTACTTCCAACCCCCCTGCCATGGGCAAGGACACCTCCCACTAGACCTGGCTGCTCAAAGCCCCATCCAGCCTGGCCTTGAACACTTCCAGGGATGGGGCATCCATAACTTCCCTGGGCAGCCTGTTCTGGTGCCTCATCACCCTCACAGTAAAGAATTTCTTCCTAATAGATAATCTAAATCTACTTTCTTTCAGTTTAAAACCATAACCCCTCATCCTATCGCTACACTCCCTGATAGAGTCCCTCCCCATCTTTCCTGCAGGCCCCCTTCAAATACCGGAAGGCTGCTATAAGGTCTCCCTGGAGCCTTCTCTTCTCCAGGCTGAACAACCCAACTGTCTCAGCCTGTCCTCATAGCAGAGGTGCTCCAGCCCTCTGATTATCTTCGTGGTCGTCCTCTGGACCTGCTCCAACAGGTCCATGTCCTTCTTATGTTGGGGGCTCCAGAGCTGGACGCAGTACTCCAGGTGGCGTCTCACAAGAGCTGAGTAGAGGGACAGAATCACCTCCATCCATCTGCTGGCCGTGCTTCTTTTGATGCAGCCCAGGATGTGGTTGGTCTTCTGGGCTGCAAGTGCACATTGCTGGCTCATGTTGAGCTTCTCATCCACCAACACCCCCAAGTCCCTCTCCTCAGGGCTGCTCTCAATCCTTTCTCCACCCAGCCTGTATTTGTGCTTGGAATTGCCCCGACCCAAGTACAGGACCCTGCACTTGGCAAATGAAACTGGCCACCCCAGGGTATATAATGTAGACTGTGCCCAGTCTTGTAATTCGTGCTGAAAGAAATAATACAAAAATACACTCATAGACGTTCTGGTGCAGAAATATTCCCACGTTCTTTGTGCTATTATTTGTTCACCATATTGGTTTTAAGCTGGTATTTAGAGAGCCAAGAAAGCATTTATTGACCTCCAAAATCCCCAAATTTTAGCAGAATAATTATTTTCCTGAAAACTCTTGGTGGAGTGTATGAATTGTTCACAGTAATTTACCTTTCTCTTAAGTAATCTCACAGAGAGCAGAAAGCATAGTAAAGGCATGCCTGTCCATCAGAGCCAAAAGATGGATCCAAAAGGCTGCTTAACATAATTGCATTGACAGTCTTATGTCAGTTTGGTTGCAAAGAAATACACTCCATGCTCTCAAGCCTGACAGTGACATGGTACTCAAATGAAGGAAAAAGAGGACAAAGGAGAAGTAATCCTCTTTTCACCAAATATGAGATAATTACAAGCTTCCTCAAAACAGAGTATATAGGACTCAAATCTCAAATGAAGTGATCCCAAAAAGGGATTAACTATGCCAATTTTTGTCAGATCTAGCAGCTCATCCCATCAAGATGTCAAAAAATAGAATGTACTAGTTGAGAACTGCAAAGTTAACAAAACTAAGTCATTACTGAATACCACACAATTATATTAAGTTGTGAAAATACATTTTACCAGAATTCTTTTATAGATTATTTTCAATATTAAGTGTAATGACAAGTAGTTGCAAAATATTTTTCAAAAATAAAATAATTGTACAATATAATTCTACCACCTCTTCCAAGTGTGTGTGTAATTGTACTTAACTCCAAGCATTGGCTGAAGTCTTACTTAAAAAAAATAAAACAACAAAAACCAAACTATAACTTTCCTTTCCATGAGGCTGAAATGGTTGATCTACAGACAAAAGACAGAAGAAAACACTCTCCTACTGACCGGTGTATTACAGTGCGTAAACTGGAATAGCCAACCCAAAAGATAAAGAAAAAATTTTTTAATTCTGCTGAAAAAAGTATTCACCTAAATCTTTAGCCTTTGATTTCACCAGACCCCGTATATGACAGCCTTAAAAACACAAAAACATACGAAACACCCTACTGGGGTTCACCTAGCCAAGTATTCTGTCTCCGAGAGCTGTACTGTGGTTGTTACAGAATCCTCCTGCCTAATCCCTTCAGTACCTATTTACGGACATCCAATCCATGGTTTTGTCTAATTTTGTGATCTGTTGAAATTCTCTGTTTCCGCCATCTCCTGTGGCAGCACATACCAGAAGTTTACTATGCAGTGTGCAAAGTAATGAAACTAGTAGAGGATTGATTTAAAACCAAAGAAACTATGTAGCTCCTAGTTCTATTAATACAGGGTTTGGTGAATAATGGACTGCAGTTGATCTGTCTTCTTCATAGCTTTGTAAAAATCAATTCCATCTCTCTCAGCCTTCTCTTCCCCATACTGCAGTCCCATTCTTTTAACCATTTTAGTTTCCTTTCTCTGTACCTCCTTTAATTCCAGTCTGCCCTTTTAGAGATGGGGAGACAATTATCACATACAGTATTTAAGATGTGGGCAAAGACAAATTTTTATATAGCAGCAAAATAGTGTCCTCTGTCTTTTCTTGGTACTATCCCTGATGATGCCCAACATCTTCTGATTTGGAGGCGCTGCCTTATAACTGTATAACTCACATCTTGTTTTTATTTTATAGATGTTCTAATTACATTGGCAAATACCCTATTATACTGCAACGCTGGTTTTTCTTATTCAAGGGCATAGACAGGCGGTGACCCACATGGTTTTAATTTAAGGCCTGATGCAGAAGTTTCCATAGTATGGATCCAGGCACAGGATTTTGACCTGGCCTGACTCTTCTGCACAGACAAAAAGATAAGACTTTTGAATAATTTCTGGCACAGAACATGAAGAGTTTAAAAACAGCTTAAAAAAATTTTACACACTAAATCAGGACTTGATACCTCTCTCCCTTGTGATGACTCCACCTGTCATGGCCCAGACATTCTTTGAGTCTATCTACAGGCTGTAACTCCCCTTGTTCCTAATGAGGCCAAACTGAATGTGACACTGACTGAACAGTAACTCAAAATGGCTTCCCCAGAAGAAAGCATTATTTGCTCTTTCCTTGAAAGGTCTATAGCACATGGATAACAAGCTAAAACAAAGACCTCCTTGAATGTTTTCCCTAAACTGTACCTCAACCTTGCCTAGCATGGGATGGGTAATTCCCCCCATCCTAGCTAATCCTCCTCTGCGATAGGGGATCGTATAAAAAATCCTGGCTTCTTCACTATGATTAAAAGACAGCTAAGTAGGAAAAGCTCAAGGGAATCACTGCATAAGAAGATACCAAAAAGACAGTAAGAAAAAAAATCAAACCCTTTAGGGTCCAGATATACATCCAACAAAACTTTGAAACCGAAGACTTGTCAGACTAGTCAACTTTCATTTTTATGGACATCTTGGTCAAGTCTTTTTCTGAATCCCTAATCTTCTTTTGTTTTCCCTGTAAGAAGTCATTCCCAATACTTGTTCCTGTACAGTTGCTACTCCCATGACATGCTCCCTGTCAGAGTTTGTCTCTGTACTCGTCACCTCAGCTGGGATGTAGATTGTTTGGCACGGGATGTGTGACTTACACAAGGGTCATTAATTCTTGATATATCTGCAAAGCTCTTGATCTTAGTCTTAGTCTTTTAAGCAAACTTTTAAAAAAGGAAAGAGAAAGGCAGGTTGCAACACTAATTTATCTTTTTGTCTGCCAGCAACAAGAAACCAATTGGCAAAACTCTGTCCCAACTCTGCACGCCTGTGCAAGTGAGGGAGAGTAGAGAAACTCTTCTGAATTCTATTTCCAAGGGTTACAAAAGTTGCAGCTAGTAAGGCTATTTAAGGTCCAGTGCAACTTCTTATTCAACAATCTCCAAACTAGACATTGTCCTTTCTTAATCTTAGACAACATTAAAACACCTACATACTATTTCTCTGGAAAAGTAGTCACATGTCATGGATATCTCTTTCAGATTATTTGTGTTCTTTGCTGCACTGTAAGGAAGCCAGTGCCCAAAGAGTAGATTGACACAGGCTGATTTCCCTTGCAGCTTATACAGACAGTCCTTGAAGTAAAGATTTTGCTGAAGCTCTGTTTAAATCAAAATAAAATGCAGCTGTTAACCCTTCATAGCTGTAAATGCAGGTAAAAAAGTCTTCTCATAGGCCAAATCCAAAATAACTGCAATTGTTCATGTTCTCTGAGGATCTAGTCCAATAGCTTCCAGAAGCTCACAGGAAACATCTCAAGTATAAACACACAGCTTTTACTGTCACCAGAGCAGTATAGTTCCATCTAACACAGAGAGATGCAGAACATAATGTGCCACCAAAGAGCAATTAAAAAATTACTTTCACTTTCCTAGTACATCAGATCACCGGTGATGGGAGGAATCCGTGATGCATTTATCAGAGAGAAATCCACACAGTCAAAGCATAACAGAAACCTTACCAAACAGGTACACAGAAGAGGCTCACAATCTTTCCATTTATATGCTGTACATGGAAAAAAAAAAAAAAAAAGCTCTGATTTAGAAAATAATACATGTTCTTCTGAAGCCCTAGTTTGTTGTTAATAAAGTATTTTTTCATTTATAAGGCCATTTAAATTGCTCACACACAATTTTTGTCTTGGTCAGCTTTTTTTCACCTTAAGGCATTCTTTCCCTCTTTTCCTTTGTATGTAATTATGATGTCATAAATACCAGTGTGCCTTCTTGAATTAATTTAAAATGCAAGAGGCACAGTTCCATACTTCACAGCATTTATCTCCAAGAACTGCATGAGCAGGAAGTGACCTGCAAGTATAATAAACAGATGGCTTTATTTTTATTTTCTTTAATAGTCTGGGCAGACAGTGTTCGTATGTCAGAATCACAGTTATGCACAATGAACCTTTGAACAATGGTCCAGTGCATCCAGATATGTCTGATAGTTGGGCCAAGACATTCTAAATCTCTTCAATATTTATTTCAGGCTATGATTGACTGGTTGGTAGAGATTTTTGTCAAATATTTTCAGATCTGGATTAAAATTGTCTAGTGCGAACAGATGGTAACAAGAGAGATGACAAAAACAACTCTTTGATTTGCAGGGGAGACTCTCTTTCCTACTCTAGGGACTTTGAAGTCTAGCTCCATCTAGATTTCTAAGAAGTGCTGAGCTCCAAGGAGATTGGAAACATGCTATTTAATGTACGTGGCTTAAATACTGACCCTTTGCAGAATATTAGAATGGCTGAGGTTGGAAGGGACCTCTGGAGGTCATCTGCTCCAACCCCCTTGCTCAAGCAGGGCCATCTAGAGACAGTTGTCGAGTACCATGTCCAGATGGCTTTTGACTAGCTCCAAGGTGGGAGACTTCACAACCTTGCTGAGCAATAAGCACCGGTGCTCAGTCGCCCTCACAGTAAAAAAGTGTTTTCTGCTGTTCAGACAGCATCTCTTGTGTTTTAGTTTGTGCCCACTGCCTCTTGTCCTGGCACTGAGCACCACCAAAAAGAGCCTGGCTCCATCTTCTTTGCACCTTCCTTTCAGGTCTTTATATACATTGATAAGATCCTCCCTGAGCCTTCTCTTCTCTGAGCTGAACAGTCCCAGCTCTCTCAGCCTTTCCTCTGATGAGAGTCCCTCAATCATCTTAGTGGCCCTTCACTGGACTCTCTCCAGTAGTTCCATCTCTCTTGTACTAGAGAACTGCACACAGCACTCCAGGTGTGGCCTCACTGGTGCCAAGTAGAGGGGGAGTATCACCACACTCCTCTTAATGTAGCCCACCAAATAAATACACAATACACAGCAAATATATAATTATGAAAAATATAGGACACAACTTTCACAACAACATTAGCAGTGTTTTCCTCTTTGTAATAAAAGTCTGAGCTTCAATTTTGCTGACAACCTGAGTCACCTACATTTGATTACAGCTGACACCAGAGGCAGAGGCAGAGTGTGACAGTGGTAATGGACAGATGGATACAGGAAACAATCCACACATAGTCTACTTGGGGACCAAGCAGTTACACAAATGGATGGGACACTTTTTATACTGCAACATCAGGGAGAAATTTTCCCCTCCAGCATCCCCAAAGAGAAAAAGATGGTAGCACAGTGGGAAAGAATAAGACTACCTAGGAAGTTAATACTCTATATTCCCTGAAGTGGGGTAGCTTTGGGCAGCTTTCTACTATGCAGAGAAATAAAATTCTTTCCTGCTTAAGGTGGAATTTCCCCCTAAGCTACCCAGGGGCTGATATGGCACTGCACTGGCCTGAATCCAGACTATAAATAATTTGCCTTAGCCTACACCTTAAAACTTCATTAACTATGACCTTTCAAGATAAATTAAGCTTGACTCGCTTTGAAACATCCACTTTCCGTTGTCCTAATCATTTTCATAACATTGTCACCTTAAAAAACATGAAAAGATATCATGTTATTTAGAAAGCAGATATGAAACAGTGAGCTTGCATCTTTTAAATAAATGAGAGATTTTTCTCCCTTCTGACTGATTTTTAAACTCTCCTTATTTTCAAATATTACAGGGCTTTTATTTTGATCATTTTCTAGTAATCTTCTTTGGAAGTAGTAAATAAAAACGGTAGATTTCTTAGTAGATATCTCTTCCATAAATAAACCTTGCTTCCTGCTATTTCTTGTGTTTGATTAGCTAGAAATAATTGCTCTCAGACTTTCATGGTCCGCTATGGCTCCCTGCTCCCAAGACCTCCCCTTGGCCTGACTTACAAAGGACAAGAAATTGGCTCCTACGCTTGCTGACATGTGGCTGGTGAAATCCACAGGGAAGTCATGTAGTGGTGAAGAGCACGTTAATCAAAGATAATAGCAAAATACAACTGTCCCTCATTACAAGGATAACTGAACAATTCATCCTGATTTTCAAGCAGACTGGGTTCTCCTGCTTTCATCAAAGACAATAAACAGACTTCATTATAAATATAAATGCAAAGGGCCAGGTTCCACATCACAAGTTTAAATCAGGAGAGATGGTATTCAAGTCAATGCAGCCAAGTCGGTATATTGGCATGAAAACTACCTAGCAAATATTCTGTAGGGAATGAACAAGAATTTTGACAATACAGCCACATTTTGTTCTCTAGAAACTAGTCTGATTTTTCAAGTAATGCAAGCAGGATTTGATACCAGATACACATACATTGCCAAATTACAATCAGGGTTTTTGGAACTGTTCTAGAAATGTATCTACGTACAATTCTACAGAAAGAGCCTTATATGAACACCTCTCTCATCTTTTTCAACCCTCTTTTCTGTTTCCTGCAAGCATGAAGAAATCTTCATTTGCCTAGCTTTAAAAACTTCAGTTAATATCAAGCTAAAACTTTTAAAAGCTACAAAGAAGTTTCCACAATGCATTTGAGATTAAACTACAACACTGATTTTAGTCTATGAATCGGCTAGTACTGTGGACTTTTTTCAGCTTCCATCTGATCCAAGGGCCTCATCTCAGAGGGGATCGCTTCTGTTGTTTCAGTTAAACTATTTAGCATTGAACAAAGTCCAAGTAATGCAAAATACCACAGGAACATTAATTACCAGAGAATAAAACTTTAAATGCTTACATGAACTCAGTGAAGTACTCCTACAACTGAATAAACCTTTGCAACTTCTGTTTTAGGAGCCCAGCTGTCCCTTATTTTTTTTTAACCTCTGCAGAATTTGAGTCCAAGAAGGAAAGAAGATGGGGAGAGGGAGAAGGGGCAAGTTGTTTGTTTGCTATACCCATGCTATCAAAAATTATACAATCTTCACTTTTTTTTTTTCCCCTCCCCTAGAAGGAAAACATTCATCTGGGAAGACAGTTCCCATAGAAATCAAGCTCTGTTTGCATGACCGTTTCTCCCTGAATATTCTGTTGGGAGAGATGGCAGTGTGGGATCAGCTGGAAACTATCACAGAAATTCACCAAACCAGATCAGCTCTGCCTCTTTTACTTACCTTTCTTCAGCAGAATTTTCCTCTTTTAGGGGTTCCATGGCACACAGGACACACAAAACTTCATTTGTGTAATGTCCTCAGCCTAGATTACTAGGACTGTTTAGTTACCTTGCTCCATTGGTTCTCTGACTAAGAACATGGGCCTTTAATTAGCACAAAAACGGATTTACATGACAGTCAACTGACAGAGGGCACAATCACAGCACTTCATATATTAGTATAAATCAGTAGAAATATTCAAAATGCCTTTCAAAAGCTACCAAAAAAAAAAAAAATGAGAATAAAACCTACTTATTTCTAACCATTTAGCATCACTGTTTGATGATTTTTTTTTACTACATACAGGTTTTCAATGCAACTACATTTGCTATTTGTTACTGTGTATTAGTAATATTATAAACCTGTATAAACTTTATTCCCAGACTGATGGACTTTAGTCCTATAATCCTGCCAAGAAAAACATTTCACATTCACTGCAGTAAACAAGAGCTCTACAAATGTAGAAGGAAGTCGTTTACCAGATGTTACTATTTGTCTTACAAGTCTGTCTTTGACTTCTGCTTATTTTCTCTTGACCTTGTAGGCTTCTCCCATACACACTTGGCACAGAAAAACAAATGTGAAACCTTTGAAAGCCAGTTATCCAGCTGAAATGTTCCTTGAGACCTAATACATGTACCTTTTTGGTATGTCAAAAGAACTACTCATATCATTTGACCACCACAGAAGGATCACTATATCATGTTTCTGACTTTTCTGAAACTATGCCATATACCTTCACACTTGCAGCTTTTGCAAGGTTCTGCAAGGTACTGAACAAATAAACCAAATAAAATCCCAGCTAGGAAATGCAGTTAAAATATCTCATTCAAAATCACAGAAAGGAAGATTAGATGATCTGTGTTTATTTATGACTATATACCCTTGCTATTATTAACTAAAGAGTCTTGAACAACAATATCAGTAATTCCACAACTGAAATGAATGTAGGTATTTCCATTTCAGACTTAAAACAACATTCTCCCTTTCCCTGCTAAATAAACAGGAGACTGCTGGTGGTCACAAAACTACACAGCATTTGAAATGCACGTGGCCACTTACCGACACATTTGTTCACATACATACAAACACTCAGCACAAATTCCTGCTGCATTAGCTAAACCTGAGGGTCGTGTGTGGATCACTATTGTTAGATGTGTTTCACTGAACTAAGAACCTTCCTCTCACTCATCACAGGTGGAACTAGCACATACTGCCACTGAAGCTATTGAGCTTCCAGAACCACTGAGAAGTTTCCAAAAAATTAAAAACTAGCATTCAGAGTAATAGTCTGAAAGCAGCTGTCATAAATAGAGGAAGAGAATACAGAACAAGCAAGTTGCAAAAAGCACTTTCTTCTACACCATAATTTCAGATTTGCCTGGGCTCTGCTTTCACCAGCTGCATTTTAGCAGCTCCAGAAGAACATGGGAGCCATGCTGCTGCTTAAGCTGTGTGTGCAGAAGATGGAATTTAGCCATGTACTTTTAGCACTTTTTCTTCTGTTATCACACCACTTTCTTTTCTTCCAAATGCCTACTAAAAATGTTTAATAGCCTGGGAAAAGAGAGCTGAAACAGAAAGCAGAAAACATCTGGAGCCCCAGCTCTCTGCATGCAATAGTATTAAAAGGACAACCTTTCTCTCCATCGTTGTTGTGAACAATGGGCAACTGGTCCAGAGTTGTGCTTGTCAGATGAATTGGAGGAAATCTTACACTAGATTTCTTGTTGCTAGTTGACAATAGAGGAATGGCCCTCAGGAGAATCTTTGCCACACTTGAGCTGAGGCATGGTCCCAGCCCTTTGGTTTTGGGCACTCCTAGCGAAAAGGTGGAACTACAAAGCAAGCAAAAAACAGCCTGAGACTGAAATCAGCCCAGGCAACAAACAGGACGCAGCTGTACTGAAGGAATAGCCTAACTCAGCAAAAATGCTCTGACCGGGACTGTAACCATGGGGACAGTCACTGAACAAACCAGCAGAGACTGAGATTCACACATATTACATCCAAGAAGAACAGACCACCACCAGAAGCAAAAACATCCTGGTCGTGACAGTGAGTCAGCTGGGGCTGCAAATGATACCAGGGGAAATTTACATCTGTAGGTGTTTGAGGCTGTGTATAACCACAACACATATGATGTGTTTGATTCATAGTAGAGAATTTAGAATGCTCCTTCACTCTGGTTGAGGTTTTGTTTCTTCTCAAACAAGCGTGCACATTTCTATCTCAATGCAGCATGTATGTCTGTGACAACTACTTCTCCTCAGAAGTTATGGAAAAATCCAAGGCATTTGAACCTAGAATGGCCTGGAATAAAGAATTAAATGTCACATTCCCTAGGAAGATATTGGAAAGGAGATTAACATTACTAGTTCAGGTAAGATGAAGAATGGAGATGTGGCCATAGTTAAGGCAAATGATTTAGCATCAATTCAACTGAATACATGAATCAACATTAAGTCTTTGGATTTGAGTTTGTCTTTGAAATAAATGCACTCTTTTCCTTATTAATAACTTTGTCTAGGTTACACAGCTTTTCACATAAATATATTGTTAATCAAAGAGAAACAACCAGAAAACCACATGGAAATGACCAAGAAAATTGCAGTTGCTTGAGATATGGCTAACAAAATCAGCATCCATTTTACGCATGCACACACACACCTACATGCTTTTGTGCCTCTTTAGGTCTTTAAAAATCTGTCTTCTGTGATGTGTACCTTACTATTCAAAAACAAGTAATACATGTACATTTTGCAAGAGTATAGAGTTGCAAATAGATCAAAGACAAACACTAATAAAGAAAAAAAAAGAAAAATGAATAGTTATCATATGACTCCCAGAAACTACAAACAAACAAAAGCAAAACAAACTCACTGATAAAACAAAAGTGAAGTCAGAGAATTTGTATTTTTTTTCCTGCAGTATCCTGGGAACAGATTTTAGAAATGTGCACGAGTAACTTGAATGTATATGTCACATGGATAGAAGCGTTAGCAAAATAATCCTTGGTTACTTTTCCTGTTGAACTGTCTCTTTGTGGCTGCACAGCATCTGTACAACAAGCTTGCAAATAATTAGCCACCGGTTTGGGAAAAAATGGCAAGAGATACTTATGTCAGAAAAAGAGAAAAGTCATGTGTACAGTGAGTGACAAATAAAGGTTTTAATTAGTGTCTTGGAAAACCAATTTAGAAAACTCTATGTTCAAGAATTGTTTTATACAAAGTCTTAAGTTGTTTTAGAAATATTTTGGTGGATGTAGATTCAGAAAAGGGCACAGCTGGGGAAGGAAGAAAAAGGCAATTAAAAGCAAAACTTCTGGAAGGGAGAATATACTTTAAGGTAAGGTTTTGCTCCCTCTCTTCTCTTTCCAAAGCCATCAGAAACACAAAGCCTACTTTTCCACTCACGTCTTTCTAAAGAGTAGACAAGTTAAGCATCAAGATAGAATAGAAATTAACATTAAACATATATAAAATCAAGAGGGGCATACAATGATAGTAAAAATAAGAGGCCCTTTCACTTTAGTTTCACATCAGCTATTACTTATCAATACATTGTTTTTGACCATAAGTTCTCCAAGAATATTGTCCCAGTATTTGTCTTGTATAACCAATAACAGCAATAATAATTATAATCTCTTAAAATACCATATAAGGAATACCTAATTGGTATTGTACAACAGCCATAGTTATCAGTATCTCTTTTTCATTAAGCTTTTGTAAATATTTGGTATGTACAGAAATAATCTGTGATGGATAAATCCTGCAAATATAGTTGCTTAACTTATTCACTAAGTTTGGATGCGTATCAGAACATTTTCAAACTACTTGAAGGGGAAATCCCAGCTGTCTTTGTATGAGGCAGCTAAAACATACATGACCCACAACTATGCTTGTGTAATATGCTCTTGAATTGATGCAGTAGTTGGAGTAGTTGCCACTATCCTTTCTGCACTGCATTTTCCTTATAATATATTTAAGCTCCGAAAGCATACATTTTGCAACACCTGAGCTTTGCTTAATCAAGGTCTCACAGTTAGTCTGGTTAACACAAAGTCAATTTTAGGGACCCTGTTCTACTCTTGTTCCCATTGAACAGCTCCATAACTACAATGGAAGATTGAGTTCTTCTTGTATAATATTTTGCATAAATTTTGTTTAAAAAAAGTAAGCAAACAAAAGTACCCCAGTGGCTTCTAACCAAAACCAAATGAATTTGCTCAGCAGATAAAGAACAAACAAACATCAGAAACACAAAGTGTGAAGTCTTTTTTGTTTCTGCCTTACAAATAGGCTCATGTTTTTTCTCTGTCAAGTTCACTGCTGTTTTTGTGGAGTGTAGTTCAGGGAATTTCGGTCACATAGTGGCAAGTATCACAGTTCACACATCGAGTTGTGCCAAAAGACAGGAAGGGGGAGGGGAAGACAGGGAGACAGAAATCTGCCTATTAAAAAAAAAAAAAGGCGGGAGAATTTTGCTTTGAAACAGTCATGGAAAAACACTGAGATCCTCAGCAGTTCAGTTAAATCATTTGCTTTAAAGGCAGCAATATTTTTTTAAGAGACTACAAGAAACAAGTGAAAACTATAAGAACGTTGCTGTGGCCTGGGGTAAGTGGTAGGACATGGAGCAAATGTTCTGCAGACCACTCTGAAACAGACATCTTCTGCAGGTGAATATGGAGACTGTTTCTTGATGTTCCAGCTAACTTTCCACTTTTCTTCTGACAAAATCATGAAGCAGAAAGCATGGTTATGGTCTTCAAAAGTGTTAGGAATATAGCTGTAGTGTCATATGCCTTTTTTTTAATGCAATTACGCGTGAGCAGGAAATGCTCCTGCATGAACTCCAAGTCCTACTCATTCTTTTACCTACAAAGTCTTTGCTGTTGAGTGCTGCCCAATAGTCAGAGTGAATCAGAGACTGAACACAGACCCAAGAGAGCTGGATAATTGTGCATCTGGAAAGAAAACAGCTTCAGGCCCTTTGGGGAGTAACAAAGAAAGCTCAGCTTGGTGTGAATGTAGCCATTTTATTTAGAAAACGGAACAACATAAAACCAGTATGGCACACGTTTAAATGACACAAAATGACTAGAGGTTGCTGTCAATATAGAACTGTGAACAGAAATCCTAACCGAACACACACATTTCCAGGGAATCAACTAGGCTGTAAACAACCACATGGCCAGTGCGCTTCAAAATTCATTGTGCTGTCCTATTCTTTCACCACATTTGGAACTGACTCTGAGTTTAACATAGATCCCCCAGTCTCCACACCAGCTTTGTATAAACTAGTGTGCAGGAAGAAATGGCGCCTGTGCTAGGGTAAAGACGTGGCCACAACTTGCATGTGTCCCCATCTTTTCTGTGTCCCACAGCATACACAAATTCATAAAGCCACTGCTTGATGTTCTATTATTAATCTATCAATCCTTTTGCTGATCAGGGATACATAAAATGATTATTTAGTTTGCTGATTATAGGAAGAGTGGTAATTAGGAGAGTTTGTTGATTTCGATTTCTCAGGACTGCTCAGTAATTTGGGTACCTGCAAACAGTATCTGTCTTTTTTGAAGTCATATGTTAAGTCATACATCTAAGAAAAAAAATAAGCATAAATATACAAAAAAAGTGTTGTCTTGGAAAACCATGATACTGGATAGGACTAGAAAGTTTAGAGGACAATTAACTTGCCATGAAGTGCCTATTGTACTGGTGGGACCAAAAAGGACAAACGTAATCAATGGATATCTATGCAAGGGAATCTAGAGCATCAACAGGAAATTATTATACCCCAGTATCATGTAACAGAATACCATGTCCAGATCTGGTGTCCACGCTCTAGGGAAAGTCCTAATAACATGAAGACAGTTTTGAAAAGGGGAATAGGAGTAATTGATGATCAGAAGAACTATGGGCAGTAATGTTAAATCTCAGGAGTACAACCTGTCTAGCCTAACCAAAACCAGCTAAAGAGGCAACTTAGTTCATCCTGCGAGTACTGGCCAGGAAATATAAATATGATAGAAAGTATTTAAACCTTAAAGTTTTAAGGAAATACTATGAATAGGACTCAAAACAGATAATTTCCAGCCAGAGATAAAGCATGTTTTGTTTGGTTGGTTGGTTCTTAAACACTCGGGATAGGCTCCTTTTGGGATAACTTACCTTTTTTTAAAAATAATAAATCAAACATAGATGGTTTTCTAAAAGACATGCCCTATTTCAACATGGAATTAGTTTCTATTAACCTGAAGCACTCAGCAATGTGAAAAGTACCAGAACACAGGCAAACTCCTTATAAGAACAAGACAGAGGAGCATTAACCCCCTGGATACTGGGGAAATTTTCCCTTCTGAAAAATTATCTCCATCTTTTAGCAGATGTGCCCCAACCTCAGTATTGGCAGCTAGACTCCATTTCTGCATCAGACAAGGAAAACAGCAAACAGAAAATCTCTTCCCTTTCCCCATTGATTTCAGAAGTATGTCAAGTAATGGCTTCATTAAATATTTTTATAAGGTGAACCAAAATGTCGTTGCAATGGCCAGCATTTGACTGTGCGTAAGTGAAGTTTGGAAAACAATGTTTTAAAAGATGCACATGAAAATTCTCAGAGCGGGTCTGGCTGTGCCCTTCTGCATAGCCCAGCAGATACAAAACTGACTTTATGCTACAGCTCCACAATTGCTAAATTGCTGAGAGTGGTTCTTGCCAAAAATTCTCCCTTATTTCAAAACTTAGGGGAATTTAAAGGAGAGGATTAGATGACAGGATCAGACAACGGCCCAATCTGAGTTGGGAACAATGTGGAACCAAAAAAACTGACTGGTACTTGGAGAACTGTGTAACAGGACAGTCTGTTCCACTCTGCAGGGCATCTCTGGCCAATGCAAAATGATTCTGCCATCTCTTCCCTCTTTTCCTCTGTACTTACGTAAGTCCAAAGATAAACTTGCTATTGTTTTAATATAAATTATTTCAGTGGGAAGTTTCAAAGTTTTATGTCCACAAATTCATTCTTTATGTAGTTTAAGAGAGGTAGATATGCAAACTGAATGAGGACACCACATAAATACAAGTACACTAATGCTCAAGTCAAGGTTTTTATCCACCTTACCTTGCATTGTACTGTAGGAGAAAGTGCATTCTGGAGTGTGTGTGTGGAGGAATCTTACTTGTATCAAAACATGCTCATAAATCAGAGGCACAGATGGCTTTACTATTTAAAAAACAAACAAAGTTTAAACAAGTGATAATAGTCTGCTAAGCACAACAGTTTTGTATTTGCTGCAGTGCCACTTCAGAAAATTATCTTCTCCAGGCTTAACCACAAACATGCACAACTAAAGGGTAACAGAACTGATCTTAACTGTTCTTTTGCAGTTATAGAACTAGGTTTAGTTAAATGAAGGTTAAGGATAGGATTGAAAGAAGAACTGAAGAAAGAGACAACATGGGCAGAAAGAGATCCTAGGAGAACAGCTGGCAGGTAGATGGCATGGCCTAAGCAGCTGCTGTTGTGAAAGCCGGCCAAGAAGGGAGCTGGAGTTTGGCCAGAGCAACATGCCGCCAGGATGTCAAGGAACGGGGACTCTGAAGTGGCGGACCTGAGGCTAAAGTCAAATGTGTTTGCTGAAAGTTGCATGGAGGGCTGCTTCTATATGAGCAAAGGGTTTTCAGTCTTCTGAAAGCAATGAAACTTTTTAATCTTTGAGATCAAATCAGACCATATTACTGAAAGGTCACTGAAGCAACTCATTAGAGCCACTGGCTGTACTTTTCTTGAGCAACAATTAAAGCTCATGTTTTGCAAGCTGATGCTGACCATTTAAAAGGAGAGAAGTGACAAAGTAGACTTTAGAAAGATGGACAATATCTTTTTATAATTTTTGACATCTAACTCTCTTATAGAAAGATAATTCTGTTTAGCTGGCTAATTTTCACTAGGAACTTCCAGGGTTTCTCTGGATTTTCTGACAACTGTATTTTCTCACAAAACATTCTTCCCCATTTTCTTTTCCAAGAAGCTTTAATTGCAATGATGATGTGGAAAAATAATAGTTGAACATGATTTGTCTTAGAGATGTGTAAGGTAATTAAGAACTATGAAGTCTCCACCTGCAGGATTATTTGCAGCAGATGTTCTCTTACCCTAAATTTAAAATTAAATGCTTTGATGGTTTGCAACTGAATACAGCATGTAATAGTTAAAAAGTTGGTTTTCCTACTGGGCACGTGGCCAACCCTTAGGAAATCGGTCATGGGTTCCCACTAAAGTACAGAGCATCTCCTGAGAATAGAGGTCTATCCATCGTGAGCTCATATGAATTTTATGTTCCAGTTCTCAGAAAAGCATTTAGCTTTCCTTGCTCATTGTCTACCCATTTACTACATCAGAACAAAATCTCATTGTTGTATTTGCTAATAATTACAATCTTGGATTTAAAAGAAACATTGTGTTTCAACTAAAATTTGTATTTAAGTTCTTTTCTGAAGTAGAGGAAGAAACAAAGAGAAAAAGAACTAAAGAAAAGTATCATGTACTGATGTTCATATAGTAAATAAAAGCCATCGCTTGCTTAACATTAGCATCCGCTTTTCCAAGTCAATAACCTCAGCACAGTTGCTATCTGCCCTTTCTTCTAAAATGGATTCTAAATGATTGAGTGTAAATACATGAGACTGATCAGATTTGCTTTGAATCATTTGCTTTTTTCCTTCAAATGAAACATAAATTCATTTGGGCTACCTGGTATTGCTTCCTGAGTAGGATACGCTTGGGAAGTGACTCTGTTCTGCAAGTCAGTGGGGAAAATGTAATAATTGTTTCCTGGAATGTTTGGACTGATAAACAACTCTAATGTATTTGAACGAATTTCCTATGCTAAATGATGTATTAGTCTCCAGAAAAAGTTTTCTGATAAGGTTTCTACTAGCCATAGTAAAAGAAACAAGATTTTTCTTGTTACAATTTAGAAGTAATAAAAAGGTGTGCAAGAACTATTTTCAGTATCACACAAATACCCCGTACAATTTTTGGCCAGATTTTTCTCCTCTTCAGTCTTGTCTGTTCTTGCATAAAACGACTTTATCGTCCTTATCATTAGCTGTCAAAGTATTCATATGACCTGTCATACCAGGCTACCTGCAGATTAGACAAACTCTAGTTATCCTGTAAAAAGAAAAATATTACTACTTTCATTGATCAAATGAGGTAAAAATTGGTTAAAGAATGGATTCAAAGAGAAGATGCAGGTATCTGAAAGGCAGTTTAAGCAGAATTTAGACAGATAAATAGAGGTCAATCTACAGAAAGCTTTGTCACACAAGAGATCTAAGCATTGGTAAACACCTGTGTTTTGCTAGTAACCTGACTTAGGTACAGGTCCAGAGGCACCAATATCTTGAACAGCTTCCATGTTTGAGTAGCAGTCTCAGGCCTCAAGAAGTTTAAAATTTGCAATCTCTACCCCATCTCAGAAACCATAGTCTAACAGGTATGTTCAGAGTTCAGCAGACAACGGTAAAAGAAGAACAGCCTGGGGACACTTGAATGAAAGCTATATTCCTGAATGATGATTAAAAGTAGAGATTAGCAGGTACAAAGAAAAAAAATTATCACTGTGAAAGCTCCCTTACTGATTGTTGAACCAAAAAAGTGAGCTTGTACAGTACAGCTAGACTGTGAGCTCTACTATCATTCTGCTTAAACTAGCATAAAACAAGAGTAAAACTTATGATGATGGACACATACAAGTTGAAAAGTGACATAACAGTGTAAGAACTATAGCAATAATGTTGAATCAAACAAGGATCCAAACTGAAAACTGATCTTATGAATCGCTGTTCTCTGTATGTCATTCATTACACCTGAATGCAATCGGTAAAGCAGAGGTAAATAAGAACCAAATCCTGGGCTATATGCAGACAAAGTAGAAAAGAATTAGGCCATGAAAGTGTATTTGCTTTGTCCACAAACTCTATAATAGCAACCATTAAACAGTCAATATTTACCCAAAATTACCAGATAATACAGCAATATGCTACTCAGAATGCAAAAGTGTCATATTGCAGCTATAATTAGTCTTAAAAAAAAAAATCAGATATCATTATTTGTAAATCACTAATGAGTGATAATCTCTCTGAGGGAAATTTCTCTCCTCTAAGAATAGGTAGGAATAAGCGGGAAGGGGTCTGCGTGATACATTTCTACGTACTTGGTCACATACCCGTAACAGGGCTGAAGCATGTTCTGGGATTACATGATAAGCAACAGCTCCTCTTCTAGCACTTGCCACATTACATCTGCTAAATATAGAGTGGGACAAAAGCATAGTTCAAAGAGAAAAGATAAGAAGGTAAAGCTGTAACTGCTCTCTCTCAAAATGTATGTTGATATATGTATTTTCCATATCTAACCGGCCACAGTTCCTTCCATCTGCCTTCAGAAAACTAACTACAGTTGGAAATTGTTTTCTGTTCACTTTCTTCCATCCATCTGTTTTTCTGTTCTTGATACCTACTGAACGCCTCTCCCTCCAAGGTTGCTCCTATTTCTTCCTCAACTACAAAAAAAGGTAAATTTCAGCTTGCTGCTGAGGCACAGAGAGGGGAAAGGGGCCAGGGAGTGAAGATGGTATAAGGAAAATCTCACATTGCAAGGTTTTCTGTTCCTGAAAAAGCCATGGATAGGAGAGAATACAGGAGCTGTGATTATTTCTTCTGAGAGGGTATCTGCACAGCCGTAACCCATACATTCAACCTTTATGCCAGCAGCAATGGCAAGGGCAAGAGGTAGAGATTAGTTTTTCAGTCTGAAAATCTTGTTTCCTTACACATAAGTAAGCTAGATTGTTTGTGAGTTCCTATAAACCACTGCCTTAGGCAACTAGTTACTATGTCTATTCTTTGGCACAACCTATGACTGACTGAAGCTAGTACATATCCCTTCCTTTCTTCTATTCTCTGTCAAGCTGTCTATTGTTAAACTACCCTAACAGCATCTGCAGTGAAGGCAAACTGCTCTTAAGCCCTCTGATTCTGTTGACACCCTTATTCACAGCCAACCAGCATAGAGGGAAACCTATTTAGCAGCTCTCTACCACATACCACTACTCTAAGACATTAGCAAGGCCTGTGGATACTTTCACAGGAGGCACCGGTGAAGTGAACCCACTCCTCAGTCCTTCAGTTCTTGTGGATCACAGTTCACAACCAGGCAGAACTTCTAATTCTTATACTTTACAGATATCCCTTTTCTAACTAGACATAAATCAAGCTGCTTCTTTCAGGTCATGCCTGAAGGTCTTAGCAAAAGCTTTCTCAGCTGACCCAGCCTGGCATCTGCCATTGACTTGGTCTGCCACCCATTTTGAAAATCCAAACACCTCCCTACTCCTTCCAGCCCATGCACCAAAACCCCCAGCCAAGTTCCCCAAACAGTCTGGAGAACCTCCCAGAACTGGTCAGCAAAGTAGTCAGAAACTACTTAATTCCTTCAAGTGCATTTCTTGACTAGCAGCCCTATCAAAGGGCATCAAAGACCTTTCCAAAGATGTGTCTTCATAAAAAAAAAAAAAAAAAAAAAAAAAATAAATTCCATACTTAGCCCTACTTTCTCTTACTTCTTACATGACGTGTAGTATCCTCCCCCCATGCGGTCAAGAACTCACATGAAAAACCTGTTTACAACCCCTCTCATACTTTGTACACCATTATCCACAACCAGGCTGCATACCAGACTTTACAATCTGCTTATGCCATGCTCTTTCCCTCCACAAGCCATGACTGTATGACCCTCTCATGACCTGGAACAAAAAAAAAGTCCTATCCAGCCTACGCAGATACCTGGCAGAATGTACTGTTAAGGGAAAGAAGGTTGAAACAATCTCCAATCATTTTACATGAAACCCTTCCATAGCCCCTGATTTTCAGCTAGACTTTAAATTCTCATCCAGATTTGACAAAACCAGGAAGCGTTCATTCACCCTCGACTTTCCTGCCACTCTTCTGGCACAACAGGGCTTCCTGGGAGCTGCTAGGCTGTATTTAAGGGAGTTAGCAACAGCTCCTCTGACTATTTCTTGCTTTTAGAATTAGGGGAGTTTAAGCTCAGGCTAGTACAGGCTGCAAGGTTTGATTAGATTTAGGCAGAGGAAGGAATGGGGGAATAGCGGCATAAGAACAAGACTTCTTACTATTTCCTAGTCAGTAGCAGCTGCTGGTTGCATGCCTGAAATATAGGGCTGGTTTGGGCTTAGACTGAGTATTGATGTCAAATCATTAGGGAATGGGTGGTAAGGTCAAAAAGATCTGTCAGAGTAGGTGTAGTCAGCACCTCCACAGGTTTTGCAGCTGTTTCCCTGGTATTTCCCCACAAGGGGCTGAAAGGAGCCCCATTTTACAATTAAGGTTGTATTAAATTGTCAGGGACCTAATCTATGGTATTGGGAATGATGCCAGGAAACAGCGCCTTGTCTCCCATCCCGGCAGATCCACATTTCCACACAGCCAAGCATGACCTGCCTGTGCCAAGCTACATCCAAATTCAGAAGTCAGCACACATTACCAACCGCTAGGTATCTGAACACAAACTTGAAAGGCAATTCTTATCTCACCCCTAACCCTGGCCTTGTCACTCTTGCTGTCTCTAAAACTAAAGTTTGCAAGATCAAGACCCCAGTATACTAGCTGTGCTACAGAGCAAAAAAAGTTGCTCCTGACCTGAAAAGCTAGCAGAAAGTGCACACCAAAAATGCCAGAGGGCACACCATAGTTCTTCCATGCTTTTATCCCTAACACCTATGAAGAAGTCCACAAAAATGCTTTTGTCATAAATTAGGTCAAAAAGAAATGTCAATTGAAGAATAATACTCAAAAGGAATGGTCACAAGCAAGAAGCTATGAAAACAAATAATGTTTTCACCTTTGTAGCTAGAGCTGATTGAAGGATAAGATCAGGCTCGTTCAATCAATCACATGGTATCACTACACTAAAGCTTAGATCCAGTATGCCAAGGAAAAGAGTGACGAATTGGGTATACTTGCTTGCAATGTATGTAATCATGCAACATCAATAATCAGATTACAAAAAGAAGTGCTCTGCTATTAGGAGTTGTTCCTTTAGCTCATGTTTGTTTTGAGGTTTCCCAGCTGCGAGTGCAAAGTATTCTTGTGACTTAACAAATTAAGTCAGAGCAGAATTTATCCTTAAAACACTGGGCACCAGTCACCATTTCTTAACATCAGAGAATTTCATGAAAATTTCAGTGTTAAGAAATTTATCTTTTGAGTTTTTGAACATTATCCTACAAATATTGCATGAAAGCAAAACATACTTACTTACTGCTTTCCCTAATCAGTGTTTTCAGCAAACTCTTAATAATCAGGTATTTTTATTACTTTGTTTACCTGGATATGGTTCTTTGAACTTTTTTCGCTTCTTAGCTTACGTCTGGTAGTCGACAGAAAGTGTCCCATGCCAGAAGCAGACCTATAATTAGCCCCACGCCCTGCAGATCTTCAATTTGAGAACATAGTCCTCCGACAATTCAGTTTAGAAACAAATTGGGAAGTGAGGAACCGGGTTTTTAGAAGTTTGTAGCTACACTTTTAATCCTGCTCTGCACACAGAATTAAATCTCATCATACCCAAACGAAAGTAGTAGAGAGCAAATCTGAGAAAAAGTTTTGAAAGTAGCCACTCATTTTAGACTCACTGGAAACCATATTTATCTGATTTTTCAGATGAGATTCAAGTATCTTGCAGCAGAAGCCCTCTCAGCAAGACAAAACATCCTCAGGATTCATCCCTCAGGAAATAACGTTTGCATTCGAGAATGCTTATTAATGTGTTTCCTTAGTCACAAATCAAGTTGCAATAAAAACTATTCCTGAAACTGTGTTAACTAGTAGATACTTCTTTCTTCCTGCAATTTCATTTTATGTTATCTAAATGTAAGAAAATTCATGAAGTTGAGACCATAATAAATAATATGAAAAGTAATTTACAAGATGCCAGGAGACAGTGGGGGTAGGGGCGGGCAGGGAAGATTCCTTCACACAAACACATTACTATCAGAAACCCCTGCTTAAAATTCTCACATGAGAGTTAACCTCAATTATGTCTGCAGAGTAATTTCTGAGAGTTAATACTTAAAAAATAAACTAAATCTCATTAGTATTTACTCCTATAAAAGCAAGCTTGGTGAAAACGTTCCAGCTAGTTAGGCAGCCAAAATTTCATTGCAGTGAGAAGGGATGATCACACACGCATTCAAGGACAAATCTCATGAAACTCATGTTTGACAGGAAATTGTACAGGAAGCTAATTTAGAGAGATCAAAATGAGGGTGGTATGTTCCCAGGACCCAGGGCAAGTCAGAAATCTTGCAGCTGAAATTTTGTACATATGGTAATTTGATCAGAGTGGATATGGCAGAGAAGGGAAAGAAATAGTTGATAGAAAATGTAGAATAAAAAAAAATCAGCATGGGAACAAGAATTCAGTATCTCTGTAAATAAGCTGGATCACAAAGCCCCCAAATCAAAACAAAAGCTACTTTATTGTAGTAGGGTCAGAAATACCATAATTTGGGGTACATGCATCAGACACTGGTCACTTAAATTGTAGTATTTGAAGTTGCTATGCATGTGTTTTCACTTATCTTCTAGACAGCATACTAAACGCACTCCTGCCTTAACACTGCAAACCAAAAAATGGAGCGTGAGAGCAGAACACAGGGAGAAACCAGCAGATTTGAAGGTAACTACGCACTTTGAAGCTTACTTCTTTCTTATGCATCCAGCATCAGATGATTATAAAAGGCTTGTATCTTTTCTATGTGTGCTAGAAACAGGGAATGCGATTCTCTGCTGCGTCCTCTGTATTTCCAGAGAATTGATAGAGAAGAATTTCAAAATCCTGTAGGAAATGTATGTGGGCTGCAGCCTGCAGATCCCACAACCACTGTACATATCCTTTCAGCCAGCCATCTGGTGATTTGTGGTAGCATGAACTTTGAACATAAGTCGAAACAGTTTAATAACAAGAAGTACAGCAGTGTCCAAGTAATCCAAGTAAGAGCAGAGAGCAAAGCATTAATTTGAGCTATAACACTGACTTTCTCTGGGAAAATTCACAACTTACAATGTCCTTCCCGATGACTGAAAAAATAAAATCTGGTATTTAGTTTTCTGGTTCATATCAAAACCTGCATCATCTTTTTTTTGATCTTTTAACCAACTGAAAGTTAGTGGCTAAATCATAATCTGTTTGAATGATATTTCCTTTATTGTTCATAAACACAGGCAACTCAGCTAACACCAGTACCTGAACTGGAAGTAATTTGAACTTACACCCATTTGTTCTTTCAAGAGACACAAAATCCAACATTGCACCTATGCTTCTGTACACATGTATTAAGAGACATGTCTTGGGTTTCTTCAGGGAGAATCCCAGAAGCTGAACAGGAAAGAGGAGGAGCAATGAATGAGAAAACACAAGAAAAGTTAGAAGTTTCCCCCACAGCTATAGGATTTCTCTGGGGCTTTGCACAACCTAGGCCAGATTCTGCGCTCAGTTACATTTGTAATACCTGACTAATTTCTGGAGAGTCGTGGATGCAGGGGAGTGAAATTTTGCACCCTGTTTTTATCACAGGAAAAATAAAAGAAAGGTAATTCTAAAAACTAACTTAAAAGTCATATTCTTCTAAAATAAAACAACCACAAGTGGCAATGTGCAAAGAATGAACTATAGCTTATGTAATTCTTCAAAGACATTTTTTAAACTTTCTGATGCAAAATCATGAAGAATTTATAAAAAAACCCAAACTCAAACTATTGGAATCTGAATTTAAAGCAAAGCAAGTCAGAAATCTGAAGAACAAAACAGAAGTGGACAGTTACAGCTTAAAAAAAATCCACAAAGTCATGGACCTATAATAAATAAAAGTCCAGTGTGCACTTCTAGGCTCACACACAGAGCACAAAACTCTACTCAGCACTGATCATGGAAGACAGTCCCATCATTGATGCTGAAGGGTGTCACAGATTTCAGCAGGATGTACAAATGGGAAGACCCAGATAACGAGGCAGAAGTGTGAGAAGAGGTAGGCTGAAGTCACTTTCTTCCACTCTGCTGGACGATTCCCCCATTTCTGCATTCCTATAAATGTGATACTTCTCATTCTTGATGATCGGACTGTATTATGTGGTCAGACACTTGATCCGCTTTGTCCTACATTTTCTAATGTTATTGAAGTGACTTGGCTGAAAACATGAGAAAGTCAGTTCTGTGCATATTTTGGTTTTCATTTTCTTAGGCTTCTACTGTAAGTGTAATAAGAAGTTTGCCCAATCTAAAAATGAACAACCACCCTTCTGCACATTGTGAGCAGCAGGACACAGTTCTCCCAGGACCTGTCAGCATTACAAGATGAACTGTAGATGACTATTTATTAAAGCGTTCCTTAATTTAGAATCTTTGGAAAGGCTTAAATGGTCTGCACATATACTGACCAGCTTCTAGGGAATTAGAGAAGGCTGAAGGAAGGGAGAAAGAAAGTGTTTAAGACGGGGAATGTCAATGTATCTAAGGTGCATCTGCATTTGCTTTGTCTTCTGTTTCATTCTGGGGCCCTGTCTCCCTCCCAGGCATTAATACTAATACAGGTTCATAATCACATTCACTCTGAATTGAACTGAACTTAGTAACAGGCATGGACCAGAAGCTAAACTGGACAAGAGACTACATAGTGCATACAAGGGGGGCATAAGATACATCAAATGTATCTCCCCCCTCGCAGTCCTTCTGAGATAATCCATCAGGCTTCTCATGCTTTATAGCTCCCATACCATTACTTTGATGTAACAAAGCAAAAGCACAGATCTGACAGACCAAAAGCAGTCCTCCCACTTTTGGTTACTGCTTCTCTTCCTTCCCTGATACGGGAAATTTGGGGGTTTCTCCTAGTGAGAGCCTACACATGTGGTTTTGCTGCCAGAAGAGTACCATGGCAACAGTGTGAGGAAGTGATCTCACAACAAGCCATAGCAGCAAGCACCACTCTTACGAGCTTATAAAACCAAAAGCAGAGTACTTAAAAGCCCATGTCCTGGATCACTGCCATGGTTCAGTTCCACACACGGTCAGATTATGCACTGAGTTTTTGACCGAGAAACCACAGTACAGCCCTCATCCTCCCTTTTTATTGGAAACTTCCAAATGGGTCTACAGAGACTGAGGCCTCGTTTCTTCTTCAGTGTCTTTGGTTATAAAGACAGGACAGAATCAATAGAAAAGGTCTTCCTATCAGCCCAGAACACCACCAATCTTCACCGTTTTTCCCTGAGGCATCAAAAGTACCCTCTTTCTCAAGTGTAGTCAGGAACCTTGATATTTGTCTTTATTTGTTCAAATATGTCTGTGGAGAATGAAGGGAGAACACGGGTTCTCCTCTTCTCTCTTCTCCATGTCCTGTACCACCTACACAGAAGGGCAGAAACGCTCTAGTCAAATGACTCCCATGACCTATATGTTTACAAAGCAGCCAAATAACTTTTTTACATGAGGAGGAATTGCCATATGACTCACTGATGGCTAATCACTATGCACACTATTGCAGCAATAACTACTACGTGAGCATCTCCAAAGGAAAATTAACCCTTCCGGTACCTGGCCTTCTGTGTAACCACACACTTATCAGACTGCCTATATGGCATCTCATTCAAAATGGTGTTGGACTTGGAATACAATCACATCCTACGTTCTTGTAATGAGAAAGAGCAGGCACAATGTCCCTGCTGATTTTTCATCCGGAGTTCCTAATGACTTATCAGTGTTCTTATTTCAAGGAAGGTTTGAACCCAACTCTTAAGAGAACATTGTGGGTATTGTACCATAGTATAAGAACGAATGACAGTTGTGAAATACTGCTGAAAAAAATTATTTAATTTGCACTGGTGTTATTTCTCTTCATTAAATTCACAAGCAATTGCATGGAAGAGGAAAATGCATCTGAATCTAGTTATTTAGTAAGAAAAGAAGCAAAGTCTTTCCACTCTAATGCCTTGTTTACAATGTAAAAGCTTTCTGAACTTCAAAAACTGGACCTGATTCTGGACACTGGTCTCCATGGGAACATCGAGAATAAATCAGCTAAGTCTCATGATTCACTGATTCTTGGAAGCCTTTGCTGGGTATCCATCAGAAAAGGAGATGACAGATTTCCATTCTTAGGAATATCCCAGTAGGTATGAAGATGTTTGTGCTGGTAAAGTAATAATAAAAATTAAAAAGTAATAATATTTGGAAACTGGCAGTGATCATTCCAGTAAAATGCAGTTAATTTTTCCTTGATCATGAATACAGCTGTCTTAAAACAATTTTAAAGAGATGTTTTTAAGACTAACATATATCTGCAAGTAACTAGTTACTCACCCTGGTCTACTTTTCCTGAAAGATAAATTAGTTACTGTTTCTAAATAGATACTCAATAAGAAGTTTCTCTTAAAGCATAAGGAGGAGGGGAGAGAAAAAGATGTAGGACTGGAGAAACAGAACTTCAGTTAATGATGTAGGATTTTTGGTTTATAGTTTCAGACATTTCTCAATAATTCCTTTATATTATTGCCTAACAGTAGACTTTATATAACATCAGTTCAAAACTACTGTAATACAAGAGGATAAACCTTATCTGAAAGCTGGGAAACATAATTCATGTTTCTTAATCAAAAGTGCAGAGCTAAAGTTACCATGAGTAACAAGAAGCTTAAATCAGCTTTGACTGGGCACTTAAATAAGCTTTTAACAACTAGGATGAGCTGAGACCAGTAGTTGATAAGAAGTTTGGCATAATTTTTTTTTGAGTTGATAATTCAGTGAACATTTCCTAACTGAAAGCAGTTATCATGAATGATATTGCCCTTCATCCAGATGGCATAAATATAAAGTGGTTGAAGAAGTGGCAACTTAGCTGATATCAATGTAGTAAGGGAAAATTATTCTGTGTTCAAAAATTATGCTTGAGCTAGACCTGGTCAGAAAATTTTAATAAAATTTTTATTCACTGGAAAAAAACTTATTAAAAACCCCAAATATTTCAAAGAAGTGTGCTGATTTCAGGAAGAACTCTTTTTCACAAGAACATTTTAAAAAGTTGTTTCAGCCTCTGCAGAACAATCAATTTTCTAGTTTGAAGTTTTATAAAAGTTATTTGTCTTTTCTTTATTTTTCCTAGTGTTCTCGCAGAACCACAGGGGTTGGAAGGGACCACTGGAGACCATCTAGCCCAGCCCCCCTGCCAGAGCAGGTTCACCAGAGTAGGTTGCACAGGATGGCATCCAGGTGGGTTTTGAATGTCTCCAGAGTCAGAGACTCCACCACTTCTCCAGCTATATCCTTCACAATGCAAATGTTCCTTAGTATCTGACTGCTTTAAAAGTAAACACAAAAGACCTCATCTTTATTCGCCTTTCAACAATGTCTGTATATCCCTTCTCTGTTTTATCACTAGTATCACTACTTAAAGCTGCTGTTTCGAGCTATCCTTCTTCAACATGTCCCATATCTTGCTCCTACCTCTGGGTCACCACTGAATCTGCAGTCCTTAAAAACATTAGTGATTCTTGGTGCAAATCTTAGAAAATCTTAAAACCAGTACTGTCCTTATTCCTCACCAACAATCAGATCCTTCACTTTTTATGACTCTGCTCTCTGTGACCCATTCCATACTGATTATCCCTTGTTCATTATCTAAATGTCAGTTTCCACTTCTGATCGGCCATGGAGATCTTCTGATACGTCTCACATTTTAAAAAAATCATCACTGGGCTTTTTTTCATGCTGCCCTTCACACTTGTTTAGAGCTCCCCGTGAACACCCACAAAGTTAAGTCACAAACATCTCCAAGGCTCTCTTTTGCTGTACTGCTGTAAAATTACTAGTGCTGCTAACTATTAAGCTCTCATGCCCTGCTACCACCAACTATCATGTTAGCCAATATTGCTTTATTGTTCTTTTAGGCTCCTTATCTCTTATTATGTACTTTGCCTCTTCTGTGTATTGACATTACAAACTTTAAATTAGCTTTCCACTCTTTGTAATTTGTATACTGCACAGCACAAGCTGACACTAATTTCTCCCTACGGTTCATAGCAATACTACTGCACAATAAGATCAATAATAAAAAGGAGCTGCAGCAGGGAAACATGGAGTTCAGTTTTCAGAAAGACAAGCAGGTGAGATGCCTACATCCTGTTGGAATTCAGACACCTACATGCTTCCACAGAGGTCATTAGGAACCCATTGTCATCTTTAATGGTCCACAGAACCTTCTGCAAAAATAAGCTTCTCAAGATATGGCTTCTGAAGGATGTCACAAAAGACCAGTTACATAGCTCTGACTGAAGTCCATGTTGTGACAGCAGCAAAGAATTTCATAAACAGGAAAATTACTTCGCACAAGCTCCAAGCTCTCCTTGAGAAGGAACGCCAAAAGCATACATTATACACATTTCAAAATAATATACGGTTCTCTCTGAACCTTCCCCTTTAAGGAATATGCAAAAGATTAAGTGAAAGAAACATGAGAAAAAAGGAATGTGAGACAGAAAGATCGTGAGAGAGGTTACTCTCATAGCACTTTTGATCTGGCTGACACAGAGAGGTAATAAAAAATCATAAGAAGCCTGTTCTTGCTTAATTTCCAGGACAAAAACATCTGGATACCTATCCAAAGCTGACTCAGTCTTGACATCTTTTGATCCCAAGTGCCTTATTTCTTTGTAACCAAAGGTATTGTGAAGCATTCACAGAAATGCACATTTCCCAGTTGGTTTTGGTGTAGCCTTATCAGAGTTGAATGGGATGAAAAACAAAAGCTAGAACAATCCTGGGTACAAAAAAGAAGCAAACAAAAGCCCTACCCAACCTATTACAGGAAGAGTTAAAACCTTACCATTTGTAATAAACACATAGTTTATTATTTATATAGCTCTGCGTCCATGCTGTATACAGTATTTGCTTTGCAGTCTTGGTATTAAAACTGTCGGATAACGTTATCAATACACATAGGCCATTTTAGAAAGTGGGATTTTTGCTCTACAAATAAAAGTGAAAAATGTGATAGGTGTCAAACCAAGGAACGCTACAAAACGAAATCAACATTGTCTGGAGAAGAGGACGTAGGAGGTGGGAATTTCAGAAATTGGGTACTTGTAACACACCTCAACTGACTAATTATACTTTACACATGCCAAGCCTCTTTTGAATATAATAAAATCAAGAAGATAAATACATGTTCCATATATACCTGTGTTTACGATTTAGAGGACACGGAGCTAAACAATGTCTTAACAGCACCTGATGTATGCAATTGTGTAGTAATACAGAATTACCTGCTGTAGTAATACAGAATTAAAGAAATTAACTAAAGAAAACATTGCGTTGGTAGAACTACTATAGAAACCCTGGTGTATTTTAAGTTAGTAAATCAAATGTACTCACAGTTCTTGATTTCATGCTATTGGTCAGCACAGTCATATTTTGCTGACCCCTAAGGCACTGAGCTGAAGTTTTCATAGTTATTTTTCCTAATGTTATGTTCTCCAAGCCAGTCTCAGAATCATGATAGTATGGTCTAAGTTTTAGAGATGCTGAGCATCAATAATTTTCACCTCCAGTTTAATTCTGAATAGTTCACCCCACCAAATATTAGGTCATTTAATCAAGATGCCCAATATTAACTTTCAAGTTCAATTTTAATTGACAATCTCTGAAATTTTGACCTAATTCATTTCAGCTTCAATTAAAATCTATTTGATATCACTGTAATTATACACTGTAATGCTACTTCACACAATCTGCACCAATGAGATTGCAACCAGAATCTAACATATGGATCACATTTAGAGATGTACTGTTCTGTTTCAAATATTACTTCAGTTTCCACTCTTTAGCCATAAAGACACACACTACTATGTATTATTTACACATTTGTATTTGCGCTGTCTCATACAGCTATGAACATTCCTAACATTGGATTTATTCAATAAGGAAGGAAACTGAGAAAGCAATGAATTGTAGCAACATTTTCCCATAGCACATAAGTCACCTTATAAATGCAACGGAAGGTCAAAGACTACTGAGGGTAGAAAATGATACAGCATCATCCAAAGTTTATGTCGGTGACTAGAATCCATATAATTTCAGAAGGATTTGGATTAGGCTGTTTGGCTAGCTTCCAACTAACTTTTCATATACAAGGAAAGCAACAATTACAGAACCAGCAGGTGTGGAGTTTGCACACGTTCACTTTGGTATGCTTATATTGAAGACTCCAACAGAATTTTTACTACTTAAAGCTACTGTGGGTGAATTACAATAACTGAGACTTACAGAGATATACCTAAAGTGTAACCCTCTTCCAAGCGCTTTTAACTCTACGTAAATTGTGAACAAAGAATGGAGCACTGAGAATGACAATTTTTTTTTTTTACTGCTAAGCTTTATTCATGTTACCATGAAACTTTTAGGACAAGCATACCCTGGGTTTCCCTCTAGCTTACACATAACATCAATTAAATACATTTTGGTTGCCCGATTTAAAATTGCCAAAGCGAGAAATAATACAACCTTGGGGACATAAGCCAATTTGAGTTTACAAAGCTTTTTCTTTTCTAATTGCAACTTTTACTCACATATTTCTCTGGAAAAAGAAGTCACAGAGGGAATCAATATAAAATTTCACAATATCCCTTTTAACTTTATTATTATGGCTATGCACAGCATACCTACACTTTGATTTCTTTGCTGTGTCCCTTTTTCAGAGAATACGTGAAACAGAATTCAGAGAATACGGTGCTGTGAGGGAAAAAGGATGTCCTGGAACTGGAATGTTTCCATGGGACATCCAACTGTGGGCCAATTCTTGAAGAAAGTAACAGGATCTAAGTTATTGCAGTTGTTTAAACTTGAGCTGGGGGCATCTTAGGGAAACTATTACTGATGCTGATAGAAAGATGGAACTGATTATTTAATAAGTATTGCAAGCTGTTTTTTCTAGTTCTTTCAGCTTGTGTTCAAGAGTTGAATATTTCAAACACATTTGTTCTAGATCAAATAAATTAAAATCTAGTAAATAAGTCAGAATGAGATATTGTTAATATTCCCAACTGTGGTTATGTGTTTTTTTCACAGACACTTACAGATTCAAAATACAAAGTTTTTGCAATAACAAGCTGCTGTTTAAAGTTGCAAGAACTATTCACAACAAATATAATTTGAAACATAAATGCTATGAATTGTCAGGAAATACACCTGATAGACAACTTATGACTGTCTGGACATGGTCCTGAGCAACAAGCTCCAGGTGGCCCTCTTTGAGCATAGGGTTGGACCAGATGACCTCCAGAATTGTCTTCCGACCTCAACCATTCTGTGATTCTGTAATTCTGTGAACCTAAGTGCACAGCAGTGGATATACAAGTACCTATTTTGTTCATGAATTTAACATTTTGAAGAAGTCCCTCTTTGAGAGTCCAAATATTAGAGACATAAAGGGACTTCTCAATAAATTAAGAACATTAAGATGACAGGCAGAATGTGAAAATCATAATTAAAATACTGCATGAGGAGTGGCAAACTGAAAATCATAGGTTTTGCACAGAGATGCAAATTATTGCTAATAAAATCTCTAATGCATATATACTGAAGTTCTTTTTCTCAAAAAAAAAAAAAAAAGACAAAAAAGAGAGTACTATCAATTGGATCAGTTATCATTTCCAATTTCTTTATATTCACACTTCACTCTCTAGAACTCTCTCAGTCTCTGATGACGATGCAGTCCTACCATGGTACCTATACAAAAAATATTCCCATAAGCTAAGACCTGGCAAATATTCATCTATGCACATAATTTTATTAATAACTGCACATGCCTAATTTCAGCTACATAATCACAAGGACTTTAAAGGTCAGCTCCTTAACCATAGCAAGACTGAGGCACTTTTAAAACTGACAGTACCTTTAAGTAGATAACATCATGCATGTGTCATTTTGTATACCTCTTCCCCACTCCTGCAAGTCTTTTGGAGCTAGGATCAGGACTTTATATGAGTTAGTAGACACACCTAGCAATATGCGTTTTCACACCAAATTGGACACTGAACAAATAAATTCTTATACAAAGTAGGAACATGTTAATAAAGATGGCTGAAGGCAGAAAGGAGGGTATTCAAATTATCATGTTTAGGTGCCTGTGTTAGGAGGATGATTTGCCTTTAGAATAGATGAAAAGAGATCTCTCCCCAGTGACTAGGAAAGATTCTAGACAGATGACTTTTCTCGCTTAGGTGCAATGAATATTGACACCTCCATTCATTGCTTACATTTAAATGTTGTGAAAACACGTTCTCTGATCACACAAATCAGGACATTAGCTATGCCACCACAGAAATTATCTCAGAAGAACAGATAATCTTTAAATACAGAGACAAACAAATAAGATTTAAATGTAATATGGACAGTAAGAATATGCATTCTGAAATAAAACACAGAGGATTTCACTAGTTCTTTTTGCAATGGCATTAGAACTTCCCTGTATCCTTGGGATACACTCCTACCTGCCACTGCATCTTAACACTGCATTTTCTGCACTGATTTTTAAAGGTGCCTTTCAACCGAAACTATTCAATAAGTCTATGATTTGTTTCAAATTGATGGATTGCAGTCAAACGTTGACTAAATATTGCTAGCTTTTTTTTTTTTAGGTCATTTCTGCCTGTCCTGGTTTACAACAGAAACTCCTGTCCGTGGTTTCCATTACTCATCGTCAGGAAAGAATCAGTTAGGCAGAAATAGGTAAAGGCAAATAATAGGTTCCCATTTAAGCTATTGTAAGAAAGACATGTAAGGCAACCTAGTTTGCTAGCCAAGCAAAATAAAGTCTGCAAGAGAAATTATTTGTCTCTTTCTAAAAAACACTGAGGAAGAAAAATTACCTAGGTTAAATAAAATGTAAGCATAAATTTTCTTCAATGAAACCCTAAACAAATTTAGGCCAAAAATTGGAAGAGTGTATTTTGAACGCCCTTTAATTAGGAAGGGGCAAGAAATCTAACTGGTTTCAAGGAGGACCACTGATAAATTCTTGTAATGCACTAAATGATGTGGTTGTCTGACAGCAGAGCTTGATCCCAGTTGCCTGGAGATTCTGGATCCTAGATTTCCAATTGGTTTGTCTGACCGCTCTCCTAAGGTCAGTAAAAACTATGTTAATGAGAATAAATATAACTCACATTAAAAAGAATAATATATTCCCCTCAAAATTCATGAGCAGAAATCAATTTCTGCCTACAACCTGGACTAAGGAAATTGAAGCTAGCGCCCAAGTAATCCCTTAAAAACTATTATATTACTCATTCAAGAAGCACAGGACAAATATTTGGTTTTTTAATTCTCTTTTGACAATAAAAATATAAGCAAAGATCACAGCAAATCATTGTTATAAGCAAAAGAAAACCTGAAAGACAAGAAGGGGAAAAGATGTGTTCAGGGCACACATCCAAGAAGCAGCAGCACTTCTTCAGAGGAAGGCAAGATTAGTGAGTTCCACATGGAGAATTCGGTACCTGCTCAGAAAACCAAAAATTGTGGAAATGCAATAACACAAATTTCGCACAGTAGATAAATTAGGGAACTACTAAACCCCATTATTTTACAGGTAGAGTAAGGTCTATGCTTTGGATTCATGAGTGTTCTCCTCAAGAAAATACATTTTAAAAGTATCACTGTGAATGAAACAACTTCATATAAATTAAGCCAATTTCACTGACTCTCAACATCAGCTCATGTCCAAGACTTGGTAATTCACATTTGTGTATGTTTGAGAAGCTTCTTTAGACAAAGCCAAGTCTGGTAGTGCCAAATGCTATGGGAAAGGTTGTCTGAATAGCACTTCCATGAAAGACAGAAGTGCCAGAAAATTTTCAAGAAAACCTGGTCTCCTGAAGCTTCCATTTTGGAGAAGCATCAAACTTCCACTCACTACCCAACAAAATCTTAGTCTGACATGTGACAAGTACCATAAAATATGAGCGCTCAGTCCTTTTGTGTTCTCTATAGTCATCATTTTCCCTTTGATCACCTTTCAAAACAAAGAAGCATTAAGAAGCTTTTCAATCAACACTGGTTCTGGAAAAAGTTTCCTTTTTACTATTTTCTTTGTAGCTTTTCAGTAAGATCACCCTATGTTTAGTTTCAAGTCTAAAACTTAAATAAAAGTAAAGATCAGTCTGAAATGGCTTCTCATGTTTCCAGACTACAAATGCTACATTTCAACTTGATCCACTCAGTATATTTCAGTGTCGACATGCCTCAAATGTGCACAACTGCCACTAAACATTTTGCTGAACTAGAATATGGCTGGTAACAGAAAGTTATGCAGAACAGGGTTTTCAAAGGCAGACTCAACCATTTTTGTAAGAAAGGGACCAAAACAGAATCTTCCCTCTGCTATCCCTGTGAAAATCTACAGTAAGTCTACTAATGTCAATGTTGACAGAATTGTGAACATATCTGCAAAATCAGACAACCAATGTAATCGAAATCAATGGAATTCACCAGGGTAAAAAAAAGGGTGTGTCCTGGTATGAAAGCGATCTGCAAGGCAGAGTTTTGTGACCTGAGCTCATCACTTCCAATTTTTCTTGTAAGTCACGCAGTACTATCTTATCTCTGCATCTAGGGCAATGCTACTACACACTGGACTAACCTGAGATCTGAATCTAGACCATTGAAAACTTTCTAATCGTGGGTTCAAACTGACTTTACATGATAATGTTTTTATGGTATACAGGAAAATTCTTTTTTTTTTTTAATCCAGTTAGGGAAACTTTGCATACATGGGGTACGTGCAGTGATATAATCATTATACGTATTATCACTAATACAGTAAAGTAATATTTCAAAACACTGTAGAAAAAACAGTCTTCTCAGATGCAATATAGTATCAGCTATCAGGGCATGCAGCAGTTAGACCAAGTAGTTTGGGTTGGTCTCATCAATGTCAACAATAATAAAGGAAATATTTGCCCAAAATATTTGCCCAAAATATACAGTGCATTTTTTTCAGTATGTTGCACATAACATACTTCCCCAAAACAAATGCAATAAAACTCAAAAGTGGGATGAAAACATCCTACAGGTCAAACTCAACTCTAAGCGCACTGAGCAGAACAGTTCGTAATGTTTAGTACAAAGTGGAAGCTTTGCTGACAGTACACATAGCCCGTTGTCCATAGTGTTACTAAGATGTAAATAACATCAGGTAAATTCCACTCTTCCCAGGAATGAAAGAACAGCTTTGCTATCCATGAGCTATGGAGCTGCTTTATTCGGGATTTGCGTGATAGCTTCCCCATTACATTCTGTCTGTTTATTTACATGAAGCAATTCTAATGCAGCTCATTGAAAGTTCCACAATAGCTGCATGAGCCAATGTAGAAGCATATCAGGTGGGAATGGGAATATATATTGCTGCTCAAGGGCTTCTTCGTCCCTTTGCTTGAATTTGTTGCATTTCCAAGCCTAACATCACAATCCAGAACTGATCAATTCATCTTACACTTTAGCTTATTGCTACAAAGGAAGGTCGCAGCTGGATCACTACAAATTAGTTTGAGGATCACCATTTGTACATTTACCGCAGTTTAGGCAAACTCTGAACTAACAGGCCAGAAATTGAAGTTTCTGCTATAGTTTGAAATAGTTCTAATCAGAATCAGCTCTTCAGAAAAACTAAAGCAGCAAGGTTCAGGTACACTCTGTGCACTTTGATTGCAGATAGGAGGCACGTAACAGCTGCCACCTCATTAAGACATTTATTCGAGGTTCAATAGGAATGTGAAAGAGTAAGAAGCAGCAAGAAAGAGGCAGATGTGTGGTTCAATTCCATACTATAGGTTAGCCAGAAGAGCCATAGGATATCACAGGACCTAAGGAAGAGGTTGAGCAACAAAGAATTATGATATGAAATTCTGGACAACAGTTTCTTTCTAAGGCTGCTTCTGAGATGCTGGACTTGCATGCTACTTTTATAAAGGTCTGAACATAATCTCTCAATGGCAATGCTAACACATGTGATGCTACTTACATGCAAGCACTCCTACAAGTTTTTTCTGTTCTCCTGTCCTCCCTCCATACACATTCAGCTGCCTTTGCATATGTGTTTATAAGTCAGAGACTGGCTGATATAAAAGAAAATGACATAACTCCTACCAGCAGTGACAGAACTAGCATGCAAAAGAGCACTACCTAAGACAGAATGGCTTTAGAACTGCCAGAAGTTTGGGTTTTAATATTTGTAGGCCAAATTTAATCATTCCATGGTTACATTTCTGGCTCCAAGAAATGTTAGTACCAATACAGCAACACATTATTTTTTATTTTTTGCATTAGGAAATTTATTTCTTATAGGTTGTGTGCTGTGCTAGTTATCTTTCTGTAACAGACAAGAGCAAAAGTATAAAATTTATAAGAGGCAAGCCGCTAATCTAAGGGCATATATATAAACCAGAGGTGCTTTACTGGAGCAGTTTGAACTTATATTGTATAATGGCATAGTAATTTGCCCAGTGATGATGCAGGTTTTTAATAGAAGGCTACGGAGAATTTCTGACTACTCAGTTTAGGGTACAGCCCAGTACTGACACACATCCTTAATGGCAGACACCAAAAGACTCAGTCTTCACGTTGAGACAAAATGTGAAATCATCAACTAGAAAAAGGTCAATTGCCTCCTACGATGTACACATGTCTTTCTCAACTCACCTTTTGGAATGTTTTACTATATATTGTAAAATATACATGTGCAATTTAATTACATCATCTGCTTCCTTCCTAAAAACAAAGTGACAGGAAGCAAAGAAAAACATATACTGGCTGTGAGCCTGGCATCTTCTAGTGAAGAAGCATACCTTCTACAATAATCCAAGTACAGGTATAAAAAAAAAAATGTATTCACTTCCACAGGGATTACATATTTCCCATGCCATATAAACTTTCAAATATAAACTTGTTTTATAAATTGCAAGCTATCATTTATTATCTACCAGTTTTACATGCTCTAGTCGTACTTATTTGTGGACTATATTGTTGGGTATGCTCTACAGTATGTCTCTCTGTTGAAAGGAATTTGGAATGGATTTATAATAAAGAACATAATATCCTTCTTGTAGTTCTGGAAACATAAATAATTTTTCTTGGCAAGATATATCCTGTGTTTTTCAGCCTCTTTCTGGGGGTCTTTGCTATCTTTTGTCTCAACATCTGTATTCAGTCAAATATTTTATCCTGTGCATTTTCAAAAGTGCTACAATTTACTTCCATAGTAAGGACAAAAAAAAAAGAAATCTTGTTTGCAACATTGACATGACTGGATACCCTTACATCTGTTCAAGACAAGCTATCAGTTCTGTATCCATATTATATTGTATGTCAGACACAGGAAGGGGAAAGAGGTTTAGAACCAACTAATCTAAACCACACCAAAAGCTCGATGCAAATTGCTGAGTTTTGTACATCCTACTAACAGCAGGTCATCGCTTTGATGGCTGTGACTTCACTAAGCATCCCTTCCCACGTGGAGCTCATTATGTCTGTAGAGTTAACATCAACGCCCACAAATCTTGAATGCTGTGGGTGATGGCCATCAGAAAACAAGTACAGATATTTCATTGACTGAAAATGAATTGGTAGCAAATAAATGGAGAGAAACTAATCAGCACTGGAAATGCACAAAGAAATACTCTTAATGTGCCCATCCCTATTCTGCAATAGGGTTGTAATCAGCAGTGAGAAACTCCAATGCTTCTAATGTAATATCAGTGAAATAGTCACTGACTCTCTAGAAATCACGACTGTTGGACTTGCTGTTTTTCTGTTGATGCAGCCAACATTCTTAATTCTTCACAGGAAAAGTCATCTGTATATAGTCTTTACTGTACAGTCACAGGAGCACGGCCTCTTATGTGGCCTTCTGTTTTTCAGTGTGAAAGTTTTGAAACTCCAAATTGGCTCTCAGGCCTCCATGAGTAGGTAGAAAAGCTGAAGAGAATAATCTGTTCTTTAATGAGTTTGAGCAAGATGCCAGTTGGAATTTATTTTAAAGTTTAAAACAGGATAATGATGTAAAATGGCAATCTGACTTCCTCCAGAAAAAGACTGGTCTCTAAAACTCAATTTAGAATAGCATAAGAATTGAGTCACTTTTAGGGTGAAATTCTAACTTCACTAAGAAACAAAAAGAATTTTCCAAGTGACTTCAAAGTGGTCAGGATTTCATTCATTATATGCTTCAGATATTTTATTCAGAGGAGGAATAAGCTGTTGAAGTTTAAAAAATATGCTTCATTTAGTTAATTTTCAAATGCACCAAGATGCTGGAAGTATACCAGTTCTTAAGTTGTAAAGTGGGAAGAAAACCTTTGAAATGTCACTTTAAAGAGAATAAGCAGACTTCTTATTAAAGGGTCTTATTTGGCAACAACAAATTGTAGCGTGCCTTCCCATTCCTCATTCTCCTCTTATAACTATTATTTATTGCCATTACTGGGATGTGTTCTATAATTGGATTCTGGCACAGATTGGTGGAAAGAGAAAAATCTTTCCAATCTGATTCAAAGTAGGGTTTACTTTGTAAAACACACATGCAAAGAGTGAAAGATTATCTCTTTGCTCCTCATTCAAACCATTTAGACATTTTAGTCTAGCCAAACTTTAAACTTGCAATTTCTGAAGTTTTTATAAATTATCTGTGTGATTTGCAGTTGGGGTAATTTTTTTCGTATTTGTTGGGTAGCTTTTTACTGATGAATTTTGGCCGAGCAAATAGCATGTTCCTTTCCAGAAATACATTTTGAATGAAACTTGCTGCTCACCAGAGTGTCACATACTCTGCAGTCATAAATAAAATAAATGTGGTACTTTACAGTCAGAGTTAACAGCTTAAAATCAGGCGTGGTGATTAGGCATGAATCAGTGATTCTACTTCAGTGTCTATTCAGAAAGTATATTGAAGGAATTAAGAAAAACTAAGAAAAGCATTAAAAAGCATGATAATATAACATAATAACAAATACAAATAACATGAAATAAAAAGTAGCACAAGGAAAAGCTAAACTTTCTCCCTTTAGAAGATGGTCTTCCACATTTGAAGGACTTTTTCAATCAATTGATTACAGTGTAAATGGCCAAGCTGAGAACTGTCAGCACATTCACGTACTCCAGCAAAGTACACACTGCTTGGAATTCAGGCTAATCAGAACAATACTCTGACAAGAGAATAAGAAAAAAAAATATGGAAAAGTCAAACTGTGCAAAGCAGGAAGCTGGAAACATTTAACTAAAACATTAGTTTATTTCATTTTTTTTCCCTTTCTATAAAGCTTAAGCTCTAGCAACTGCCAGCACGTGCTAGTTAATAGTATCAGACACTTAACAAATCAGAAGTACTCTGTAATTTTGACATAAAAACAACTGAAAAACTTTTCTGAGCTTTATAGCACTCTTAGAGTCATAGCCACCTACTTATGTCTATTTTGCAAGAAACCGTGCCTTTGAGAAGTACCTTACCTGTTTGTCACTGCCAACTTTACAAAGGAGGCCTGCCCAAGGATCCCTTTATTTGTTTCAGACCAACTCAGCTGCCCTAGTATAATGCCTAAGTGCGAGTGGGTATTATTACCAGGTGAACTGGGCATGAGGTGAATTAGAAATACAAACAATATTTCTTCTAACAGAGTTTTAGGGGAGGGCTATGTTCAGCTTCTGGTGGGTGACAAGCAATGGATGAGTAGCACCATCTTAAATTTGGCAACTAAATTCAGAAGACGCCTGTTTGCGGCCTACTTTGAACTAGGACAGAAGAGCTATTTTACTTCAAAGCAATCAGAGAGCAGATTTTGTACACCAGTTCCTCCTACTGAAAACCAAAAAGAATACCACAAACTTGCACAAATGTTCCAGTTTCTGTGTAAAGATATTTTTTCTAGTGCCAGCCATTTTGAGTCTTATTTTAAAAGCTAAGTACCAGCTTGTTTTTATTAAGCGGTTGAAAACATTTGACTCAACCATTTTAAAAGCAAAAAACCCTAACATCTTTTCTTTCTTTAAAAAAGCCACAGCACATCCACTGAGAATTTCATATGCATCTATGGTGATGTTACATACAAAGAGTGTAATTTTTTTTTAAAATATTGATAATTCTAATTCCTCTGGATGTTTGTAAGTACACAGAGGAGAGATATACATATCAGATATATCTGAAAATGTAAATGATTAATGAAACTGTCAATTCAGTCTTTTGAATGCTTTCCAGTATAAACACAGCCCATGAGTATTTCTCTGAGTATGGTTTATTGTGTATGCATAAATAAAGACAATGGCAAATGACCCCCAACCCTTCAGATAAATGCATGCATATCATGATATATGTTGTCTTCCAAAGGGAACAGTGGCTTTTATTAGAATTTTGGATCTATCTCAGCTCTTCATTATTCAAAGTTAATTTAGTTTTCTGAAACTCTAGTAGGAAAAATGAAGCTTAAAACCTTAGCAGTAAGTATAGTGCTCTAGAAATAGGTGACCTAAACAAGATACTGTAAATAAGTTAAAAGGACTGTCTGTAATGAATACAGTAATATAACGTTTTTTCCAGAATTGCATGACCTCTAAGAAGCATAGACCTAATCAAAGCAAACAATAATACCCTACAATGGTAGCTTTTGCAGCAATACCTCAGCAAACAGGGTAAAGTGATACATTCTTAAGTACAAATCACAGAATCACCTTAAAGAACAGTGTCTAGCCTGTAGAATACTGTGTCATGATAGAGTATATAACCAAGTGAAGTAAGAAAAATATTATAAACATAAATATGCACAAGCAAATTGGAGGATAAGAAAGCATGAAAGTGCTGCTTTCTTTGAAGAAGATCCTTCCTAAGATGGTGACTGACTGATGTGATGACTGGTTTAACAAGCCAAATGGTGTTAACCTCAGCTAGGGTAAATATTAGAACAGAATAATACTCTATGACACTCGCTCTATTTACCTGTATTTACAACTGTTCCAAGCATGCTTTCCATAAAGGAGCATTGTGATTTCTTTACGAAACTTAAGTCCCCCACTCGGCCTATGGGTTTTCAAATAAATGGTTTGACAGTGCTTAAATAAGAGACTAAAAATTGCTGTGCTCTACCAGAAGAAATAAAAAGCCAATTAGTTAACATCATTTCATATCCAAAGTCCCAAGTGAAAAGGAGACTGTCTCTGAAAGTATTATTCATCCACCTTCCTGAGCACTTGAGATCTCAGTCAAGTATAGCATTAGTTGACAGAACCATCAGGTGACAATGGAGGCCAAGGTGTACTACAATAGAACAACCTTATACAAGGAAATAGCCTGAACCTGAGTCTCATAATTTTGATATAAGTTGCCAAACATATCTGTTCAAACTAGCATTTCTTAATATACCAAGTCATACCAGCCCTCCGGGGCAGAAGGAATTAAACTATCAGTTCCTATTCACCACTAAAAAAACCCTTAAACTTTGTTTCATGTTGAGACACCTCATTAGGGGTGGGTACTTAAATCTAGAGACAGCATTATAATAAGTAATGATTAATTAAAAAATTTTAAATACACAACAATTGAGAATTTGAAACCTTTAGAATTGCAGAGACTAAGCATGTGACTATCTGGAGGCAATAATTATTGTTGCTATCTCTAGAGAGTACTTGGCCCAGACATGTCCATTAATACCAGACTTATTAGGTCTTGACAGCTTATAGGACATCTGTTTGTTTCATTTCCCTTTAGTCTCGCCAAATGCTAGCAGCGAAAATCATACAGACATTTTTCCTACTTCTGCATAACTTGAAAGACTTTTTTGCATATATGAATTTTGACAATAAACAAGATCTTCTAGTGTTCTGTATCTGATATATATGTACAGGCATGTGTATTCAAAGAACTGCAAAGGTGGGTAAATTTCTTTAATCTGAGGACATTTATCTAGGACTAAAGGTGTAGTTAGTGGAGCTAATAAACATTGCTCAGAGGTAGGACAGTTTTAATAGATTTGGTTTTTAACTTGAAATAAAGAAGGTTGCACAGACCAAAATATCTCAGCAGAAGTTTTTCACAAGCAACTCCCTCAAGTATTTCAGTATATTGCAAAATTCCAAGATAGCATTACAAAATTTCAGAAAATAATATTTAGGCTTTTGGTATGGCTTTCCTCATTTTCCCACTTTTTAATATAAATTGAAGAGAAAAAGTCAGCACACAGATCCTGACCCAAATAAAGTTTAGTCTAAGGTATAAAGTACAGATTCTAAGCTAAGCTGGAAGAAGCTTTTTAGTGCATCTTGCATTTTGCTAGACTGTTATAGTATTCTAAATCTAAATCTGAAAGGTTTTTCTTTCCCATATTGTTCACAATTCTTGTAAAGCTTCTATTATTCTTGGCCATTATTTCAAAAGTAATAGTGCAGATGAGATTTCAATGGCACCAACTGAAAAAAAAAAAAGGAGATAGCTACTTGTATATTATAAATCAATCACAGGCAGATGGTGGTGGTTTGATCGAGATATTTTGTTATGAGTGTATGCCAAACAGCTAAACTATTTAATTTGCAAGAATCCAGCTTTGCCACTCATTTGATCTTCACATGGCTGTATAACTTATTTGTTTAAATTTTTAAAATAACTTTATCTTTGATTATAAACTTCACATGAACAATATAATTTCATACATACACGTTTTTTGTATTTATTTAAAAAAAAATTAGCCTCACTCAAGCTTTGAGTAAGGCCCACTCACAGAATCAATACTCAGGGTTTTTATTTCCATTTAAAGCTTGTTTGGATGCAGATTTCTTTAAGTACTGTTACTCCCAGGAACCTCATTTCCAGTAAGAATGTTTCGGATTAAAGATCATTTCAGAATAAAAATTTGATTTTCAACTATTTTTCAACACTTATTGAAAATTTATGAGTCTAGATTATTACAGTCACTAGTGAATTAATAATCATAAAGTCAGGAAGTACTAAAAAAATTTATGAAAATAAATCAAAATTCTTAACAAGCAGAAACAGCTTTTGCAGAAAATTGCAGCAACTGTCCAGTTTCAGATATATTTTGAGATACATGTACACGATGGCATAGTTGCCTATATAGTATATTAATATGAGTTGGAGAGAATTACATCATTTATGATCACTCCCTGACAATACAAATAAATGTATTTCCATTTCACCAAGAGATTTACACCCATGCCAGCTAAGATTCTGATCCAACAGTGTTGTAAGAGTCCCACAACATATCTTTGATTTCAGTGGGTCTGAAGTAAATAACATTTGATCACAATATTGCTCTGTATGTTCTCAGCATCTGTTTCACAACAATATTCATGGGTTTTAGTATATTCATAATACGCTATTCTAAACAGCTACAGACCTTTCATCATGCAAAAGAGAACATTACATTCCCACCATCTTAAATCTGACCTAGTTAAGATTTAGCATTATACCATTTACTTATGGATTAGAAAAAATGAGTTTTACATTCATAAGGAAGTGGAAAGTGTTTTTCCAGATGTTCTTCCCTAGGAAAGTATGATGCAAATTATAAACTCACTAGTTCGAAGAGTACATAAAATAATATTTGCATGCACTTATTGGTTGCATTTTTTAACCTACTCCCTGAATAGTTAAATTGAATAGCACATTACATCAATTAAGAGTTGATGAAAGTTTGTGACTAGGATAAGAAGTAGTTAAAAATTTAAAAACTGAGATATACTGGTTGTTCTTACCTAAAATACATTATTTTATTTAATAACTAGCAATAGTTCACTTTTGGCTATATTCATAAGAATTATCACAGAAAGCTAATATCGTTATTTACCCTACTGTGCCCAGGAATTGCATAGGTCTCAAATATTATTTTTTTTTTGTCTATACAAACTGAATAGTCTTATGTTACAGCTTGATACAAAGGACGCTGTAGGACTTTCTTCTGTATGCTATTTATGTTCTTATTACACAGCATTTTAACATGACAAAAATCCAATATTATAAAATGAAAGTCCTTATAACTGTAGTGGAATGCCAGATAGGAAAGGGAAACTGGCAAAATTATATCTTGTTCATTTTCGTTTCACATTCTCAAAAATCTGAAAGAACTAACTGTGACAAGAATAAAAATAAAATCAAATAATACACATAATACACACAGTATTAATATGCCTGTATATTTTAACAGCATTATTAACTTTTCTTTCCATAATTTCCCTTTATTTGAGAGCACATAGGTTAATTCAGAGTGTCTTGACACAAAGAAATCAGCTCAGTTTCACGTTATTTTATAAGGCAACATAACCAGCCTAAACCACGACAGTAAGATTGCTGTCACCAGAGAAAGAAATATTTCTGTCAAAAGATAGCAGAACAGAGTTGGATCTTTTGTCTAGGATACTTGGACCAACACATGTAAAATCACTCTCTGTTTTCTTTCCAGCATGCCCTCCCTCTGTCAGGGAGCAGCAAGGGCCGGCTGCTTCCTCACAGCTGGGGAGCCAGTGGCCAAGGAGGGTACCATAGGCAGCAAGGCAAGGGCCTCGCCAGCCACAGGCTTGACATTCTCCTGGTTTGCTTGTCTGTCTTTCCTCACCACACCAAACCCCAGCACTGTGACTGAGATTAAGGGCAAACTAACAAAATTCATTCATTTATTGTTTAGCGTACGAAGAAATGCACATACTACCAACTGTGTGAGAAACTACAGTAGATCATCAACAGTGGGTAGGATAAGGACCAGTAGAAGGAAGACGGCTGATGAACACTATTGTCAGCGTTCGATGCTACTCGACATATGCAGAAGATATGAGTAGTTCTTATTAGAAAGAATACAGCAGAAGAGATAAGGCTCTCTGTGAACAAGCTGGGATGGAATAGGAATGAAAGGAGCCAAGGTTAGTTGGCTCCCAACCCTCTGAAACCTCAAGACAAGTTCAGATTTCTTGACAGTTCTGAAACCTAGTATTGCTGAATTGTATTAACACAGTCAAGTACCAGTAAAAGCACTTCTTCCACATAGTGTCTAATGTCAAGAAACACAAAACAATTCCCTATGATAAAACAGGTCCCATGGCACTTTCATTGTAAGAGAGATATTTGTCAGACTGGATTCAGTTGAATCAATCTATGGTATTTTTATGGAAAATACCCAAAATACAGTTCTGAATTATATCTCTGATCAAAATGCAGGATTTCAGCATAGGTCCTTAAAATCAATATGTTCTTATTTGTTGTGGATCTGTATATTACTGTTAAGTTCCTAGATTATGATAGTTTTAGATAAGTCATGCAGAAAATGCTGGATTTGGTCTAATAAAAAGGTTTTGTATGACATTATCCTGGGTTTTTTTCATGGGATTACTGATAGTTCTTTACTGAATGAAGTAAAAAAAAACCCCACAGAACATGTATTTAGGTACCAACTGTGAGGAACTAACTGGAGGCCTTAGTATAAGGACTTCCATTTGTCTCTTGACATAATAACATTCATGCTTGGTTTTTCTCATCTACGTAAAAGAGGGTGAAAGTCATTCCAATGGAAGTCCATGTCACAGCAAGGTAATAAAGGTAACTTGCTTAACAAAAACTATCACTATCTCCTTTAATCTGTTCTAAGTATCACAAGTTAGGTGATACTCATACAAAGGCAGTGACAACACATGACAGCACATCATACCAATCCGATACCCATGAATCCAGTCATATCTTAACCTGGCCTCTCTAAACATGGGATAGAGCCAGTTGTACTGTTACAACAAATAGAATACTCCACATGCATAAACATAAAAATAGAAAGTTCATTCTTAGAGGGTTGGAAGACTTTTATCACCACAATCTAAAGAGCTGTCTGTTCCCTCTTTCTCAAGTATTACAAACCTAGATTTTTCTATTTACAATGTCTAAATGCTATCCTAGCTACTTAAATGTGTGCTTTGGTTTCCAGTAAAGAATTTTTTTCTAGATAGCAGAAAGGAATGGTGCAACCTTTTCCAGAAACCTTGATTGCCTGAAAAGTCTTTATCCTAAAATTGAGTTGCAGAGCATTCCTCACATCTATAAAAACATGCAGAAGTTTGTAGATCTATCACTTGATAAATCTGATAAATCTGTTAATAAGCCTATGTCTATCACTTTCGGTAAGATAATATGTGGAATAGTATATGTCAACCATTAGACATTGAATAATATAAGAACAGGAGTTTACTGTATCGAAGTACATGCACAAGCATCTTATTTCAACTTAACTTCAGTTAGGCTAACAAAAAGTTGGATAACTTAGAAACATTAGAAATAAGTAAGATGAGTCAGGTTTTTCCATGAAATGGAAATGCTTCACTTCAGAGTAGCCAATAGAAATAATTTTAACCTTATTTAGATTAAGATAAAATGGTATTCTAATATCTCACTATCTTATCTAGATAATTTTATTAGTGCTTAAGATAATAAAAGAAGCATCTGGCAGCAGAACAGCATTCCTCTATCACAGAACTTGTGTTCTGCGCAGGCTCCCCTCTGGAAATGCAGATTGAAACTTACTTTTTGTGAACTAATGTAAGTTATGTAATATTTTCTAATCTAATATATTCTCTTCCTCTTAGTGTTCGTTAAATCAAATTTTAATTTGCCTTTATATCTGTTCTTTCTTCCACTTTTTTCTTTAGTATGCATGTAATCACTCATTGCATAATTTCATTCATTGCATGATTATGCAACAGGCATCTTCTGTGACATATTTCTATTTCATTGTTCTTTATGTATACATTTTACTGCATATTTAGGGTTTTACGTAAAAATCTTTTTATCCATTACCATTAAAGACTGGTCTTTTTGGAGCAGGTTCCTTGAACTCCCTTAGCTCACAGCTAGTTTCAAAGTTGCCTGAAACTATGGGGACAAAGAATGAGAACAGCTGAAGATCCCCAAATGCTCTCTACAGTCAATTGCTTTATTGTCTTGGCCTCAGAAGAGAAGAAAAAAAAAATAATTTCTTTATTATTCTTTTGGACAATATCTAACTTGCCACAGCATATTAATTTACAAATACTCTTTTTAGTGTGGTTCATGCTCAATTCAATACCATATAATTTTCCAATAGAAACAATATAACTCAAAGTATTTTGAACACTATAATTCAAAAGCTGAAGTCAAAATACTCTTGATATAATATAAGCTTGATCTGAATCACAGAATCCCAGAATTGCAGAGCCTCTGAGATTAGAAGGGACCTTTGGAAATCATCAGAGCAGGGTCACCCAGAGCATGTCGCTCAGGACTGTGTCCATTGGGTTTTGAATATCTCCAAGGATGGAGACTCTCCAACCTGTCTGGGCAACCTGTTGATCATCCTCACAGTGAAAATGCTTTTTCTTATGTTTAAATTGAATTTCTTGTATTTCAGTTCATGCACATTGCCTCCTGTCCTGTCACTGAGCACTGCTGAGAAGAGTCTGATTCCATCTTCTTCACTGCCTTCCATCAGGTATTTATACACATTGATAAGATCCTGCCTGTGCCTTCTCTTCTCAAGGCCAAGCAGTACCAGCTCTCTCAGCCTTTCCTCATGACAGATGCTTCAGTCCCTTAATCATCTTTGTAGCCCCTTGCTCAACTTGCTCCAGTAGCTCCATGTCTATCTTGACACAGCACTCCAGATGTGTCTCACCAGTGCTGAGTAGAGGTGTAGGTTCATCTCCCTTGATCTGCTGGCAATATTCTGCTTAATGCAGCTGCAGATCCCATTGGCCTCCTTTGCCACGAGAGCACTTTGCTGGCTTATGGGCAACTTGTCCACCAGGAAACCTAGGTCATTCTCTGCCAACTCTTTTCCATAAGTAGCCTTTTCATGAGTAGCCTCGCAATGACATTGGCCAACTCCCTTAGCACTCATGGGTGCATTCCCATCAGGTTCTACAAAACAAGAGCTTGAAAATTAGGGTTTCTGTCAATGGAAATGGAGACCAAAACCATTACCTCTCCAAGTTAATTTTTCCTGAAATGTTCTTAGTCTATTGCATTTAACACTGTAGAAAAATGGTCCCCAGAAAAAGCTAAAATGCTCAGTAATTGAAGGGAATTAACAATACATGTTACTACTTCTCCAGTCTGCACACTAAAGGTCCAGCAACCTCACTTCTTACTAAAATTTTTCTATTATGATTCTGTAAAATGTATATATACCCAATCCACAGTTCCTGACTAATATTCCCATTTGGGGTGCAATAGGTCCTGCAGTTGTTCCTATATTAATTATTTGGTATTGTGTTCTGTTTTGTCCTTTAAACTTCAATTCTTTTTCCCTTTTGATTCTGTCACAGCTCCAGGTTTTGACTTCTCACAGTCCAAGGGCCGGAATATTTCAGTGGCTTTAATACAAATACCTTTCCAATTATTAGAATAAGCTAATATAAAAGTTCTTTCCCTATAATTATCTTTGAATTATAAATTCATATTGAAAATTGCCAAAAATTTCTAGCAACATGAAGGAAACAAAAGATAGAGACAGAGAAAGGGGGAGAGAGAGATGGAGGGAGGAAAGAAGAGAGGAAGGAGGGAGGGAGAAGCAAGATACTCTCACCAGAAAGCGGATTTATCTGTGCTAAGCACATAAAGAGAGTTATAGATATGCCATTACTAGAGATACAATTTAAATAAAGCAGCTATTGGGAAACAGAAATATTATGCAATAGAAGCAAATAAATAGTTCAATGATCACTGGAAATAATGGGCCCTGATTTTTAATGAATTTACATTTTCTGGTAGGTACTCTTTTTAACTGAATTATTTGAAAGCTGCTGCACACATGTATCTCTTGTCGAAGAACAGAAAACCTACACAAGATAGAAATACCATCTATGGTTTGGATATTTTTTTTTTTCCATTGAGGTACAACTTCTGACTGAACCAGGGTTAGTAAAATTTAAGAAACCTGTCCACCAGGTATTTTTCAAACTAGCATGTTTCTATGAAAATTTTTGGATTTGCTGAGTTCCTTTTAATTTCAAAAATACAAAGCAAAATATTTCACTATATCTGCATACTGAATTCAAAGAGAAATAGTTATTTTAACCAAAGTATCTAGGTTCATTTTTCGAAGTTATACAAGTGGCTCCTAAGGTAATATTTTGTATTGTTTCTTGAGGGAACAAAAATCATATCACAAATCAAGTGGAAGAAAGCAAAATAATTAGATATTTACATACTTTGCCATGAATAACTCTTCTGATTTTCTGAAAATGGTACAGATTATAAACCCATCAACTGACTGCTTATGAAAATGCCAACTATAGATGAAGTCTGGTTTTGATTTTGGTCTTTTGAATCTCAGGAATGAAATTTAGGACTCCATTAGCTGATGAACATATGTTCCTATTTCATACCACATCTGAGGAGATAAGTGGCTTAACAGGTAATACATTAGCTAAACATTCATTTCAATCAATAAAATTTATTCCTCCAAACATAACTAAAGATCCTCTTTTATTACCTCTGAGGTAGTTGTATAAAGGCACTGCAGCTTTAGTTTCATTAGGCTAGAAACACTTGCAATAAAGTATTCCTTTCTCATACCTGAAGGCTTCAGGAAAATTAATAGCTTTACAACATGTTGAGAGTCTTCTTGAAGCATGACTCCAGCTGTAAAACCCAGGTATCCTTAAAACTGAAGTTATAATAACAATGGGTTATTTTGTGATGAGACTAATATGTTACCCTTACTCTGAATCTTCGAAGTTGTGCAAGACAAGCTAAGTAGTCTGCTGAAGACACAAAACAGAAGACATCAAAGGGAACACTTTCACTGCACTGAATCTGGAAGAGAGTCCTCAGTCCAGTAAAAGAATGCATGCACAGGATAGCAGTCCCACAATGATTGTGGAAGTGTCTCTAAGAGCTGAAAATTTGTTGGTGTAAAGAACTGTATTTTATGACTTTTCTTAGTAGCTGAGGTCAACTGCATTTGCAACTGCAGTTTTTGGATAATTCATATGTGATAACTTCCTTTTCCATGTTACTTTCCTGAACACAGTAAAAAAGCCTAGCAGGGACAATTAAATACAACTTTTGAATTTAGCTTAGTTTAAGACAAGAATTCAACTCAGTTTTAGACACCTAAAAGATTAAAGACAGAACAAAGGTCCAATTAATAAATAAGCAGCAATAATAATAACAAAGGACACAGAACTGGGCAATTCAGTAATTTCTAATAATTAATAGTGGGTTGGCAATAATAGAAGCATTCACAATGGTAATAAAGACCTCTCTTCATATTTTGAAACAGGATCTTTACCAGCATTAGTAAATTTATTTCATTTAATAGTAAATATAGTTACGCATGGCAGTGTCTGAATATATGATGTAAACCTTCCAAATTAATGGAATTAGGAATTGGGAGGACAAATGTGTGCTGAATGAGATCAGAAATATAAATTTCAAATTTTTTTAACTACTCTAGTTGTTTAGACATAAAGGTCAAACGATCCTGGGAAAGGAATAGGGTGTTAAGAACGTTTAAAGAACATGTAAGACATTTAAGAATTGCATTCGATAAAGCACTCCATAAAGTGTGCGTAATCTTTAAATACACCCTTTCTAACTCTTCAATAGTTCATCCAACAAGTTATCATACAGATGATTCTTGACAACGCAAATCATTAATACTATGCATCTATGACTAAACTGTAAAGAATTTAAAGTAACTTTTAATAATATATGGACAATATAGTGGCTTATCAGCATTCATGCAGCTTCAGGGCAACTTGATATTTTGAATTAAACTTTTCTACCTAATTTGCAAACAGTAGGCTTCTTGTGATTCTCAGCCTGAAGACTTACGTTCCTTCAAAGATCTTGCATTTTGACACATCATTTAACTGAGGTGACTTTTTAGAAGAAATAAAGTATTGTTATTCCAGTCAATCCAGATGCTGCTTTTTCCTGTTCAAGTTTTATCAGGTGATTTAAAATAAATGTCTACAGCAAAATTCTTTTAATTATGCAAAACTCTTAAAGTTCAAAACAATTTCTTACATGATTTAGTGCCAGATATTTTAATTCTGCAGGCCACTAACATCATATTTTCTATTGTTCTTTTAAGTCAGTTTTTATTCTTTTAGGACCACGTATTTTTAGATCATATTTAGGAAGACTGCCTTTTTGTATTCAAAAGAAGCCCATGTGTGTTTAGAAAATAATTTCTGTGGTACGGCCAGATGGAAACTTGCCATGAAATGAGGATCCTGAAATGATTCAATAAAGGACTCAAAATTTCTTGAACTTGATAGCATGAAGGAAATTTGAAACTGTTTCCACTACAAGCTGCTCCTTCTGATACACTGGTATTTTTAAATCATGAGAAAAGATTATTAGCTATAAGAGAACTTCCCACTTTTTCTGGGCAAGTTTTTTTGTACCACTACCTTGACAGAAGAACAGTATTAGGAAACATAGGAATGCCAGAAAATGCTACACTTATATTACCTTTGTAAATGCATTTTTGGTCTTGAAAACTAAGAGGTATTAGCAAGGTGTGTCCTGGATGGACCACAGAAATCTTCACCCAGGAACAGTCACTGTTTACGGATCCAGCATTTTTGAAACTCTTACGCATCGAGTTCTGCTGATTGTCTTGGAAACATATTATAATCCTGGCCAAACCCGGGGAAAATGCAAAGCAAAAGCTGTATATTTCATCATGAGATTTTTTACCCCTGCTCTGCTCACAGCTGCTATGTCGTCTGGTTCGATCAGACACACAACCTTTCTGAGAACCCTCTGTGCCATTAGCAGGCAACTGCAGTAGTGGATTCCCAAGGCTGTCGCTTAGATGAGTCCAGCAAAGTAGTTCAGCTCAATTTCAGCGAGGAAACAGTTAAAGAGCTTAGTGTTCCCCTGTGCCCGGGAGGCAGCCTTTGTGTTTAACATTGGCAGGGACTCAGTTTGGGCTGGAGGTTTGTTTTAATTGGGGGAGGGGGCAGAAAAGAGGGGACGCTTTGACTTCTTCAGTCTGCCTCTTTCTTTTACTGATTTAGCGGAGGTGGAGATTTTCGATCCCACCCAGTCAGACGCAGGCACGATGATCTGGTAAGACTATCCGAGGAAAAGCCACTCAGAGGAAATTCTCAGCAGCAGCAGAGGCAGCAGCCACAGCATGAGCGTGAGCCCGAGCCCGGCGGGGGAGGCACGGCGGGGGTGAGTGCGCGGTCCCCCGCTGCCGGAGCCGGGCGGGAGCCACTGCCCGTTCCCGGGGCCAGCCCGGCCCAGAGCCGCGGGACACTTCCAGCACTTCTCGATAGCGCTCCAGATAATGATTCGGTGACGATGGTGCACCTCTGCGTGAGCCTGTGTGTGAGTGTGAGAGAGAGGGAGAGAGGCAGAGAGGGAGAGAGGAAGAGAGCGAACGCGAGACAGGCACAAGGCAGCTTGGGATAACTATTATTAAATAAAGTTTAAAAATATATAGATCTCGTCAGATGCTGTGTAGGCTGCAGGGGAGGTAGTACTGATTTGCCAAGTGCTTGTTGGAACTGATCTTTTGATAGTGTTACAAGCGGAGAATGTTTTCTTCTGTGTTAAGAGGAAGAATATAAGGCAATCATCCCAAGAGCAAAGAGCTCTCACTCACTGTGCTGAAGTGGGAAGCAACCAAGAGAAATCCGTCTTGTCGGCAGTATTTGTTTCAGTGCTTTCGTGCCCTGGTTAAGTTTTATTAGCTTCTGTTTACATCTCAGCTGCCTTTTGGGCACATTGATCACTGTTAACGTTTTAGCTCGTCTTTAATACTTTGAACAATTTCATTTCCGATAGCACGGTCTCTTCCTGTGAATCTCGGCATGGGAATTTTTCTGGCTTGACACCCCAGGCAAGTTAGGAGTTTTGTTCTCTGCATCTGCGGCTACTTCTGCAGTGCTGTAGGAGCACAGGCACAGCACACGCATGTGGCCTCCAGAGTCACACAACAACCTCATACACTTCAGGTATTCAGATTACACGAGAAGGAGAATACTAGATTACATTATTACAAAAAGTTATTACGGTTGATAGTATGTTACTTATATGAGGCCATCTGCATGTTATATTCTGTAACAATATAAATACTTTGAAAATATGCACAGGGGAATGAAGGACTGTCAGGAATCTGTAAGAAAATATCCTTATAAATTATGATATTACAAATTTTCTAGTTTTGCTTCTTATGGAAAAGTTTCTTCCGGGACAGGAAAGATATGGTAATTGTCAATTTTATTCCTAGCTTTGCATGCTGGCGGCATGATTGCCATGCTACCACCTTGTTCGTATGATATCTATCTATCTATCTATCTATCTATCTATCTATCTAAAATTTTCACAAGAAAACATCATTAAATAAGGAGGATACTGACAAAACCACTAAAGCATAGGGCTGTGGATTCTGTTCATAACTGTATCACATTTACAATTAGGAACTTAGGAAAGTCATTTAAATCATTAGTGATTCAGCTTTTCCATTTGTAAATTGGGGAACCATAGTCATAGTAAATAATAAAAGTATTAATACTTGCCTGAAAAGAGTTACAGTCAAATATGTCTGCTGTTTCTGATACGATTTAGAAACCTGAAGTGAAAGCATTTACATCATGCAAACTGTTGCTAACTGCCCTGAGATACCATCGTAACCAGCATTTAATAAAGAAGGATTGATTATTTAGTATACTAAACTTTAAAATCGAGTGCATAGGAACTCACAGTTGGTCAGATCCTCATCTCAAATACACCAATATAAAAGACTGTAAACGTGGATCCCTGGTCTGTGAGGGATGACACTCTACATGCCAGACAGGAATACTCAGGTTAACGTTGCATTTGCTGCTGTATATAGGTACACACACACTTCTACAGACCACACACAACAGAAGGAGGTAATAGTAGTAAATATTTATACTGTGTCTGCATCCAGAAGTCCTATCAGTAAATTTTTTCTCTGGTAAATTTCTTGCTATAAACTCTGACTTAATAGCCCCATAGGGAATTAAATTAGGACTCATTTATTTAAAAGGATCCTCCCAAATCCTTCATGTGAGTCCCTAGAAATCAGAAAGTTATAAATACTTTACTTTCTACTCTTCTTTTGGCAACACTGCAGCACTTTGTCTTGTTTTGCAGATACAAGCCATGTTAAAAAAAAAAAATCTTTATCTTAAATTAAACTGAGGCTTCAAGGAAATGGACTTGAGTGGCCTCCTTTGTTTCACTGGAGGTGTAGTATCTCTACCTCCTGTGGCAGGGAGCCAGCTCTGGTGGCTACACATATGCAGTCATACTTAGTGGCACAGAATGCTATGATGCTTCCTTTCCTATCTGGAAATGTCATGAGTTGTTGCTTAGAATACTAAACCAAGTATTTTTTATCTTTAAAAGACCTTAATTTTTTATAATTAGCTTTGCCGTGGCTAAGTACTGAACATGAGTTGCAATGACATTCAGGAACCAAATGACACATAAAGTTTGAAGGGCTTTTCCTGGCCAAAAGTCTACCCTGAGACTATAAAAGTCTTCCTCCTAATATTTAGAGACTTCAAATCTGGTCCAAAATTTGATTTGAAATACATGTATTTTCAGTCTTCATTTGAAATCCAGGTAATTATAACATCAGACAAAAATAATACAAAGCTTCATTGTTGCAATATATCAAAAATACTCAGAAAATTAACAAACTTACTACCTTTAATTATTAATGCAGTGCTGTTACCTTACTTTTTCAAAGAAAAAATAATAACTTTTTATTTTAGTTAAAATCTCCTTCAGCAGTCTCCAAGGCCTCTCTTTGCTGGCACACTTTTCTTGCAAGACTATATTTTAAAACAGAACTTCATCCACCATATTTTTTCCATTCATATACAAATTCTGTCTCAAATTAAAAGGGTTTTGCCAGATCTTATTTGTATAAGCTATCAATTACTTCTGGAATTTTTTGTGTTTGCCTTTTGTTAGACAGTAAACGTGGGTAATCTAGATTTCAGAGTAGCACAGTGATTATAAACAGGTGTTTATACACAGGTGCTAGAGACACTGTACATTCAAATACTCTTTCTAAGTGAGAAACAGGGTGTGTAGTTGACCTGTTGTACTGATTCTGCGTTTCTTTTTTTTTGTTTTTGTTTACTGTTTCTCTCTGCAGGTGAAGAAGTGAGAATTATCTCACTGAAATACTGAAAAAACCCTGTCTCACTGAATTTGCTCTTTCGGGACTTCAGGATGGAAGCCTTGTGTTTAAGAGCTTCCCTGCTGCTGCTGGTTCCAGGATTTGTCGTCAGTGACAGCTTTGACAGATATGCTGCCAATCGGAGTGACTTGGGAAACTACCTTTCCACTTTCTCAGGGATCGAATCCAGCATACTCCTCACCACCAGACAGCCCCTGGTGTCCAACCAAACTGTCAAATGCTCCCAGCAGACTAAGATTGCTGAAACTTTTAAATACATTAACACGGTGGTATCTTGTGCTATTTTCATCGTTGGAATGGTTGGGAATGCAACTCTGCTGAGGATCATTTACCAGAACAAGTGTATGAGGAATGGCCCGAATGCACTGATAGCCAGTCTGGCACTTGGAGACCTTATCTATATCGTCATTGATATTCCTATCATGGTGTACAAGGTAGGATGCAACAACAGTACATTCTAATTGCACTTTCCTTTACAAGTACACTGTCTGTTCTCTATGGTTGCTCCATTGTCTAAGTGGTGCTCTTTTGTCAATGAATAGTCCACTTAAGAAAAAATACAACTCCTTTTTATTCCACAACAAAAAACTCACTCTCAGGTCTCACCTCCATAAAGAAAAAGTGTATCTCTCTTTAAAGATGATGTAGCTCATCGCTCTTAACCAAAGCATGGCCCTGGGCATTTCACAGGAACTGTTCATTTATTATAGCTACTATAGCTAGCAAAAGAATTTATGAGGGAAGACTTTTTATAAACTGTTCTCCTCCTTGATGGACATACAGCATTGAACTCGTTGCTATGTTTGGAATATCCTATCCTTTATGTTTTTACAGAAAATACTCTGTGATCTGCAGGCTTGATGTTATGACTTTGTGGAGAGAGATTATGTCAGTTAAGTTGAGCAATAAGGTTTTAATTTAATATTCATTAATAGCAGATTCTCAAAATTATTCCAGAGTTAGTAAAATGAATTCTATCATAGAACATTTTTGAAATATTAAATTTCATCTGGATTTGTTCAAGCATAAAAAGGATCCTCAGCAATTCTTTAATCTGGTATAAAGTTATTGTGTCTCAGTTTTTTTCTTTTCCATTTTAATTAAACAAAACCATAAAGCAGTGCCTCTTCTGATGCACTATATGTTTACTTATGTAACTTGCATGATTCCAGGACAGGCTTGAATGAACAGAACTGAGTCCTTTTTTAATATATCTCGCTGATATTAACTTATCGTAGAAAATTGTAAAAAAATTTTGTAAGCTTCTATCTGTATCATTGTGGATTTTATACACGTGCATAGGTGATAGGATATCATAATTTTTCTTTCTTTTCTCGGTAAAAACTTAAGGTGTTTCTGTTAGTAAATAAAACTCTAAGTAATATAATGAAAAAAACCCACTCCTCACAATTTTGGCCCTTAAAGATTCTAGAGACTTAACTTTCCTTCATATGTGTTTTAAACAAAACATTTTAATGCATAACTTTATAATAACTAGTGTCCTGTGGTTTCAAACTGGATTTTAAAATTAAAGAAACAGTGAATTGAAAGGAGGTATTTTGTATCTATATAACTATTGCCATGATAACTATTGACCTGCATTATAACGCAGGTATTGGTAGGACAAGATCATAAAAATTTGTATTCATTAATGGATTCAAAATACGTACCTGTGCACACACTACATTTGTACAAAGGCATATTATCTATGGTAAAATGCAGTACCTTGTTCTGATCTTCCATTAGTATAAATTACAGATAAGTCTTTTAACTTTATCTGGTTTTTATATAATATGAATTTGAAACTAGGATAAAGTTAATAATAATGCATATGATTTAATGTAAATTCTAGTTTCCACTTTTCAGTATTCCACCTGGAAAAATAAATAATCAATTTGTTGACGAGATAGCAGATATCTGTAGAGTATTTTGGATTAACAAGTTGATGAGAAAGATTGGCCTCTGCCTCATTTGACAGGTTTACCTGTCTTCCATAGCTGTGTGGGTGCCTAATGGGAGATGGGACTGGGTTCTGACTGTTTTCATTATTTTTGGTAAACTGAACTCATAGCCTGGACTGCATCTCCCATGATGCATTACAGTCTTCTCCCTGGTAAATGATCCTGATGTCTTTATGGATAATTGCTAAGGCAGTGTTCTTAATTCTCACAGTATTTCTGATAAGGAACTTTAAGGAAAAATGGCATGTGTTTTTTTCAGAGCTGAGTTTGGGACAGAACAGGTATTTTTATTACACAATTTTTTCTAACCTTTCAAGAGCTCTGCTGCTTCTTCACAAAGAGGAATGGAAATCTGGAATTAATTTTGCCTTTCAGAATTGCCTTTTGATGGTCTTCTGAAAAGTCTTTAGAAGTTTAATTAAAAGTAACAAACAATATTTTTTACAATCCCTTTATTACTTTGCAATACATTTTCTATTAATTTTCTGACATTTTTTTGGCATTCTATAGGTTCACTTGCCTTGCTATATCTTATACAATGAGCTGAACTGTGGTCCTGAATATCTGTACAAATTAAATTGAAATTACCTTAGCCTATATGAAAATTTATTTCTGTACTGCAGAGAAGTATTTGATAAATAAAGGCCGTGAAAGAAACTGCAGCCCCTTGACATCAATTTGTGTCAATTCCCACATGTAAGAAGGCAGAATTAAAATCATGTTTACAAGCATAATTCTAGCTTTTAGTAATTTTTTGAGTGCTTGAAATAATTGACTTCAAAATTACCATATACAAACAAGTTGTTGTATAAGGTTAGCTGCTTGTATTCCAGGAAGCATTTATACCATTTATAAGGGAGCTCTAGTACTTCTGGTAAGAAATTCTATTACTATTTATATTCCATTTTTCCTATAAACCATTCAGTAATATGTCTGCTTACATTAAGAGTTGATTTTAAAGTTTGTTAAATAGCATTCCTGTTTGTATCACAGGTATCCTAAAATCTGTGGCACCATTTAGCTCCTCTTGTTGAGTGACAGCACTAAGGGTGACCACTGGAAATATCACAATTTGAAAGTGGACGTGACAGTCTTTTAAGGAAAAAAATTGATGTGGTTCTATTTTTGTTTTAAAGTTTAAATTTTAAAGTATTTTATACACTTAGTTCTGAACTTCATTTTAAAGATTCTTTTAGCTTCAGAGTCAGCCTCATGTTGAACAATGTATTAGTAACCTATATAAACAAATAGTGTCAAACACTTAATACATTACAGGTCAGATGTTCATTTTTAGGAAGATAAAACAGCTCTGAAATCAGAATTAGAGTAAACAAGCATTCACCTGCATATTAAAATAACCAATAGTACTGTATTAAGATGGCCACATCATATAGCACAAAATGTGTAATACTATGTAATTATAACGTAATATCAGAAATAGGTATAATCACTTTCCTGAAACATAAGGTAGCCTTAACTATTTTGAATCTACTTTCAAAAGGGAAGTAGGTAATGTTACCCATATTCAAACCCATTTTACAAATCCTTAGAGAGAAGCAGCTATAAGATTATAGTAATTCAAAATGTAAGGTCCCATCATTCTGTTATGCATTTACACAATTAACAAAGATGTTATACTGGGAAAAAAAAAAAAAGAAATTACGTAATTTATGTCCGCTAAAGATATGATCACAGGTATTTGACATTCTTATCCTTTCTTCACGACACAGTAGGCCCAAAAATTCCCCTTTACTTTCTCCAATTTCTATAATTATATAGTGGATTCCCCTTAGCAATTTGTTAAATGGAATGAGATGTAATATTCACTAGCCTCCTTTGAAGAATTCTGGATGTATTAAAGCCCCATTACACTTAATTACCACTAGTATATCCACTTGTAATAGCAAATCAATATTAAAAATTGTAACAAATTGAGTTTTACAGGAAGGGTACCAGTTATAAATTCAGCTTTAACAGATCGAACTAAGACAATTTCAGTTTCAATCACATGTTTATAGCACCTGGACCCAAATAGTTTCCTCTGTAGCCAAAACATACCCATCTCAGACATTCAAGATGCCAAACCCTAAAGCTTCCAAATCAGTAAGAATGACTTATTTGCAGTGAAAAGAAGATTGGGAAATACAACTTTTATGTTTTATGCTGCTGTAAGGCACTGAAGAAGAGACAGGTTTCATACCTCCTTTTTTTCATACCTCCTTATCAGGTGGCGTAGCACATAGCCGAAAGTTGCTGCATCACCTGCATTACCCATCACTGCCATATGTATTTGCAGTAAGTAAGCTAAGTTCGGACGCAATGCATGAAAACTTCTTTAGAGGACTACTTCCCATACAGAAACTAGACAATTTTCTAAGGTTATACATAGGCAGCAGCAGAATATCCATAGCACCACTATTGCCTTGGCTGCGCTAAAGCTCTGGAAAGTCCTTATGGCTCAGAACATGACCTGTTATTTGGGTGTATGTCTCCATGTAGTGATCATACATAAAAGAAATCTAGAGGTCACACAGGAATTAATTGCTAAATCCTGAAGGCAGAAGTTACCCAAAATGGAACAGGGAAGTCCATCAGGAATCTGTTCTCTCCATTTACAGGCTACAGATTCCTAGCAGAAAGTGTTTAATATGCATACCAAAGTAGGAATTAAGGAAGAGATTTTATATTCTAGGTTTTAGTTCAAGATCCACTCTGCCTTTAACTAACGGCTGTACTTTGGGGAGGTGGGATATACGTTCCCTTCAATGCACAGGCATCTCCTCCCTTATCTTCAGTTTCACATCTCATGCCTGTCTGGCTGTTCTGAGAATTTGTAATACTGTGTAGTACCTAGAGACTCTAAGTTTAACAGAATATTTCAGTATGTTCGCTCTCTTTATTTTTCAATCAGCTGAACTCTACAGATGATAACAAGGAATTGTTTTGATTGTGCATATCCAGGGTTTACCAGTTCTGTGGTAATTTCTTAGCAATCCTGTCACTCTTTTTAGCAACACACAAAAGACAACAGAGCTGGAAGAATAATAAAAGCAATATTTTGCCCAGGGATTGAAAAAATTCTTTTCAACAAATCACCATGCACACAAGCACACCTTGCAGCTCATTTCCCCGAAGAAGAGCAGCACAGCTTGAGAAACAGTCTACCTAAAAAGATGGGAAGTTAGCCAACACCGCAGAACAACAAAAAAGAAACTAATCCTGCTTTGTAAACAGCAAAAATACCACAGGGGAGATGTCTAGAGTTGTTAGGAATGCTTTACTGCTAAGTAGATTTTTGTAATATATATAAATATTTAACAAGAACGTAAAACTTAGGATTTATTTTTTTACCAGTTACTTGATATGGAATGTTCTGCTTCAAAAACAGGGCATTTGTTTTCTTACCTTTCAGGATCTCTTGAAGTATAATCTATTTTCTCTTGTGTAAAAACTATACATCCCCTTCCATAGCTGCCTAAGCAGGAGAAAAAGACTGTAGGCATTCATGAAATGGCATGAGACCCTCTGCTACCTCCACCTTTACTCAGCTGGGCAAAGATGAGGAAAATAGAAGAAAAAGCTGTGGTAGGGCGATTCAGAGGAAAAAATGTCTTTGATCATTCTCATGCATCCCCACATAACCTTCCTTCATTCCAGAAAAAAACAGTCAGTCTTTTATCCACTCGAAGTGGAAAAAAGATGGCTCTTGGTTGTAGGAATGTATTTCCTGCAAAGAACAGTTGAAGAGATGCAGTGTGCCTTCTCTACCATGGCAGTATTGTGAATCTAAGTATAAGGAAAAATACAAATGATACCAAAGTTAGCCGAAGCTCAAACTATCATGTCACCATAATATACTCAATATTGGTCTTGCGCCTTGCATTATAAAGGTTAGCCTTGTGTTTTGTTTTCCTCTACTTTTCGTCTACTCACTGTCCTTCCCAAAATTGAGGCTTTTCACTCTAGCAGTGGGAAGAGAAGGAATACCTAGAGACAGGCTGTGCACTCTCTCCTTCACCCTTACAGCTCTCCATCTTTCCAGCACAGTGGTGGAGCACAGTTGAGTTATGTATGTGGGATGAGCAACAGCCTGTGTGTCCCAAGGAAGAAATGGATGAGGGTTGTCCTGCAATGCAATTCTCTCTTGGATATATGGGTTGTAGGAAGAAGAGAAAGGCTTGAGAACATGCGGTGAATTCTTGTCCTGTGAAGTTTCATGGGGACAGAAGGGTGCCGGTTGAGTCACTGAATCAAAATACCACAATCAAAATACCACAAGCAGGAGACTCAATCCACCCTTCTTCCTAATTAACCAGTCTTACAGATCAGAGACAGGAGGATTCAGTCTTTTGTCACTTAATGCAGTCAGCTCAGTGGTACAGACCTTGGACACTTCTGCCTTCAGTCAGATGTCACCTGGATTCCAACCAAAACACCAGATACCATATTTGGCCCATGCCTTGAAGCAGACAAGGACATAAATAATTGCAGAACACAATTTAAGACAGAGCTTTATGAAGACAGCTCATTGTCTCCTAGAGGAAACTAGCCTTAAAAAAACAAACNCCCAAATCTGCTGATCTGACAAAACCAGAGGAATTTCTCTTGTCTTTCATTCTGGGCTATGTTGCAAGAAAAGGAAATCACCCCGGAATACATTAGTTTTGTAACTCTTACTCCACAGTTAGGAGATGCTGGTCACTTATACAACTAGACATTATCTATACAAACAGAAATCTGCTGGTTTGGTCCGTTTCTCCATTACTCTACAAATGTAACAGAAGTCATGGAATAAAGAAGGTATATTTCTATTTGTCCTGCTGAAGACAGAGCAGAAATTCTGACTGCCAAAGTTGTGCCAGGGTTGTTCCATTGGTACCACTGAACACTTAAATGCCATGAAACTTAGGAGAGTATCCTGCATGGGGGCAGCATGAGGGGCAAGCACTGTCTATATGAAACACAGTTCAGTTTCTGGGAAACAGATCTTCTGTGCCAGCACAATGGTCCCAAGTGGATACAGGAAGAAAGGCTCTAGAGCACTAGGATAAGAGCAGGAAAGGGCAGGTATGAAACCTTTGCTTTCATCCTCAATGCCATGTGGCAGAGAGAGGATCTCCTGACATGTAGTTGTTGAACTGAAGTAGTTTTTATAGAGCAGCTCAGAGCTGGTTCATATCCAGCACCTAACGCAGTCCATCTATTTTGGGCTGAGCTCCAGGGCCATCATCTGCCTGTAAACACCCAGTATCAGCCTAGTATTAGATAAACAGTGTGGATGCACACGAACATGTACTGGTGAATACTGATGTGGTTGGATTATAACATTCTCTCTTTTAGACTATATATAAATTGCTTGGGATGCACAGTGGGACTTTATCTATGTTTTGTACATCAGCTAGCATACTAATGGGGGTTAGAAAATAGCAACAACAGTAGAATAAGATCAACTGAGTGACATTTAAAAATCATTGCAAAGGAATGTTCTCAGCGCTGCTGTCTTGTTTGTTTCAAGATGCAGCGTCAGGGCAGAGAGGCCATATAAAGCAGCAGAGAAGGGGGCATGCTCAAGGAAGCTGTGGCTGTGTGGTCACTTTGCTGAGGTTTTTTAAGACCAACAGTAGAACCTTGAAATCTTGGTTTCTTATTCCAGTGTAAAAATGTGCTGTTGACTACACTCTTTTCTTGCTCAGGAATTGCACCACAGTTGAACTGTATGAAATACTCCTAAATTGCAAACTGCGCACGGGAAAAAGTGCATTTCCTTTGCCACATGTCTTATTTTGAAATCTCAGAGATTTTGTGAGTGGGTTTGCAAAAGCACAGTCCATTTGACCAACTCATGGAGAACTGGGATGCAAGTTGGGATAATTGGCCTGATTCCTCCTATCCTTGTGCCTTGAGAGAAAATGTAGTCTGCTAAAATTTTATACTCATTTTGTTTGGATATTAAAACATGCAAAAGCACTGGAAGAGCCAAGCCAGTAGTCCCAGTTCTTATATTATACCTAAGTAAATCAAGACTAATTCAGTTAAATTCCTGGGCCTATTTTTTTATACAAAATAAATGTGTTATTTCCCTCTGAAGTTTCTGTACCTTGCTAGGGCAGAACAGAGGGCAATGGACTTGTTTTGATGTAAAATTAGTAAAACCAAAGACAGGATCAGATTTGCCAACTAAAAATATCTACAGAAGAGAAAACTGGCACCTGATCCAAGGGGAAGTAACGAATACATAGCTGATGCGGAATGATAATGGAATATACCCACGGAAATGATTGCAAAGTTAAGCTTAAAAATCAAATAATTCTGATCCCAGTGATTTTGATTAAAATCAACTTGAAAAGAATGTCTAATGATTTGGTACTGATGTTACTTCAATCAGTGGAAAAGTGTGAGAAACAAAAGGAATAAAATACTTTTAATCTTAAAAAAGGAGAGCTTCCTGGGGTGTGGGGAAGATGTGTACATGCTGGAACCATGATAAAGCTTCCCTGTAAGGAGTAATGAGTTAGTGAACCTTTTTCAAGTACAACATTTTTCTTTTTGAAGCTAATATTTGCCTTGTAGTAACAGAGTTTCACAGTCACTACAAAGTGCTCGTTCATTTCTATTGCTGGGTATACGCTACAGCCAGTCAGCGCACATGATTGAATAGGTGGCTATCTTTCAGTTGCCTTTTAAAGTGTGACCTATAATGATAAATCAGTTTTGGGGCTCTGATTGGCACAGGGAATTGACAAAAGTCTGCGAGGGCCTCTTTTCCCTGGCAGTGCCATTTAGAATTTAGCCTTCACCTAGTGGTGCCTGAAAGCTATTCTGATTTTACCCAAATCCAGTGTCATGGTTTGGCCTCAGCCGGCAACAAAGAACCAGGTGGCCGCTCGCTCAACCCCCACGGCAGTGGGGGGAAATCAAAAGAAAAAGGCAAAACTCATGGGTTGAGATAAAGGCAGTTTAACACAACAGCAACGGGAAAAGGAGAACAACAACAACAATAACACTGATAGAGGAATGTACACACACGGTTACTGCACCAGTGCTCACCGACCGGACCCCGGGCAGCCCCAGCCCCCTCCCAAGCGGGGACTGACTCCTCCTGCCCCTCCCCCGGCCACCTCCCCCCTACGGACTGGGCATGGTTCACATGGGATAGAACACCTGTGTCCCGGGCCAGGAAATTAACTCTATCCCTGCCGGAACCAGGACACCCAGTCAAGAGTCTGGAGCTGAAATTCCATGTGACTACAACTGGCTGGAGAATTACCATGGATTCAGATTGCCCCTTCTTTTTCCAACATTGTTTCTGCAGCCCTGACATAAACTAAAGCCTCATGCAAGAGTTGTGGGCAAAAGGCAAAAATATGCTCTGCAAACATTTGTTATAATATTGCAAACCTGTCTAGAAAATAATTCTGCCAGAGCTTTCAATGTATTTTGTTCAGTCTATAAATACAGACAAAATCAGAGGAACTAATCAACAGCTTGCAGGTATAATCTCATTACATTTGATACTGAAGGTACTGACAATAGTTAAATCATCAATCCTAGTGATCTATTCCCTAGCCTTCTGGCACAAGAGGGATTTGCTTTCATCAAATATGATTGTCCTAAATTGGAATACCATTGCAAAGGTGCTCGCATTTGCTCTGCTGTGGTCTTGATGGCAAATAGCAAATGGAACCACATTTATATGATATCCTAACACTCTCAAGAAATAAGGAGTAGTCAAACTTGGATTCATCCTATAGGTTATGTTGAGAAATCTCATTTTAATATTCAGCTGAAGAGAAAAAATAATCCAGTAAAAAATATAATGCCTAACAGATAACACCATTCCTATTTAACAAGCAGTCATACACATAGCTTCAACGTATTAACACCTAGTTGGCTGAAACCTATGAATTGCTACAATCTGTCTTGAAATACAAGTAATCAAATGACGATATGAATATGGTCCTAGAGAGACATAGACAGTACATAATACATAGCTGCTTCCATCATTTTTGAGGTATTATTTGGGGGAAAAAAAGCACAAGTAATTCAGCATTGTGATGAATGGCTATGAAAGAGGGGATGTGAAAAAAGCCACATCAGGACTGGTAAAGAGAAGATGAATTCCTACAAATTTGGCATTCAGTGATAAACATCCTGTGCTCTACAGCAAAGTGCTCTGAAAAACTCATGCCGTGAAAAAACAGAAAGGTGACTAATATGTTAACTGAGATAAAGACAAATGTGAATTTCAACTCCCCATAGTTAACATTTATATTGTTAAAGGTACTGATTGCTAGTATGTTTCAATTTAAGAGTAATTAAAATAGAAATAAAATGTTTGCTTTGAATACTACAGTCCTGAGCTACAACCAAAATTTGTTATTCTAATTCTGCAGACAGAATCCACCCACCCCTGCTAGATGAGTGTGCTTCAGAGCCTAAGCTTCTATTGAAAAAATTTTCTAGTCCTTGTGGTTGCAAAGATAACTCTCAAAACATGTACTGACTGTAAGCAAAGAAGTCTACCCAAGTATAAAGACGGCCTGGCAAAACAGGTCTGCAAGAAAATAAGCTCTGAAAACAACAATTCAAATTTCCATTTATTTAATCATATTCCAAACAGCACAATCTTTGTTCAGTTTTAACTGTAAAAATGTTAAAAATACATGATTCATAGGTTGTGTTTATCATTGAAAGAACACAACAAATTTTTGCATGCAGAATGCAATGGCGTCACTCCTTGCACATATGTGCAGATGAAAGTATGGTTCTTTGTTCTCTCTTTTCCATTCTGCACTCTTGCCCAGGGACAGCTAGATTGTGGCACATCACACATACTGTATTTATTGGAAATGCCTGTTGTGCCACCAGTTTATCTCCATCTCATGCACATGAAAATAAAACCATTGCGAAGTTTAAATCTATTTTAGTTCCATAAACAGTCCCAGGTCTGGATCTGACTAGCTTCAAAAATTCAGCAAAACTAGGTTTTAGAAGCTTTCAGAAGCTTGAGTTTGGCTTATAATTGTTACTCCATAGTGTATCATTTGCTGTCTTCCTCTGAAGCAAATAAAAACATCTCCAATTTTAGATGGTACCATCAAAATATTCTATATTCTAGCCTTTGTTCAGTAAGGCTTAATGTAAAACCAGTGACTGCACAGTAGTAACAATTATTCAGTTATCCAGTAAGACAAATATTATCACTGCCTCTAAAAATGTGGCCCCTGTTTATATAGGGGATACAACATCCACTAGGATGTTGACAAATTTACATATCTTACTCAAGCACTTGATATATTCATTTCAAATCTAATGCTTTCTATTACACAACCACTTTAACAGAAGTTGATAAGAGCATAAGAACTGCTGGGCTATATCACACAAAGAACTCATCTTTCCTCTTATTCACTATCCTACCCCTGACAAAGGTTCAGTAGCAGAGACTTAGGGAAGAAGATTAAAAAACAAAGTAGTGCAAGAGAGACTCTTCCCCTTCTGGTGAGAAGGTTTAGTGACTTCATTTCCCAAAAGAACTATTCATGGTGACTGTAAGATCCTTTTCTTGAGTGGAATCAGCTAAGTACTTTCTTAGAGCTCAGTACTTTCTATGGAGTTAATAATTTTTCACTTATTACATTTAGTTACATTGAATATAATCTGCCATTTTGCTGCCAGGCACCCAGTAAAGGGAAATTTTCTGTGACTCTGTGGTCAGTTGTAGCTTTGATTATCCTGAGTAATTTTGTGTTCTGTATTTTGTATGTGTACTTGTTCAAAGCTTTAACAGTTACAGCTAGAAAGATTACTGTTTACATGCTAATTATTCACAAGTATTCACATGAATCTATGTTTTCATATCTGTTATGTAAATACCTCCTTGGAAATACTAATCTAAATCCCAGCCACTCATTCACCTCCTTCCAAATGGATGCTCTTCTGTTTCCTTGTAGTACAGCCCACATGTATATATGATGGTAGTCCTTCAAAACATAATATGGAACAAATTATGTATGTATAATATTTTCTCCACACACTTAAGAATCTGTCATGAGTTACATAGTGGTACGTTTACAATGACAAGAATCTACTTGCGTACAGCATGAGAATTTGGCTCTGAGGTGTTTCATTATGAACTGTGAGTTTTGCTTTGACTGCTTGGTTCTGGGACATGGTAATTGCAACCATTTATGACAGGGTTGAGTTAGATTTTCATTATTCAGTACTGGTGGCTGAAGCACAATAATAAAAAAATCTTTTAACAATGCAAGTTACTATTACCACAGTACAAGGTCAATACCTAAGTTTAAACTTTCACCCCCTGTGTTTCTATAGTAGCAGTTACTTCCCAGATTCACTCAGTACTAAGGATATGCTTGAGGTATGCAGAATTCAAGGTTACAATGGCTGTGTCTAAGACAAGAAATAATTACAATTGTTATATACTTGCTAAGTTACTGTTTAAATATTCTGATTATTTTATATCTTCTTTTTAGCTCCTTGCTCAGAAGTGGCCTTTTGGAGATTCTGAATTTGGACAGTTTCTTTGCAAATTTCTTCCCTTTATACAGAAGGCATCAGTGGGAATCACAGTCCTTAACCTCTGTGCCCTTAGTGTGGACAGGTACAGTACGTTTTACTCTTTTGACAGAGACTGTTCTTGCCCTTGCAGTTTTCCTAAAACTGGGAGCACTCAGTATGGTCTTCTTAGCAGGCAGACTACAGTATAGATGTAACTTACGTTCTGTTTTTTGATATCCTGGCTATAACAAAGCACCACATCTGTGACTCAATGAAGTCATTGGACTAATTAACTTCACAGTTTTTTTAAAGGTATTTAAAAGCTCTAGTAAAACATTATTTCAATTTCCTTTACCAGACAAAAATTTATCGGGATTTAACTCAGTATTCAGACTTCTTTCTTTCATATGAGATCATGTTTGTTTTGTATTTGAAGAGGATCATAATCTTTAGTCTTAAAATTTTTTTTTCAACTCACTGCCTATGGACCAGTGTTTATTTTGATAACTTTTATAACTAATTGAGTTTTATTGAAAAAAGATGTTGGAAACTTCCTTTGATAGCTTGATGTTGATAGTTTGAAAATTAATGTCACTGCTAAAAGTGCTTAGGAAGATATATAAACTTTTTGATAGAACAACAGCTAAGATGATTTTGAACATTATTCTTTTATGTTTTTTTTCTTCATACTTACGAGGCAACAGCAGATGAAGTCTTCACTTCTGTAAAAGCTATTTGTGTTGGTCTTGAGTTTACTTGATCATGTTCTAGTCCAAAATATCAGTAATTCTGATACAGAAAACATTGATAAATAAAATACACTATGTGTATTAGTACAGCGATGCAAAGGTAAAAGAAATTTTAAAATTAATCCTGGTTTGGTTTTACATAAAAAGTTGATGTACAAGGTTTGCAAAGGATGAGTAACTTAGTAGTATCCATACCTGAAATACAGTTCCTTATTACATTGGTAACTCATTAGCTGAAGTCAAAACCAAAAAAATGTAACACAGGCAAGTGTTCTATTTCCATTTTTGAGTCTGAGAACTATAAAAATAATTCTGTTTCTCAAACAATGTCTGCCCAGCATAAAATATAATCCCATGGACTGCTCTATGGAATAAATCATAGATCAAGCACATATGAAACAGAGAGTTCGTTAGATAAGTTCTGACCAATGCAGTTTCACTAGATTTAGTCCTACTGTTACATACACTTTCATAAATTGGAAGTAATTCAGTTGAAACTACCTCTTTATATATGCTTATATATATTTTTACAAGCACTGATTTGCTAATCCTCACAACAACCAAATGCTGTTTCCATTTGAGTAAAAAGTCTTGTATGGGATCAGACTCAGACTATTTAATTTCCTCCCCCAGTTTATACACTTTGCCAAGGACATATTCTTTATCATCTGGTGCTGCTCTAGTAAATGGTTGCAGAGAATATGTGTTCGAAAACAGGTGTATACAGCCAGGTTTTGATATTGGCTAACATGAATCGAATCTAGTTAAAATCACCATAAAATCAGGATCTGAGAGCACCTTCAATAAGTTAGGTCAGGCACTGGAAGCGACATAGTCACATTAATAGAAAATTCCACACCAGCTAATGTTTGGGTTTTAGTATGCAAAATGAGTAAATATGGAATTGTGTGCTGTCACAGCTGGACTGTTTCTGGTCTGTAGGTGAATTACTATTTTATTTAAAAAGCTCCTGGAAACAATCTCATTTATAGTTATTTTGGGTGTCTATATATGGAATTGCATTCTACGAGGTAGAAAAAGATAGAGTCAATTAGCATAATGAATTCAGAGCTCCATAGCTTTGACAATTGTTGACCCTCTGTCTCTTGCAGACTACAGCCTTAATTTAGAACAAGATTATTTTTTTTCCTACAAGGGCTGTGCTAACACCATTCATTGCTACTGCCCCTCGCACAAAGTGACTTGCACTGACAGTGTATTAAGGTTTAACTGTGCATGCCCAAGGGGAACAGTGCCCACTCAGATGTGGAGAGGGTTTTAAGAGGCTGACAGAAAATATCAAACCAGCCATTCACCCTTCAGAGGAACCTCACACTTGTTTCAGATGCCTCTCAGACATTTTTACACTCTAGGTCATGATGGTGACGATAATTGGACTCTTTCTAAACAGTGTCTGACTGTGACTAAGAGGAAGGATATTTCCCTTCCTGAGCGTTTACTTTTGCTTATGTCATGGGCATAATGATTTTGATGAAGAAATGGTTGTAAGAAGAACAGTGAAGATATGGATCTCATTTAATATGTATGCACCCTCTTCTTGCCTCCTCTGCATACCAAATTGCACAGAACAGTAATCTCAGGGTAGGTACTTTCATCTCACCCAACTTCCCGTAAGTGTATTAGATAACTCAAGATTTTACTACTAAAACAATGCTCTAAGAACTTTATTGTATTAAGACCTTTGCAATCAACACACTGCTGGCTATCTTTAAAATGAAGAACAGCTGTGATCTCTCACAACAAAGAGGAATAGATCGGCATCAGCAACAGTAGTGTCATTTAGGAACTGTCCTGACACTAATCTTGACAGTGACTGCTTCTTATGTCCTTGATCAAGTCTCTTATCTTTTCTGTATTGCTTTTCCCTCTTATAAAGGGCTGATGATACTTGCAGAACAGAAATGTGTTATATTAGTGGGTCATTTGAATAAATAATTTTCTAATGCAGTCAAAAGGAATAGGGAAACAAAAGCACCTACTCTGTAAGACAGCAGGCATAGCGGACTGATAGTCCACAGACAAGCTATAGCCCATGATTTAATTTTCATATGCTCCTTGATTTCATTTCATAAGGCCCACAAGGGTAAAATTCATCCAAATTGTTCCAAAAACTAACGTGGGCCACAGCAAAAACCACAATCATGCTGCACTAATGGGACTAATACTGGAAGGCTAACTAGAGTTCTAGAATTACTCTTTACCAAAGAATGATGAAATCATGGACAGGTCATAGAAAAGCATCAGAAATTATTCAGTGGCCTTACAGATCTCAATTTATTGCTTATTAAAAATGATACTTAAGAAGCCACTTAAATATAATATCCACATACTGAAACACAGATGATGTATCAGATATCCGTGGGGTCTTTAGCTTAGCAAAGAAATGTATAATAAGAACGTACAGAACAAGGTTTCAGCCAGCCAGATTCCAAATTAAAATAACTACACATTTTTAACAATGATGGTGATTAACTACAAGAAGAAACCACCAGGGAAAGGTGAAGGTGTCCTGCTTTTAATGTTCTCAGATCAAGACAGGACATCCTTCTGAAAGAAATGCTTTAAGCAAGTTATAACTAGATAGGAGTACAAAATATTTAATTGTATGTATATATACTTCATGATGTAATGACTCCTTGTCCTTAAATACTGTGCATCTCTAAATATAAGTAGCAGGAGGGACTGCAGAGTCCATGAAAAGCAAGTTGGAATAAATAGCTAAGAATGGGAGAAGGGGGAGGAGAAGAAAACAGAGGAGAGAGAGCAATTGAAGGGCACAATATACTGGAGTTGACAGCACAGGTATGAGCAGTAGAAAATGAAAAGGGGAGAGAGAAGAGGAGCCACAACATTAAACAGAGAAAAGGAAATGACCTGGAAAAGTACTGAATATTTTAGAAAAGGTTGGAGACAAAAGGAAAACAAACAGAAAAAAGACAAGTAAGACAAAACACACACACATAGATTTTAGATTGGGGAATTAAATGTAACGCTTGATGCATGTATTTTATGTCAGGTCCCTGGCAGACATCCTATATTTTCTAAGTATGAGGGAAATAAACCCTGCAGTATTTTCCCACTCCTATTTATGGCAGGTTTGTGGCTAGACAAAGATCCTATATATTGCGTAGTTCACAGAACACCCACTTGAAAAATTATACTACCACTATTTTTCAAATTACTCTTACAGCAGTGAGTAAAGAGACCAAGTAATAGCAGGTTAATAGGCATTCAGCAAACTCTGATCTAATTACTGAGCTTCTTATGCTTTAGCTGAAACCATTCATAAAATTCTTCAGCCAGTAATTCCATATCTGATAGTTACTTGAATTGTGAACTGAAAAAAAAGCTAATAAAATATATACAGGACCCAAATCCTTACTGCTGTGCATACTGATGATCTCATGCAGATGTAACTCAAACAAAACAGGTACAAAAATGCAAGAAAGGAAAAGAGTTGCGTTCACAATTTACAACACATTTGTTGTCACTTACATAGTTACATAGGTGACACGGAATCACGGAATTTTCAGAGTTGGAAGGGACCTCTAGAGATCATCTAGTCCAACTCCCCTGCTGACACAGGAATGCCTAGAGCACATTACTCAGGACTGCATCCAGGCAGGTCTTGAAACTCTCCAGAGAAGGGGACTCCACAACCTCCCTGGGCAGCCTGTTCCAGTGCTCGGTCACCCTCACCATACAGAAGTTTTTTCTTATGTTTGAATGGAACTTCCTATGTTCCAACTTGTGCCCGTTGCCCCTCATCCTGTCACTGGGAACCACTGAGAAGAGTCTGCCTCCATCCTCCTCCAACCCACCCTTTAGATACTTCTAAGCAAGAATAAGGTCTCCCCTCAACCTTCTCTTCTCCAGGCTAAAGAGTCCCAGCTCTCTCAGCCTTTCCTCCTAAGGGAGGTGCTCCAATCCCCTAATCATCTTTGTTGCCCTACGCTGGACTCTCTCCAGAAGTTCCCTGTCCCACTTGAGCTGGGGAGCCCAGAACTGGACACAGTATTCTAGTCGTGGCCTCACCAGTGCCAAGTAAAGGGGGAGAATGACCTCCCTTGATCTACTGGCCACACTCTTCCCTATGCAGCCCAGGATTCCATTGGCCTTCCTGGCGACCAGGGCACACTGCTGGCTCATGGATAATTTACTATCTACAACACAAACTCTACATTTCTTTCTTGAAAAATATGTACAGTCTACAGGCCCCTGTTTGCTAAGAACATCATTCAGTCAAGGATGAGATATTATCATGTACCTTGTGCAGCTGACCAATTGTTAAAATTGCCAGTCAATAGAAAGTAAAATTCAAATTGATTGTTAAATTTTCAAAGTTCACAAATATTTGTGTGAAAGGTTATATTTCTATGGTTAGTCATTAAAGCTGAAATTTGATATTTGGTAAAATGAAATATGAGAGGATCACAAATTAATTAAAATTAAATTTTAATATCAATAAATATGTGTGAGAAGATACGATGCTGAATGTTACTTTCTCAATTATCTCAGTACAGTTTTTTTCAACGCTCAGAATTCCAGTCTCATAGACCTCCTCCCCATGAGTGAACCATTGCCTCCTTCCTTTCTGATATTTTTGAAGATAAGGATGCCTTTAGAAGATGTTTTCATCTTTAATCTGCAAGTCTAAAATGTAGTTTGCTTTAGTATGTTCAAAATCTTTATACATACATTTCTGTTAAAATGATGTACTGAGACCTGTCCGTAGTACAACTGTGACTATGCTGTGTATGATATTGCTACAGATATCAAAGCAAAAGTTTCTAGTCTGTTTATTGCAATAATGGTGGCATACTAGGCTCTGACATCTTCGAGTGATGCTCTGTAACAATGCTTTCTGAAGTTTTTGTGAGAGGCTTACGGCCTGATCTTGCATTCATGCATCTTCCTCTAACGTTGAGGCTACAGGAGATTTAATTTACAAGTCTTCCATTCTGTTAATAAGCACACTTTCAAATGAAAAAGAGGCTGTGATACAGGAAATCAGAAGAAATGCTGTGTTTGTGAATCCCAAATTAGTGTCTTGATTAGAGGAGGGGTGAGGATGCCTTTTAATAACTCTAAATTTTACTGACCTCTGTAGCCTAGGTCCTATATCCCTTAACTAATGTTTTTCCCCATCAGAAGCTCTTCATTCCTTTCATCTCAGGAATTCAAAATCCAGTACTTCCCAGTACACTCAAAGCATCCTAACTCAGAGCTCTCAACTACTCTTTTCCTTAAACCCTTGTTATTCCTTCAAGCCCATGCCAAAATTCAGTATTCCTTCCAATCACCTCTCTATCATTCCACCCTAATCCTCCTACAACCTAATCTTCCAATCTAAAGTTTTCTGATCTAAATTCTCCTGTTCTTTCCTTCCCTTGCCAAAGCTCACTCATTCCTGCAACTCAGAGCCTACATACTGTCAAACTGTATCCTCCTGGTCTGTTGAAGGCATCTCCTTTCCCCGTATCTTTCCCCTTCCTTGTGCCTGCTGGTATGCCCTTTTGTACTCCAGTTACCTGCTGTCATCAGCTAAAATCACCATCCCATTTGCTTTTCTCTGAGAAGCTTAACCTCGGCTCATGCCTTGGAAAGGTGTTAAGAATAGAGGTGGCAGCTGCACATATCCAAATGTGTCTGCCAGGACTCAAGAGGGCAGAAAATGAGGGCATGTCTGAGGAAGAAAAAAATACTTGCCATAGTCAGGACAGTAAAATGACACAGCCCCTTACAATTTATAATCTGCTTCAGTGACTTCTTAAAGTGACAATTTTTAAAGCAGATGAACAACCTTTCTTGACTTTTTTTCTCCTTAACTAAAGAAGACTATTTTATCAATGAATGCCATGATATATCCATGTAGGACTGTAATTCCAAATGAGAAGGTGCTATTATTTTGGGGCAGTAAAATAAGCAGTTTAGAAACTGCTACATCCCCAATGACAGAAGATTCTCCAGTACACATTTCAGATTATTATATGATCAAAAATAATATTTGTTCTTTCCATAATTTTTAGATAGCACTGTCTTTGCTATATTGTTGGAAATGCTAAGTAAACCATTTACTGTAGTTATTGCTAGACAACAGATAAGTCTTCTACTGAAAATTTTATTTATGGACTGGTTTGTACTCTGTATTGTATGCTTATCAGTCTTCTCCAAATAATTTTTGAACCTTTTGACCAGAGTTGACAGAGAGGTGAGGTCTCAAAGCTAACAAATTTCTGCAAGTTCCTTGAAAACCAGCAGACAAGCAGAGGAGAAAGACCCTCTCAGTTCCCTGACTGGGGGAAAGGCTGCAGCCTGGTAACAATAATCCTCCATGATTGGAGGGACAGAGAAGGTAAAGAGAGGAAGAGGAAAAGGGAGAAATGTATGGGCTTTATTTGAAACGCCTTTAAGAGTTCTTACCTTTTACCAAGATTACAGTTATGAGATGCATATGCATAGGAAAGTAGGTTTCAATAATTCCACTTTTTACAGAGAAATTCACTATCTAAGGGATAAAGTAGTGGGAAAATATGTTGGTTTTGGCATGTACAGACTTCTTAGCCATGTACTTCAGTTTCTCATCAGAAAGGTGATACAGAGGCTGAGATAACTGTCAGAGAGTCCTAACTAGCACTCACTTGGAGTTTAAGGCAAATACAGAATATGCTGATAAAACCAGTATTTTTAAAATCGAATACTGTAAATAGAACAAATGCATTTTCATTTAATGAAGAGTATTTTCACAGCATTTCATTGCATGGAAGCTGACAACTTCAGATAGCACTGCTGTTATGGTTGAGGTAGCTGGAGATATTAGAATGGCTTGTGTGCCTGGAAGCTTTTTTTCTTCTGTTATGTCAGTTGACTTAGTGTAAGATACAGTCTGTCCTCACAGACCTTGCCTACTTTAATCAGAAACCATTAATGTAGTCCACATAGTAGAATTCCATGCAATCCTTTGCCTAAACAGAACAGTTGCAGCCAGCTCCTTGCTATCCATCCCTTGATGTGCTCTGCTGTGTCCTAGGTGGCTTGATAGCTGGCAGAGCACCTGGAACAGGCAGAAAAAACAAGAAATACAAGTCTAAGATGTCAGCTTTAGGATTTTACTGAATATATAAAATTGAACCAAGATCTCTGAATTCAAGGAAGAAACTGAAGGTTGGAACCCAATGCCTGTCTCTTTCAGGTATAGAGCAGTTGCCTCCTGGAGTCGTGTTCAGGGCATTGGAATCCCTATGATCACCGCTATTGAAATTTTCTCCATTTGGCTTCTGTCCTTTATACTGGCTATTCCAGAAGCAATTGGTTTTGCTGTGGTACCTTTCAGATACAAGGATGAAGGTTATGTTACCTGCATGCTCAATGCTACAAATAATTTTATGTTGGTAAGTAACATCCTGTCTTCTCTTTTTGGAATCCACAGTATATAGCTTAGACTATTAAGACACTGGATTGTAAGATGCTTTAGTCATCCATTAAAGTGCAAAATGTATTCTAATGTATATTGGTGCAAAGAGGATCCTTCATTTACAGTGACCTGTCTCTACTTTCAGCCAGAGATACTAAATGGGACTTTACAACATTTTCATTTCTTCACTACTGAGGATTCTTAATACAGAAATTCGCAATTCCAGCCTGCTTAAAGTACAATCAAGGGAGGTATCAGGGTAGCCAGAGCCTTGGAAGGTATTGTGTTTCTAGGTATAACACCTTGTAACTGTCAGAAACCATGTTTTACCATGATTAGTCATCATGTTGCATGCAGTAGCCAGCTCTTTTGGCAGATAAAGAAAAGGGTGGGGCCATGCTCTAACAACTTTTCCTATTCTATATGCACTTACAAAGTCAAACAGAGAATAATCCCTTCATTTACATGAAATCCTCACTAAAATCTGACAGACTCACATCTCCAACCTAGGTAGCTTGGGCACTGTTAGTTGTCATCTAGATACAGCAACAAGATCAAGAGAAGCGCCTGAGACACACCAGGCTTCTTTGGCACATTTCATAGCCCACATCTTCTGCGCTACCGCAGGTTGACAGTTGCCAATACCCACATTATCTTGTTTAAAGCAAGTCAGGTGAGTAGTCATTACAGAATTAATAGATCTTTACTGCATAGGTGGATAGCAATTTTTTACCTGGGCTTACTGAGAAAATGTGAAAGCGGTATCTTAATTTTTTCTATGTGAACCCAAAGAAAGGCCAGCCACCATTCACCCAGTAATAAAAAAAGAGTAATATTCTGCTTTGTCTCAGAGAAGGCAGATAATGCAAGATCTTAAGTCTTGAGGGAAACTCCATATTTTTTTCCAGACTAGAATCTTTCATGATAGAGTGCAAGTTTCTCTTCTTTGAATGTCTGGCATTTCTCCTTTTATTGGATCAGAACATAGCTTGGGCTAGAATTGGGAAGGATAGGGCAAAATGGAGCTAGGAAATTTAGAAAAAGTGTGGATAATGAGTGTTTTTCAGAGGAACATCCCCAACTTTGGTAGGGTTACACAGACTGCAGGGATGGTAGAAAGACAACGAGACAATTGCGAGAGAAGACAAAAGGAAATCCCTAATGGAAATAATTAATGCAGATGAAGATGGAGTGGATTTACCCAGGACTTACTATATCTTTGTTTCTAAACTCTACAGGCTATGTGACTGTAGATACTGTAGTTATAAGAATGTGATTTATGAAATGCACACTGCAGCAAATTTCCCTTTTGTAATGGCTGTTTTCCTCCACAAGCGTGCCTAGACAATCTTCACTTCCCCTCTCCTTAAGAAAAAGAATAGTTTTCTCTTCCCTCTTTCCAAAAACACTACAGTTCAGTCTTCCGTAGGCATGCTAATTTTAATGATTATTGGTCTGTTCTTAATGTGCTAAGTAGAACAGCTTGTTTTGTTTTATTAGCAAGAATTAGTATCTTTTACTTGCTCAGCATAATTCAACAGCTCCAAATCTCCTCACACCAGTTTGATTTTCAAGGAAACAAACCGGAATTTACGTCCAAGCTGAGAGTAAATGTTGGACATGTCAGTCAAAATGGAGAGCATTCTGTTTCAATGTGTTGCAAGCAAGTACAAACATGAGATTAAAATCGAAATACCCTTTTAATCTTAACTATAGTATTTACTACCACAAACACCACAATAAACAGTTACTAAACTCTGGGAAGGATTTATGATTAACTTTTATTTTAATAGGAGCTTTATTCATGTTTAAAGCTATCCTTGAAAGACTTAAAAGATTCATGCTAGACCATGATTCCCAAGAGGCTGAGTGCACTAGGAAACTTGTTTAAAATGCACGTTTCCTGTAGAAAAACAGTTCCATGTGGGCTTTCAAGACAAACAAAAGAATGTCTACTTCTCTTAAATCAACCCAATTTTGTGCTTTGATGTAAGCTTTGTGAAACTTAGATTCCACAATTAATCATTTACAGACATTTTCATGTAGGTTTTATAGCTTCACAAAGCCAGGTCCTCATACAGAATTGATGTGTTGGTCAGGGTTGTGACACCGAAGTCTGTGTTTTCTTGACTGACAGGCAATGCTCACAAAAACTGGTAGACTGATAGGACAAAGTTTTCCTTGCAAACATAGCATGGATTCAGACAGTACAGATTTTGTTGTGCTGCTCAACCAATATGATTCTTGTCTGACTTGTAGGAATTTGCCATGGAAAATATAATTGTCTCCACATATTTGTAATCCTTTTCTCTGCAGAAGGAGTGGTAATTAGATTTCCTCTCAGTACTAACTCTTCAAATATGAGGCATATTGTTTTCTGGTTTTCTACTGGCAGATGCTCAGTTCCCAGTGGGGGAATTTCTGCCCCCAAGGGGAGTGCAACTATGCAGCAGACTGTAGCCCCTCCTTATGCAGGGATGATGATGAGGAAACAAGCTCATCAACACAATTCAAAATGTTCTGTGAGGTGGGGTTGTGGCCTAGATACCAGCAGCATATTCTAAATTAGCAAGCTCTGTAAGCAGCTAACTGTTGGGACAGAGGGAGAAAAATTAAAAGCGTTTCCTTTTTCTTAGTAAATCAACTTTCTAGTGTAACTATAGCAGATTTAAAAAAGAACATTATTAAATACTAGTCTATTAATTGCATCCATTTTTTTCATCTTTCAAGGTTTAGTACCATTCAATTTTAAATGTAAACAAGATGTCAAAAGTTTGACTTTTTCAAACAGGATTCATATAATCCTCAGTTATTAGCATTTTGACATTTGGTGTGGGAACTGTGATGTTAGAAGAGCACATCCGCTAGGAATAAACAAGCTAGGGGAAAGATTATGAGAAAGAGGTTCCCTTTTACACACATCCATCTCAGTGACTAATAACATAGAGACAGGAAGTATTTAAAATGTCATATTTCAGAGCACACTTTGGCTGAACATAAAAGTTAAAAACTAAGATACAATATTTTCTCAAGTCTACAGAAAAGAGTAATTTTAATTGTTTTGTCAAATGTAGTATTTCCCATAATATATAAATGTATTAACTTAAAGCACAGCCTAAATCACAGCTAACACTTAAAATGACACAGGAAAGTACTGCTTCTCTATCAAGTCCCTCAGTGTCCTGTCACAAAAGGCAAATGATATGAATGGCAGGCAAAGGGTTAAAAGTAACTGTACCACTAGAAGGCATCCATCCTAAGCTTTGCATATATCAGACAAACACTTATGAAGTGGTTCCTATCTGCCCAGTGCCTAAGCAAACCAACTACCAATCTTTTCACTGATAACAAAAGGTGATTAAACTTAGAAGACATTTTGAATTTTCCTTTTTTGGAATCAGGACAGAAGCTGTAGAGGTAAATGGCATTTCCTGAGACAGGCTTTTAGTAAGATTTGTTATCTCAAACTGACACTGTCTGCATTTGGGCATGTCTTTTTCATGAAACTGGATTCCAGTTTTCATGAATAAGTGTGAATGTTCAGAAAACACAACACAAAAAAATTAATTCCAATCCAAGACAGATTGCAACAAAGGTACAGACAGGCCATCCTTAAGGTAAAAGAAATGTTTACACTGCCACAATTCCCAGTTTGATGTTGGTCCAAAACAGGTCAACAATAAGAAAGTTTACATAATTTGTGCAGTTTACCAATAGACAGGTACCAGCATACAAACTGGCACGCTTTCCAAGACCTTTCTGTGGTACTTTTCATTGAATCACAAGAAAATATCTTCTCTTTTCTTTACCTCATCTACAGTTCTACAAAGATGCAAAGGATTGGTGGCTGTTTGGTTTCTATTTCTGCATGCCACTGGCATGTACTGCCATCTTTTATACGCTAATGACTTGTGAAATGTTAAACAGAAGAAACAGCAACTTGAGAATCGCTCTCAGTGAACACCTTAAGCAGGTAAATATTAGGAACAACAGTGTTTGAAAATAATGTTATTCCCTCTTTGGGTTAATTTAGAAATGTTGCAAAGTGTACTTGAATACAGTAAATTACAGAAATAGAAAGTGAGGATGTAGGTTACTTATGACGTTAAGGTATTCATTTAAACCCGGCACACAAGACTAAATCATAGTATTAAAGAGCTATTGAAGACAGCACACTCAGGAAACTAGCCAGTTTCTTTCTTTTCTTAAGTGTGTATGACAGTCGTGCTCTCCTGCTCTTCAACCTCAAATTGCTACTGGCTAAATGTTTCGAAAATTAACTACAAAGATTTGCCAAAAAAATGTTTCTTTTTATTCATAGAGATAAGACTCCATGGGTTCTCCCTACTTTTGGCACACTTCAATATGCAACTTTAGTTTCATACAAAAAGCAACTGTAGAATAACCCCATTTAGAATAGAGTGGATTTTTCTTTCAGGGTTATTGCACTGTTGCAGTACCGGTATTGCAGCTGCTTTGAAAGAGCAACAGGAGAATAGTACAAATTATCATAAAGGCACCCACAGAACCATCAGATCTCACTTTGCTGTTTTTGTAGCACTGTTGGATGTTTAATTCCTAGCTGAAATTTTAAAAACAATCTGTAGCTTTTCCTCTGTGTTAATGTTAGCCCTTCAAATCCCACTCTTTCTTTCAAGTTCCATATTCACAGATGTGAATCCATAAAGCAGTCCCCTCTGCATCAGTGCAAGTTCTCTCAGAGGTTCCTCCTCTGCTGGTTCATTCGAGACCAGGGCAGACCAGAAAATCATCCCCTTGTGCAGTTCCTCCAGTTTTTCCCCAAGTCAGGCCCCAGGGTCTGCAACACAGTCTGTCCCAGGGCCACACACAAGTTACCCCACCCATTAAAACTAGAATGGTATGTAACAGGGTGGGGGAATCCAACCTCCAGCTTTCCCATCCTGATGTGCAGTGCCCAGCAAGCTACTCAGACTAGTTGCTGGAGGATGACTTTATACCACAATTTACAAATGCTTGCCTTTTTAACTATTGCCTTTTGCCCTTCTTTCTTCCTTCCTTCCCCACAAGCCCCACACCCTTGTCCACATTAATGTCTAGTCATGATCCTTTTGGTCTTTTGATAAAAATGGCTATTATAAGAAAGAAGAAACAATAATAGTCATATTCAAAGCCTAACATGACTTACTGTAATCATACATTTGACTTTAAGTTTTTTAATGACAGAGCCTTGCAATGCTTGTTACCATTACATTACAGTTGCAGTTTCAGAAGTGGTATTCTTACCACTTCATATGCTTCTTTTTATCAAATCCATGCCTACCAAACACCACTGGGTATGCATTGTCAAAAATCCACTAAAACATCTGTAAATCTCCAGTGCCGTATAAAATATCCATTCAATTGAAATTATTTCCTAAGTATTATGAGATTAAGCTGTAATATAGACATTTCTAAAGTTTTATTTGTAGAGGAACTATTTACCTAAGAACATGAAGATCACATAGCAAGGATCACATAGCAAAATTAATACACTGTGCAGTATCCCTTTATGTAACATGATGCATACTAAAAATAAAATAATACATCAGAGAGAATTTTACATCCTGACTAGGTACATAGTTGAGTGGAACTTTTATTGCCAATTGATTTAGGTGCCCTGGGTTTACAGATTGCCCCATATCAAGGATTAGGTAAAAGTGGTTGATCAAGAAGGTGTGATCCCAGTTCTCCTCACACATGAGAAAGTTTTCTTGCAGATTATGCATGTTTCTGAAGAGAGAGGTTTATCTGAGGTATTGCCAGAAAACTAATCCAGTGTAGAGGAGTAAGAAGGGTTGGGAAAGTAACCAGATTCAGGAAAGCCCAGCAGTGGATTTTCCTTGGCTAACGTCTACAATGTCCTGGCAATGACCTGTGTGCTCCAGCTGCTCCAGTCTCAGTGATAAGCAGGTTCTGTAGGGGATGGCCAGAATTAAGAACATGACAAGCCCCATAAAAAACAGTTCAGGGACATCAGGTAGTCCGGAAGCTGCATTTTGGGAATCTTTGCACACTGATTACTAGATTAGATTAGATTACTATCTAGATTACTTAATTTGCTGCCAGTATCACTATGCTACAATCACCTACCAATATGAATTAGGCACTCAGCCACAGTTATCTTTACTTCTTTTTCTAGCGTCGAGAAGTTGCGAAGACAGTTTTCTGTTTAGTAGTGATTTTTGCTCTTTGCTGGTTCCCTCTCCATTTGAGCCGAATTTTGAAGAAAATGGTATACAATGAAAGAGACCCCGGCAGATGTGAACTGCTCAGGTACTTCATCTTCTATGTCAATCAATTGTTTATACTGAACACATATAATACTGCGGGCTTGGAGTTTATATGAGAAATATGATTGTGCATGCAACTGTAGTGTTATAAGAGCAAACACTTTATTTTATGACTTTTCAGCTCCATCCATTTTCAGGGGTTTCAGTTTTAATGGGGTAGCATAATTTCAACAAATGTTGTCTGTCACCATTGCAATCACTTTCCTCTGGCTTTTGTGAACTTCTGTGAGAGAGGTACAAGATTAGATTGAGAGAGTTAGGTAAGAGAGAATTAGTTTCTGTGACAGAAGAGATTCTAACCACAAAGAGCACAAATGCTTCTACAATATATGAACTATTTAAATGTTTTGCTTTCTCTTTTGTTGCCTAGTTTCCTGCTGCCATTGGATTATATCAGCATCAACCTGGCAACCATGAACTCTTGTATAAACCCAATAGCTCTGTATTTTGTGAGCAAGAAGTTTAAAAACTGCTTCCAGGTAAGATCTTCTTGATAAGATTTTATGTCCAGTTAATGAACTGTATTAAGCCACCTAGTTATTATCTATCTTTAGCAGTTGGGAGAAGAGGCATGCAAAGGAATGAAAGATTATAAATTGTCTAGTTTACCTGCTCGCAGCTCACATAGCGCACATACCAAACTGAAAGTGGAACTATCCACTTTAACTGAAATGCTAAACCAGTAAATAAGTTTGACACAGTCCTCATATATAAACATGTAATGTTTGGGTTTTTTTTTTAATTTCCAGTCATGTCTTTGCTGTTGCTGCTCCCAGTCTAAAAGTCTAGTGACTTCAGTGCCCATGAATGGAACAAGCATTCAGTGGAAAAATCAAGAACTAAACAATCACAATACAGATCGAAGCAGCCATAAAGACAGCATAAACTGAAAATTAAGGACTCTGATACTTCAGCATCAAACAGGAAAAAAAAAAAGTCACAACAAAGCTATTTCAACAGGAAGTCCAGTGACTGTTCTGTAATCAATTCAGATGTGCATGCTTGTACCTAATTCTAGAGATGACTGAGTAGATTGACTGACTATAACTGTGATGTTCTGTGAACTGAGATCCACTGGATGGGAATTCTGTCTCTGAAAATTATATTGATGTGATTGTGACACCAAAAAAACAGACTTGAACTACACAGGTGGTTTGCTCTTCTGAACCAAGCAGGAACTGTCCAGTATTTGTGACTGGTACAATACAATCTTTTTAACCTGATTGTCACCTAGAATTAATCACTCTGGAATTTTTCAGAAGATATCAAAATGGAATCTGTATGTGACTTTCTTTCTGCTCATTTGTCTTATAACTTTTATTTGTGTGGTGGATATATTCCATGCACCAGTATGTTTTGCATGTTGTTGTTGTTGTTGTTGTTGTTGTTGTTGTTGTTTTTCAGGTTTATGTTGGAAAATATTTTGGTCCACACCAGTATTTTATTTACTTATGTTACAATGGGTCAGGACATTAGCTGGGCAGTTCACATTTGTAGCACTTCATTACTCAGAAATAGGAAGAAACCATTTAAAGTAGCATCAATATTTGGCACTTAAGCACAGATTAATACCAAAAAAAAGAGGTATTAATAATACAGTACTATACTGTGTTATTTATTCTAATGCTCTGTACAAAATAAACATAATAAACATAATCTATATCAACAAAAAGAATGACAGATGCCCACAGACTGGCACCTTACAATGTGTTTTTAATTAACCTGCCATGTTAATTCTTAAACTATATGAACCTATTAATCTATTTAGACTACACCTGCATTAAATCTAAATGAGGATCAGTGGAACACAGTGAGACATTATTAAAGCTGTCCAAAGAGTTCTGTTAATATGGTTATTATCATAGCAACTATGCACAACACTACTTACACATTGTGAACATGAGGTTATAGTCATAGTGAGTGCAGAACTATGGAAGTCCATAACAATTGGATGTGTACAAGGATATTTTGTGCCTTATGCTTACAGAGTTCTTTGTCTTAGTCCCACAATTTTCAAAGATTTTAATGGGGTTTGACAGTTTATTAGAATTGTTAACCATACAAATGCTATGAATAATATATAGAAAATATTGCTTGCATACATGTAAACTGGTGATTTACTTCTTATTTCCATCCATTATTGTTACATGGCAAGAGATTCCTTGTTTGGTTATAAAAATTTTTAATAGGTAGCCTTTCATTAAATAGTGGAATTACATAGTCTGGTATCATATATAATATGCCTCATGCACAAATCTGCTACGAAATTTATAGCATATGTTGTACCAGGCTAAGCAACAGTAATTAAAATTCCACAAGTTTTTAAACATCCGTTACAGTTCAAGTGAAAGATATAATCCTGTATATTTTTATTTACAAGGTCAAAATGCTAGTGCCTACAGTGACTTCTGCTGCACAAGTTTCCCAAATGTTTACATTCACACAAATTCTAAAGTATATTAAAAAAAAAGTTCTTTAAATTGGTTTATGTATTTTTGTGTGCTTTTGTCTCTGTGACATATATGTGTGTATAAATACATACAAATTTATGTTCATATGTTATAAACCTAAATACAGTCTTCTGACAGTGCTCTGTAGTAGTGCCTAAGAGCATGGTATTGAATGAGACTTGGCTGAATTTTATTCAAAACATTTCATCCTCAAACTGTATCAAAAATCATAGTAAATGAGTAACAATGCTTTCCTTTGAGAAGGTTGAATTACTGAGTCTCTTTACATCCTGACACCTTCACTGCTCCTTTGACAGAATGTATTGAGATGATAAAAAACAAAAAACAGACATGAGGAATGGATTGAAGTTGTAAATTGGCCCTTCTTTATTTCGAGGCATGAAAAAGCTTTCTGTGCATTCCCCTATTCTGTTATTTATCTGATGGTTAGGTGAAACAAAAAATTCATACTATGTCAACAAATCAATAATCTAATTCTTCAGAGACAATCTTTTCTACCTGTATACGTGAGACAGTAAGCAGTAGAGACAATCCAGGACAGAAACTTTAGGACTCTTAACTTCTACCAAAAAAAGCATTTATCTGCAAAAGTTTCAGACCCTGAAATGAACGATTTTTAAGCTTTACCAGCACTGATACCAACCACAAGTCATGAAAAGAGAACAGTTTTCCTTCCAGAATTAACACTTCAGACATCTATTGCTTTCAAACCAATAGTTAGCTCTATTATGTGGCAAAGATATATATGCACTTGCACACAGCAAACATACTTTAAGCCAGTTCAGGCCAGATGGAAAAAACATCTTCCTACTCCCCAAAGAGCTGACTGACCTTACTGGCAGCATTATAAAATACAAAGCTTTTTAACTAAAGAAAAAAAGAGTGTAAAGTATCTAACAGATGTGAGAGGTGTTTTTAGAATGATTTTTGGAAGCTTACTTGGGGATCAAAGCCTGCAAAAACTAATTGGTGATCCTCATTCCATCTCCTCCAACCAGTGGAAGGACAGATAGAGTCTAAGTAACAGCAACAAGTGAGGTCTCAGGAGGTGTCAGTCTCTTTTTTGCCATGCATGCCTTTACGTATTTTCACTGGCAGCTGCTGCTCCCACTCACAAACCAATCGTAAGGACAAAGGGTGTTATGATGTGGCAATTATGGTGAGGGGGGAATTGTTTCTATAAAACTTGCCAAGGTACTTGCTTTTTAAATTATCTCCTATTCTTCCCACTGATAACAGTAAATATTCCTTCTGGTACTGCATCTACCCTCAATTCTGGAAAAGCTACCTTTCCAAAAGAACGAACAAAAGTCTTCCACAGTTCTGAAATTCAACCATATTTAATTTTAACCTTTCCTTTTCCTGACAAGTTCTGCAAAAAGGTGCTCTGGCATTTCTCTTTGTGCATCAAAACCAGTGTAGGTTTAGTTGAGATTTTCCTCTACTGTTGCACAGAAGTTGCTTTCTCTTTTACAGCAGAACAACTTACCACAACAAGTATCCTTCCATCCTCCTCTTATTTTATAGATGTTTTTATGTCTGCTGTTTGCATTCCTCTCAGCTGAAACAAGTCTAGCTTTTCTCTGCAGCTGACAGGATCTCTATTCCACAAGTTTCAGATTAATTTCTTACACTTTTTGTAACATCTGTTCATTATAATCAAAATCCATTTAACTATTACAATCATCTTTTTTCTGGACTTCATGATTCCCAACTCTTTTCTGTCCAGTCAGTGTAAAATTTCATTGACTGTTTCCTCTTATACAGTCTCACATCTCAACTTCAAACACTTTATGGAGTTTTCTTTAATTTTAGAATCCAGTTATTCTCCTTGTTTAAATACACATTTTTTTCAAACTACTTCACTAAACATTTCGTCTTTGGTATATTTTATACTTATTTGCTTCAAAGATACAGCATACATAGGTTTTCACTTATATTTATGTTCATATTTATTTATTTACATATGAAACTCTATGCTTCAGACCTCACCTAGCCGGCTCCTGTGCTTTGGAAAAAAGTGCCTATGTAGTAGTTCATCATACATGTCACCTGATAGAACAGTTAGCCTGGTTCTGTGAAAGGAGGCTTACGCAACCCTCATGTCTGAATATGTTTACTTTTGCTTTTAATACAGTCAGTTTCAGGTGCTTAGCTGTCTGTCCCTCCATCTTTCAAAAACAACTATGAACCTCCTACCCAATTTCAATAGATTTTACAGAACAGTTATCATCATTGTGAAGTTCCAGAGACTTTCACAAAAACTGCAGGATGGATAGAAGAACAAGATCCTACACGTGCTCTATGCAGAAAATTGCTGAAATGGAGTTTATATGTAGTCAACAAATTCACATGATAGAGAGGTGTTATGAACATTACAGATGCAGAAAAAGCTTTGATCAGAAGCTTGCAACTTGTAAGACATCTGAGAATCAAACCACAACACACAAATTCTTGGAAACCAGTATTTGTAAGTTCCATTGCTTGTGGAATTACTTGCTATTTTGCTGTTTCTCTCTCATCATTTACATATTTACCACAATCTTGTTACTGTATCATTTGATTCTGTGAAGCCTTACAGGTTTCAGTTTGTGAGAAGACATGGTACAAATTCAAATTCTGCTGCATTTGTATGAACAGATTTCTGCTCAAATGTCCCTGAGGCAAAGCATGCATTTTCATCAGAAGAAACACACTCGGACTGCATGCTAACATTGCCTTGCAAAATTTCTTCCAGACAATTAGTTGTGGAAAACTTGCTCAGTGAATTATTCCTAATTTACACTCCTCACCTTTTCAAAGACTAAATAAAGGCAATTCTTTCCAAAATCAGAGTAAGAGAAGACATATTAAAAGTTTACAGAACAGAAACAATTCCCAAGTTTCATAGGGAAAAAAAGCCAATCAAAACCAGGCATGTTTAAAATGTGGCTCCAAAAGAAACACAGCTTATCATTAGTCCAAGTGTGGGAAAGGAAGATAAGAACTAAATAAAAAAAATGTAGGTCATCTCCAGTTTCTCTAAAGGAAGATGAAATTAATTGAACTCTAGTATCTCATCTAGAATCAGCTTTTTCCCTGTACAGATTCCACTGCTTCTGAAATTAACTGCTGTTGTTTGAGTCAGTTTTGCAGTCTCATTAGTTACAGTAGCTTATTATTACAATAAAGCTCAACAACAACTGATAAGAAAAAATAATTTATTCCATTCTTCAGCAGCACTCTGCCCACATTAGTCAGAGTAACTGAGTATCTGCAAACTGCTCTGAAATCAATGATTTGGAAATACTTGGTGCATCTCAGAATAAGGCTTTTACTTTAATCTCATGCTGTCTTAGTCCTTGGGAGTAAAAAGACTGAGTCTACAAGTTACTGAATCAAGCATCCAAAATGATTAATGAGAAGCATTTCTAAGCCATCCAAGAGAACATGCATTCTGCTATACATTTTAAACATAGGGGAGGATTAGAAATCCATCATTACTAGGCGCCACTGTGCCATCCTGTAGCCACACTTCATATTTATGGAAATCTCTGTGTCTAATGTTTTTGTGTCTTTTCCCCTCCAAAATTTTTGTACAGTGGCCTCCTTGGTATTGCCTCTGAATAAAGTATACATTTGGATTAGCTTTTTCTTTCAAATATCTACACAGTATTAGTAAAGAATATCCATCTCCCGATACATGGTATATTCCAATACAGAAACACAATTAAACCACACTACCAGAAAAGTAAAAAATTTTTAGGGTCAAATTTTAAGCAGAAAATTAACATAGTACTCTGGGGACAAGTGAATAGTACGGTTCAGTACTACTAGTGGAAAATATATTGATTTTTTTTTACTGTATCACTTTTGCCAATTCAGACAGAATTAATAAATAAAAGAGTAGATGTTTACATGAACAATCAGAATGTCCACAGTTACATGAGCTGGAACGAAATACTGTAGGGGCTATAAATCTTTATGCTCCAGTATATAAAAAAGGTCTAAATTCTGGGGATTAGGAAGACATAACTATCCAATGAAGGTTTCTTTGATTTCCTGGCAATATTTCTCTAAAGTATTAGCTCCAAGAGACATCTCAACCTCAGAGACAATTGTGAAGAAAGGGAGATGCCTTACTGAGTGCTAACTAACGTTGCCTTCTTGCACTGCAAAAAATGCCTTTGGCTAATATTTTTTGTAATATCCAGCACCTTCTGGGTTTCCTGTATCACAAATGAACTGCAGCAACTCCAACGCCAAGCACTTTTCCAAAATCAAGGAACAAAATGTTGAATTATTTCCTTTTTATGATCATTTGTATATATGAGAATTTGCTTGCACAGAACTTTAAGCAGTGGTTGTTCTTCCATATAAAGTGCATTTATATAAAAAAACCCCCCTTGATCTTCTCTTCCATTTATTTTAAAAGTGTGAGCCATTTAGAGAGAAAGCAGAAAAAAAAATACTGTGTAATTTAACTATGAGCACTTCCATACCACATACGACTGTACACTATGATAACCAAAGACGTGAACAGCCCATTGGGCAATCAAACACCAAAATGTTTTAACATTAAAGTGCTTGTTGAGAAATATAAAAGAACAAATACATTCATCACAATCAAAGTTTGTTTCAATATTCAATATTGTAGAAAAGAGACTAGCACAGTAGTAAATCTGAAAACTAGGTAAATTCACTTGATGACAAATACAAGAATTTGGCCTGGACACCCAAATTTGTTTAAGCCTGTGTTTGAAATGCCACTAGGATAAAAGTATGAGGTTAATCTACAAAGAAAATTGTTGGCTACAACTTCAGTATAAAAAAGCAGCTAAAGAAGGATCAAATTCACATTTAAGATTTCCAGATTTTTCAGACTAGAAGTGGTCTTACATATGAACTATATACCAGTTCTGTGTTTGGTAACTAAGATATGTTTCCAGTTAAGGACTTTTATACATTTTATCAGTTTTGCTTTGTTTAGTTGTTTGGGGTTTTTTATAATCTGCTTGGAAAGTATGAAAATGGCATCAAGACTTAGCCAGTCTAACTTCACTTACCCAAGATTATAATCCACGCATGCAAGAATTGAATGCATCTACACTGATTGAAATAGTAAGAAAATAAAGAAGGATGTTATTTTGTTTGCCAGCTGAAGGTATTACCTCAATCAAAGTTAAAACCAGCCATTAAAGTAATACCAAGTTTCAAGTAGTAACTTGGGATAAAATGCTGAACCTACTGAAGTAAATGATAAAGTTGCCACTGACTTCTGAAGGATGGGGATTTCAGTCAGAATGTATGATGGAGCCCCATCAGCATGGTAACTATGGCAGTGTGACTAAGCCCATTACAGCTAAGCAGGACAGAAGAAGTACAAGATTCTGTGGGGCTTGCATGAGTAACTGCAAAATTATCATCTCATATGCTCAGGTGGCAAAAGCAGCTTTGGTACACTTTTCCTCCGATAAAATCAGCTTTATAAAAGAATTCTGAGGTAACAGGATTCTCCTCTCACACCACTCCACCAACAGACATGGGTGGCCAGAATAAGAGAACTTGTCTATTTGCAGGGAACAATCCTCACTATAGAATACTGAAATTCTGAAAATCTAGAGTATTGTCCTGATACTGTCCTTACTCCAAGATGTAACTCTTACTTATACAAGTTATTGCACAGATATCAATACAATTATCTATGTCAATACACTTATTGCATGTGTCTTCTTCACTGTTCAGGCAGATATTGGAAATGTACAGTTGGCTGGAATAGCCTAACATTATATATCCCTGACATGCCTACTGCAATTATGCAGATCAGTTTTACTGAAACAGTTCTGGTCTATACTGAAATCAATATGGACATATTATAGTGTGAGCACATATCTCTCAGAAATATAGCAATCCTGTGTCAGAGGAATCACAGGATCAATATTTATTACTGCAGGGGATGTAGTAGGCTGTATTCCTGAAGAAGTTGATATATACAAGAGAAAAGTATCTCTGTGGGGGTTTATGCTGCTGAGTCAAACTGAAAACCCTTACAAATCTCCTCATATACAGACCTCTGGGATCTGCCTCCTTTCAGAAAATTTCATCTTCTGTAGTTGATTACGTATTTAGCTGTTCTAAGGATGTATTTTCTAGGCTTTGGGAAAACACAGTTTACACTAACTGAACACTGCATAAGAACTGTCATGTACAGTCATTCCTACTTTGTAGTTTTTGCCACGGGTAAGTGATTTCATAAGTGTTGTTCTGTATGCAAATAAAATAATCAAGTAAATAAATGGAAAATGTATTACATGAAAAAGAATGAGATGTCACAAGAAAAGTAGCTCTCTAACTAAGCCAACCTGACATACTTCTTATCAAGCTCCACTTGGTAATAGTAGATTACTTTTTAGTTAATCTGCTAGTAAATTTCAATAGTCCTCCCCTTGAATTGAAAATAAGAATGTCACACAATGCTTGATTTATTGGATAATCGGGTAAATTTTACCCTGTTGAGTCTCAAAACAGATAATTAATTTAATATACTGTTCATCTCTTAGTTCAAGTAAGATTACTTCACCACTATTTTGTAACCCAAACTGCCATGCTATGCCTAGAACTGGTTAACAGTTCCAGACATGTTAGCAACAATTTATTACAGTGGGTGCCAAGATGGAAAATGGAAAGGATTGACCAACCCAAATAAACAAACAATGCAATTCAAGAACAATTCTGAGCTCACCAGGGAGCTGAAAATCTATTCCAAATGCTGCTTCAACTGCATGTTGTATAAATACTCTAATAATGTTTTCCAAATCTACGCTCTGCAAGCCCAGGGCAACATAGGCTGCACAACAATTTTATAAAACATTAAAAATGAAACTTTATAATGTTTAATACTAAAAGTTTGGTGATGAGTAGTGATCTGCAAGAAATTTTGAGTATTAACTATTTTTCATTATCCAAACTCTGCAGAACACTGAGAATACTGCAAATTCAAAAGACAACAGAAACTTTCTCTAAATAGTCTAATACACAAGTTAGAGAAATTGGAAATTGTGTGTTGAATTCCAATTTCTCTGACTCAATGCTTACAGTTTGTCCTTGACATCTCTCTCACTATCTCGTCCTTCTCTCTGAGATCCTTTCTTATCCCTGACTTATCACTGCCAATAAGCAGTACAAATTAACATATGTTGAACTCCTGACTGCTTCCACTACTTCAAATGCTAACGTTATCCAGGTCTAAAGCTGGCCTTAGGTATTACTGCCCGATACTAAGAGTTCCAATATGAACATACCTTGAATTGTCAGGGTAGTTCCTGAAGACAAAGTAATTAAAATGTAACACTTGTAGGGCAGGTGATTACAGGAAACAGAATAAAATTAATGGGGAAAAAAACAATTAAATATTGGTATAAAAATGAGTTTTCCATCTTTAGGAAAGGCTTTCTATCAATTTTCCACAACTTTTTTCTCAAAGCCTCTTCAGAATCACAATCAATCAAAAGATTCTGTCTCACATTAAGGAAGCAAAGGTTTTATACAATCCCTACACTAAGCTAAGAGTAAAAAACAAAATTTTTAACTTTTAGATATATGTAGTATAGAAGATTCTGAAGTCTAATTTGCAATTGATTAATATGTTTATTACAAACAGTTCCAGAGCTGTCAAACTACAGATATAAGCAGATACAGCCAAATTAATTTTAATGTAGATTTGGTATTTGCAATCTCACTACACAGACAAAAAGCTCAGCCTAGATAGCCTAAACTTAACTCAGCAGCACAGCAAATGATATAATGTGCTATTGCAATTAATGGTTACAGGTACCCAAATGAATTAATTTAGAACTAGAACAAATGTAGTTTTGGCAGTCATGATTTTTGTTATGAATTTTAGGAAAGAAAGCTCCAGAATGCAGAATCTCTTCAGGACTTCAATTGCAGAATTTATCCTTAAAGAGGAATCTAACACGAACTAGCTTCTTGTCCCAAAATTGCATGTTTACAAGAAAAAGAAAAAAAACCAAACAAACCAACCCCAAAACATTTGTTTCTATCTGTGGAGTTGCAGGAGTGCTGCATTAGAAATTTCATCAGTATAAACTCTACCTAGAAAAAGCCCTCTGAAGTCAAACTTGAAGTGTATTAACACAGCGATGTGTGGAATTTAACAGTGTGGGAGTTAGTTTACAGCTCTTGCTGTATTGTTCATGATCCCAGCATAGCTAGAGAATTTACATTTTAGGACAATCAGCCCAACATATTTCACAAGTATTACTTCAAAAAGAAAAAGGATTTAGAAGATGAAGGATTTACTATAAACAAGGAAGAAACTCAATTTAATTTTATAATAACATCATAGAATGGATTAAACCCTAAAAGGAGATAAACATAGACAGAAGATAAATGGTATCAATTTGTGGAAAAGGAAAGGAATACATCTAAAGAAGATAATCAGAAGCTGCTCTCTAATGGGAAGATGGAATCATGGAAACAGACCTCCAGGTGACTGTCATCACCAAGTAAGTGATGTGTCTGCAATTGAAATATGGCAGCAAAAAAGAGAAACGCAGTTTGGGCTGAATACATAGAGACATTAAGTGCCACAAGGTAGGGATTTAATATGTTACTGTAGTGTAATTATATGTGGAATAATTGCATCAGAATACACAATTGTGTTTTAAAACATTCAGTCTTGCTAGCATATAGTTTAGGGAGTGAACAAGCCAATTTCTTGAGAGGACCTTCAAAAGTAAAAATAATTTTTAAAAAAATGGTACAAGAAAAAATTAATGCTATAAAAATAGATTAGTGTAGAACTTGCTATGTAAAATTAACACATTCCTGTCCAGCACAACAGTGAGCTCTATTTTGTACATGTATCAGCAGTCTCTCTTTGTATTAATGATCATGAGAATCTAGAAACCTAAAGCGGTTATACTAACTCAGACCTTCCTGTCACCCATGATGATCAATAACAGACACCTAGGGAAGGGTATAAGGACAGTATAAGCATACAGTAACACCTCACTGGTAGACTGTCCAAGTCTTCACCAAACTGAGCTTAGAATCAGTACATTTGGGGTAAATGATGGGTATTTCTCCATGAATTTATCTTTTTGACCCTATGTAATCCTTTGGTATTCATAGCATCTTGAGGCAATGAATCCAGTGATTTAACTTACACTGTGTGAGGCTATGCTATGAACTTGCCATTTTATAATTTCCTTCAATATCCCCTAGTTCTTGTATTAAGAGACAGTAAACAATTGCTCTTTGTTTACCTCGCTATTCATGAGTTTATAGATTCAGATGTCTTTTCCAGGCTGACTAGTCAGAGTACTCATATGTTTTATGAAAGATGTTCTCTACCATTGATCATCGTTTTCCCTTCTCTGTATTTTCCTGAGTTCTACTATGCTATTTTCAAGATGGAAGGGATTAAAGAGAGACCAATGTGACCTAGATGTAGCAGCATAATCATGATCTATTTTGTTCTTTAACCCTCTGTAATAACTCCTGACACTGTATTTGTACCATCAAAACTTAGTTGATTTAAGTCATTGAAGATGGATCTTGTAAAAAGTCTTCTGGAAATCCAAATAGATTATATCAACATGACAATTTGTGTGAGAATGTTCAGTGACACTCTCAGAGAATATAATTTTGTGATCTATAAGTTCCCTTTACAAAGTCATGTTGATTTTTCTAAATATGAAATAGTTAGCAATGCAGCCATTAATTCCGTTCTTCATTATGGGTTCCACTGGTTTCCTGAGTACAGACTTTAGCTTACTGATCTGTATTTTCACGCAGAAATCTCTCTCTGTCTCCTCCCAACCTGAGCATATGTTTGCTATGTATTGTTTCATCTACAGCTAAAAGCTCATACAAGTTTCTTTGGAATGCCATTTTGACCAGTGATTTGTTACTGTTTTGTTGATTTGACCTATAAGTTCTTCCTTGGTTTAAATCAGATCTTTAGAACCACTGTCAAGACAGTTGTGTTACCGGAAGCTACTCATGCTCCAATACAGCAAGCGTGGATGCAATAGATTCAGCTAATCTGCTCCGCCTTGACCTTCTCTAAGTTTCCTTTTATATCTTTGACATCTATCGGTCTTTGCTATCTGTCTGGTCTTAATGTGCTTGAAAAAGCATTTATTATTCTTCATCAGGTTATTCCTCAAATATTTTTTTTTTTATAGCAGTATTTTATCCAAGTCCCCTGAACTGCCACTATCAAGTTCAGACTTCTCCTCCTGTGGGCTCCCTGATTTCTATTCCAGAGCAGCCATGTACAATACCATAGGAAGCTTGAGCATTGTGTCCCAGCATTACATTTACGCACTCTACCTTGTCTAATTGAAGTGCTCCATTATTAGTGTGTCCGTATCCTCACATTCCCAGATCCCACAATATGTCAGTCATTGTGGACATACTGTTCAGCCAGTAAGAAAATGATCTTTTTACTATCTTTATGCTATTTAAGCACTATTTGTAAATTAGATTTGCAGGTTTAGTATAGAGGGACTGTTACTTGGTTAATACAGGTTATCTTTGATTTCACAAGGTCATCAATTCTCCCTTGACATAACCCATTATAGTTTTCTTACATAGACATCCCACTGTTTCCATTGATTATCCTCCTTCCACCACATTCTGAATACATCTGTTATGGCAATATCATTGCAGAAAACCAGGTATTCCAGTTCCCTAATCTCACTGTCTTTTAGCATTCTTGGATAAGTAGTATATGTTTGGTTTGATTTCCTGCTTTTCCATGCTTTGGTACTCTGTTTAGATTCATAGAATAGTTTGGGTAGGAAGGGACCTTTAAAGGTCATCCAGTCCAACACCCCCTACATTGAGCAGGGACATCTTCAACTAGATCAGGTTGCTCAGAGCCCTGTCCAACCTCACCTTGAACACTTCCAGGGATGGGGCATCTACCACTTCTCTGGGCAACCTGTTCCAGTGTTTCACCACCCCCATTGTAAAAAATTTCTTCTTTCTATCTAGTCTAAATCTACCCTTTTTCAGTTTAAAACCGTTACCCCTTGTCCTATCACAACAGGCCCTGCTAAAAAGTTTGTCCCCATCTTTCTTATAAGCCCCCTTTAAGTACTGAAAGGCTGCAGTAAGGTCTACCTGGAGCCTTCTCTTCTCCAGGCTGAACAACCCCAACTCTCTCAGCCTGTCCTCATAGCAGAGGTGCTCCAGCCCTCAGATCATTTTTGTGGCCCTCCTCTGGACCCACTCCAACAGATCCAGGTGCTGAGGGCTCCAGAGCTGGACGCAGTACTCCAGGTGGCGTCTCACCAGAGCAGAGTAGAGGGACAGAATCACCTCCCTCGACCTGCTGGCTACGCTTCTTTTGATGCAACCCAGAATGCGCTTGATTTTCTGGGCTGTGAGTGCACATTACCAGCTTGTGTCCAGCTTTTCATCCACCAGTACCCGCAAATCCTTCTCTGCAGGGCTGCTCTCAATCCCTTCATCCCCCAACCTGCATTGATACCCCGGGGTTGTCCTGAGTATTTGTGTTAAATTTGTGCATTGCCTATCTAATGATATTATTATATAGTAGCTATCACATAAAGACATACATAATTCCTTTTCTTTTAAACTGTTGGTACTAGACATTGTGGTATTTTTATTCAATGTTCTTAGTGAGAAGTCTATGAAAGTTCATTATTAAGATAGAACTTCACATTATAGCATGTATACTAACAACCTTTAGGGGAAATTGCTAAGAAAGAGAAAATAAAGAGTACAATCTGCATGAGTTGTTTCTTTGAATGACAGTGCATTTCTGCAGCTAGTTCTACTGGAAATGCTTCAGGGTCATCATACTTAATCATGAAACATATAGGCTAAGCTTTACTTCCACATCAAGGCTCCTTCCACCATAATAGTGTTGCCCGTGCATAGTTTTCTACTTATGCCAGCCAAGGCCATGTGTAGAAGGTAATTACAAAACTATTCAAATTCTGTCTGCAATCTCCAAATAGAGAGGCACATCTCTTAAAAAAAATCAGGTCAGAAATTGTTAACAGTGTCATAGATGGGGCTGTTCTTCCTGCTTGTTATTTATGCTGTCCACTACATTACAGAATCACAGGTTCACAGAACGGTTGAGGTTGAAAGGGACCTATGGAGGTCATCTTGTCCAACCCCTCTGCTGAAGTAGGTCTACCTAGAGCCGGTTGCCCAAGGACCACGTCTAATTAGATCTTGAGTATCTCCAAGGATGGAGACTCCACAACCTCTCTGAACAATCTGTTGCAATACTGTCACCCTCACAGTAAAAAAAAATTTTCCTTAAGTTCAGATGTTTTGTTATGTTTCCTTACATGTAGTTGTGGCACTTAGGGACATGATTTAGTGGTGGATTTGGCAGTGTTAGGTTTATGGTTAGACTTGATGATCTTTAAAGTCTTTTCCAACCTAAATGACATGATGATTCTATGATTATGTTCATACAGTTATTATAAGACTTAGTTTTTCATTGCTTGAAACTTGCACGCTAATTGTTTGGGTCAAAATTTTTCACACTGGTCATCTTCCTCATGCCAAAGATGTGTTGTTTTCTTACAAGAGAATATCAACAATCTCTCATTCCCTTCCAAAAACAAGTCTACAAGTCCTATCAGGCTTTCACCTGAAATGTTCTTGCTCAGATACTTAGAAGCAGGTACTTAAAAGTAGCATGGTGTCTCTGGGATGCAACTTTCATTGCCTTGTGGAACTCCAAAGCAAGTCAAAGTACAATTACCTGGAAAATCATCAGTATAAGTCATTAGTGATGTCTTTGGTTTTAGGGGCCAGGATCCTCAAGACACCATTTCCACTGAAGCTCTCACAGATTTCTTTTTAACATTTTCTTTAAAAATTAAACTTTGAACCTTTAATTTTTTCCTGTTTATTCTTGGGTTGTTTTTTTTTTTCACTGTAACCCCTTTTTAAATTTCTGTATTTAGGGTTTTTAATCACAGATGACAGTGATAGTAGTAGGCATCTCATAGTGTAAAAATTTGTTCTTTTATGCCTTCTATGGACAGTTATGTTTGGGAGGATTTGTTCACAACAAGCAAGACTAAAATCTGTCTACTTTTATTTTGCTAAGTGAATGACTGCCTTCTTCAAAAAGTAGTATCAATGGTCCCGTCCTATTTGTCATGCCATCCTGTTTCAAGTGTATTACAGTATGTATGTACTTGAACATATATGTACAGTGTTCACAACTGCCCCTATACGCTCCATAATTGCACATGGATTCACATAAACAGTACTTATTTGGGACTTTGCATCTTTCTCCCAATAACAAAGATATTTCTCCTTGTTTAATTCAATTTATAAAGTGTACTTAGATGTGTTAAGGGTGTCTGGTTTCTGAATACTGCAAAACCATAAAAGTGTACATTTTTGAAGCTGATTATATATTTTTTCTTTAACTATATCTGTAACTGTACCTGAATAAATTTTCCTTTAAGCTTTCCAAAAGAAATCAGCTTGGGGATGACAAAGCATGGAAAGTTTTATCTACAAAATGTATTATTGCAGAATCATAGAAGTAAATAAAAATAGGGGTTTGCAAGGGAAGTATGCAATTTTGAAGATAATCATGTACTCTTTACTCTAGCAAAACTCACCCTGAAATGGACTTAACTGCTGTTTTACATGCTAAATTGGACCCTTGGAAGTCATTGGAAGCTTTGCCTGAGTAAGCAGGGTAAGGACCACATACTTAAGAGGTAAGTTGATTTCTTCTTTCAGATATTGTCTGAGTGTCTCTCAGAACTGAATTAACCATTCGACTTACTTAAAATTCTGTTCTGAATTATATGAAAACAACTCCCAGCCAAAGCCACGGGAGTGCTTACATGCACCTGGAAGTGCTGGCTAGAGAACGGGACCAAGCCTGTTGTGATAATGATCCCCTGATGTATAAATGCTCTATGCTTATTGATGTATAAACACTCCACAAATTAACTGGAACAATCAAGTTCAGTATTCCTGCCTTCCTGCCCCATGATTGGAATATCAGCTGTAGCACATTGACTAGGAGTCTGAGATGCCTAATGTGAACCTTTTTGCTGTAGTTCCCTTTGCCACCTCCTATGGACTTCCTTCAAAATACATCAGAAGAAATTTCCTGTTACTTTAGCTTTGAACTACTTCAAGCACACACAGAACAAACAATCTTGCTACCTGGAACATGGCTGTGGATGTTGTTTACCTGGACTTTAGTAAAGCCTTTGACACTGTTTCCCACAGAATTCTCCTGGAGAAACTAGCTGCTCATGGCTTGGATGGGTGTACGCTCTGCTAGGTAAAAAACAGGCTAGATGGCTGGGCCCAAAGAATTGTGGTGAATGGAGTTAAATCCAGTTGTTGCCCAGCCCCAGGGCTCAGTATTGGGGCTGGTTCTCTTTAATATCTTTATCAATGACCTGGACAAGGGGATCAAGTGCACCCTCAGTAAGTTTGCAGACAACACCAAGTTGGGTGGGAGTGTTGATCTGCTTGAGGATAGGATGGCTCTACAAGGGGATCTGGACAGGCTGGATCAATGGTCTGAGGCCAACGGTATGAGACTCAACAAGGCCAAGTGCCAAGTCCTGCACTTGGGTCATAACAACCCCATGCAGTGCAACAGGCTTGGAGAAGAGTGGCTGGAAAGCTGCCCAGCAGAAAAGGACCTGCGGGTGTTGGTAGACAGCCGGCTGAATATGAGCCAGCAGTGTGCTCAGGTGGCCAAGGACAACAGCATCCTGGCCTGTATCAGGAATAGTGTGAAAAGCAGGACTAGGGTAGTGATTGTCCTGCTGTACTCAGCACTGGTGAGGCCCCATCTTGAATACTGTGTTCAGTTTTGGGCCCCTCACTACAAGAAAGACATTGAGATTCTGGAGCATGTCCAATGAAGGGCAACAAAGCTGGTGAGGGGTCTAGAGCACAAGTCTTATGAGGAGCAGCTGAGGGAACTGGGGTTGTTTAGCCTGGAGAAAAGGAGGGTGAAGGGAGAACTTACCGCTCTGTACAGCTACCTGAAAGGAGGTTGTAGAGAGGTGGTGGTTGGTCTCTTCTCCCAAGTAACAAGTGATAGGACAAGAGGAAATGGCCTCAAGTTGTGCCAGGGGAGGGATAGGATTCATATTAGGAAAAATTTCTTCACAGAAAGGGTTATCAAGCATTGGAACAGGCTGCCCAGGGAAGTGGTGGAATCACCATCCCTGGAGGAGGCATTTAAAACACGGGTAGACATGGTGCTTAGGGACATGGTTTAGTGGTGGTTTTGGCAGTGTTAGGTTAATGGTTGGACTTGATGATCTTAAAGGTCCCTTCCAACCTAGATGATTCTATGAAATGAGCTTATGCCAAACTCCACGTAGCACAGGCGTTAGAGGCAAGTGTAGGAGAAAAAAAGCAATTATATAGAAAAGCTCAATTTTTAATGGCAGCTGGTATTCTTATTTCTAATGGAAGTTAGAGAATACGAAAGTTTGACAATGCCTAGCAGTGGATAACAGTCCAAAGAAATGCTACAGACTTGCTTGGATTCACTTCCTCTAGCCATGGTAACTAAGAGCTGAATTTGGCCCATGACTCCTCCAGTGCATTTCTACTTCTTGGAAATGTGTGTCTAAATACTTTGTAGTTAAAAAATATTTTGATGTAGTTTAATGTCTGGCAAAATCAAATTATACTTGCATTAAAATAAGCACATCTAATTTATAAAACAATATTAGGAAATATATTGCTGGTAAAAGAAAATAATTTCTTAAACAGAGAAAAGCAAAGTGCTAAACCACTGTAAGACACAGAACCTGATTTCTTGTATTTGTAAGAAAACCAAGGAAAAATATTGCTGGGTTCATTCAGAGGCTAGTTTCTATATTGTAGGTATTTTGGAATCCTGTAGTGAAATCTCTCTTTGGGAATTGCACTACTCTTCTATCCAGCACTCAAAGTTTATTAAAGTTTTGTGGGAAAAAAGCTGTTTGGCAACATCCCAGTCCATAAGGGTCTGAGAATGATGTGCCAGAAAGACTCGGGAGGCCTAAAAAGCCACTTTAAAATATGGAAAAGCTTTTTTTTTTGTTGGTTTTTTTTTTTTTTTTTTTTCCCAGAGGCCCGGTTCAGGGGTTTCAGTCTGTTTCATGGATTTTTCTAAGCTGCAGCACAAAAGCAAGCAATTTGTTACAGGCACCCAAAAAACCTCTACTATTATCATGTTTAAACAACACTGCTGTTTTAGAAGGAAAGATTTTGGGTTTATGGTTTTTCATCATTATTGAAAAATTCCCTTTTTTTTTCACTAATAGCTAATGGCTATCTATTTGTAGATATGTAGAAATGTATTTAGTGTGGCGACCCAGATGGAGCTT
>VYXH01001414.1:176338-194852 GCA_013397275.1 Burhinus bistriatus | reverse complement strand
CAGGAGGCCACTTCCTTCGTCCACAGCGTGCTTGGAGCTCACCAAGCCCCTCGGTTCCTCCGCATCCTCATCGGAAGCCTGCCAAGCCGCTCACAAAGCGAGCAAAAGCAGAGAGGTCTCACGTATAGTGTATTTAGGGTGAGCAAGGAAGATACCAAGGAGCTCTAATGTATCTGAGCCAGGATTTCTTACTCCCAACTTTTGACTTAAATAACTACATTGCCCCTGAGTCTTCCAGTGGATCTACAGTGGAGTAAAGTCATGTAACAGAAACTGTTAGTCCATACTGCCAGACTAGCAATCTGCAGATGCCAACTGAACAGGCACAGCAGCCTCATTCAAGCAGTCAGTCCACTCCCTGGAAGAAAAAGTCATGAACATTCGCTTGCCCTTTTGGGATTGCTGTGAAGGGACAGTAATTAGATCTGAATGCATCTTTATTAATGCAATCTGTGTTTACAGCTTAAACAGAAACTACATACTTGTTTATGCAGGGCAGTTCTTACATTCAATCTGGATAGAATAAATAATGAAAAAACATTAAATAATAAAAAACCCCATCAAGAAACCCAGACAACCTAGCAACAGTTTCAGGAGCAAACATTACTGTTATAAAAAGCAATTAGAAGATGCAATTCCAATGTGATATTTGGATAGGGAAGTTAATCTTGTAAAAGTGCTACGGCTTTACTTTACAATTTTAAGAATATTGGGAATACTTAGTACTTAAAAGCTGACTAGGAAGGAAATTGATGAATAAATAAAATGAATATACTTAAACTATGGCATTTAGTGCACAAATATTCACTAACGTTAAGATCTAGAAAAGATTCAAGATGATGCTACTGTAGGTTTTGCTATTTCTTTTTAAACTTTAGTAGGACTTTGGGGCACTTCTGTTATGATAGTTTTTCTTCATTTCAGCATGTTCTTCAATATTAGTATTACTTGTTTGATCCAAAACCAAAGAGAAGTGCTCAGGTTTGCTTAGTGTCATCCATTGCGAAAATGTTCACTCAGACGTGTCACCCAACATTTAATAACACGCAGAGGATATATTTGTATATACAAACCATTTATTATGGCACAGTGAGGCATACAAAACTTAGCAAATTAAAATGTTTATTAGTACTTGTGGTGGTGCAGACCCTTCTGGGCCACGTTGCAATGTCACGACCTGCCAACATTGTGTTACTGTATTGATGCAGGTACAGTGGGCTTGGACGATCTGGCACTTTCTTATCTTGGTTGCAAGTGCAGTGGGTTGGGACAATTGGGTACTTCCTCGTCCTGGTTACGAGTACAGTGAGTTAGGATGATTAGGCACTCCCTAACCATACCTGAAACTCCTGCTACCTGGATCGTAGCCTGCTTTGGAAGGTGCCAGAATTACCTGACAAGAATTGTGGCCAAAATGGAAAAATACTGACCAAAGTCAATCATCTTGCGATCCTATAAATAGCGGTCCTAAGTGAGATCCTTTGAGCTCTCCGGGATCGCAGCAGGCTGTGACCCAGTATCTCCCCCTGAATTGGGATGCCTCTCAGGGTAGACTTTCCAAGGATTTCAAAGCGTAGATTTTGCAAGGATTTTGAAGATTAGATTTTGTGAGGATTTTGAAGAGTATATGTCACAGGGATTTCAGAGATCGTCTGCTGACAAATGCCGATGAAGGAAAGGAGTGAGTCATTCACTGCTATTGTATTTCTTGAGGTTTCCAGGATTGTTTGGTACCAATAATTTACTACTTTTTGCAAAAAGAGAAACATCTTGGTTATATAGGTTAACCTCTGTATCTGTGTGTGTGCAGTTTGATTTAGGAAACCATTGTAATTCTTGTGTTTGTGTGCAATTTGATTTAGGAAACTTGTAAGTCTTCTGTGAACCTTGACATTTTCGAACCTTTAACTAAGTTGCTGTCTTGATTATAGAAAATTTTGTTAAATCACTCTGATAATTGGCTGATGATTAAGTATTGTTAAAAAGCATACAACCTAATCCTGGGTTAACAAATCTTAAATTGCTGCTACCTCAAAGTTGTGGAGGATCCTAAAACTCACATTCATGACAGTGCTCTAGCTTGTACAAAAGGAACTTACTGATCTTGGTCTCTCCTTCTTGTCCGTGTACAGGCCCAACAGAGAAACATTGGCTACTTTGACAACGTTGAACTCCATGAATGTCACCAACAGGGTGACCCTTCCAACCAAAACCAGCAACCAGAACTTTTGCCATTTTCCTAGAATTTAGCAGTAACCAGATTGTTAAAAACAACTGTATGATTTAATTGAAATAACAAATAAGAATAAAGTCAAGTAAGGCTAATAACCAAGACTCGCTTTGGTAAATTTACATGTGTATATAGAGTGGAGTAGCTGCACCCTGAGTCTGTTGAAATAGCCTCAGTTGGAAAATTCAAGCTCGACGATTTCACAGTCCATGTTTACTAACCAGCAAACACAGTAGTTCTACACTCCCCAAAGCGTAGAGTGAGTAACATTAGTATTTCTGAGTGGTTACACTGGGACAGTTAACTTTATTGGGTTTGGATGCAGGTTATTTACCTTGATGAAGTTCAGGCAGCCACCGTTGGGAACAAGGGCCGTCATTTTCCTGCTGTTCTGGATCAGCTGGACGCTAACACCTTGCTGGATGGCAGAGTTGGGCTGCTTTGCTTCCGCAGCTCTGTTTGACAGAGGAGCGAACCCGACACCGAAAGGCAGTTTCTTCGCATGGGGCAGTCCCATGGTCAGTCCATGCCGGCACCCCGGTACTCAACATGCCAGGCATGGATGTGCCCCACTCCTGGCCGNAATTTTGCTTTTCAGCTAAGCCTCTTCTAACTAACTGAACTCTCTGAAATTAATGACATATTTTTCAGACAGTGTCAGCTTCTAGCGTAGATAAGGCCTGATGTTTATAATTAATATCAAGGAATGGTTTGCAGAGAGGCTCCTGCTTACCCTTATTGCTATCACAACCAAGGTCAGCCGGCTTTGTTATTTGCTCCGTTGGAGGGTGGGAAGCAGAAGAACACAGAGGGGTTGCACCTGTGGGGAGGAGCAGACAGGACAGGGGACCCAAAACTGACGAACAGGGTATTCTATCCCATCTGCCTCATGCTCAGTGTAAAAGCTGAGGGATAATAGGGTCAGGTCTCTTTTTCTTCGGTGGCCAGCGTCCGAGGAGGATTCTGTGTGTTTGTCTGCCTGTGATCCTGATCCGTGTATTCCTGGATGCAGTTCCCTGAGTTCAGCTCCCATCCATCGCTGAGTCCAGTCTGCCTGCCAGGGATGTGATCATCGTCCTGGGAGCTCAGTACATTTTTGTATATACTGTATATATTCCATTATTTCCTTATTAATATTGCTATATTTTCTTTTTGTTATTAATATTTCATTAAAGTAGTTTAGTTTCTTTTAAACTCATAAGTTTCTCTTTCTCTCATTCTTCTCTCACTTGGGAGAGAAGTTAGAGAGCATCTGTTGGTTGTTTTAGTGGCCAGCCCAGCCCAAACCACAACATGTGCTCCACCTGGCTCTGCAGAGCCATGCTTGCAAAGGAAGCCACACGACCCTGCTCTCATTGGGTCCCTCTTCTTCCTGGCCAAGAATCAGAAGCTTCATTCTTGATCCAGGCTCCATCCAGACCAGCTGTGGTAGGGCCTGGAGTCTGTACGGAGATTTCTTGGGATAGGGTGGCATCCTTTGGCGTTGTTGGGAAGGGTGCAAGGAGTAGAAGGGAGACGGGAAAGAAAGTTGTAACAGGATTAATTTTTTTATCATCTCAGCCTGTGTGGTGGAGAAGGCGGCTGAAAGGCCTACAGTCAAATTAGTTGCCCAGAGGGAGGATTTTGTTGAAACTGAGACAAGGTTTTTCCATATATTAAGGCCTATTTTCTGTCCGTGTTTCTGTTGCCTTGTCAGTGCATTGTGACTGTATCTGAATCAAAGGAACAATGCATGTTGCAAAGTAAAAAAATAGTAATGATATATTAAGTGCTGGTACCTTGTACAGTGGTTGATACCTCATACCTTGCTTGAGTCATGTTATTTTAGAAAGCTGCTCAGTTCACGGTGACCTGATATGTCATCTGAAGGTAACTATAAACTGTGTTGAAAATAAATTGTACCATTGTCTGCCTGAGGAGATGCTAGCCAACAAGATAAATTATCCATGTTTAAAATTATGTCTGCAGTCTCATTTGTTGCATGCAAACTCAGTGTGTGTATAATCATTGCAGCATGAGGTAGAACAGCTGTCATCCTGGGGTCTCCATCAACGTTCATTTGATCATCCCGTTTGGGGGTTTGCTGGACTGTGGTGACACATTTGGGGATGTGTGGGATGCCAGCAATACAGACTGGCTAACCTATCAGTCTCTGATTATTTGCTTCACAAACGTCACAAAACTGTGAGCCCTTACGCTGAATATAATCACCAGCTGCTTTCTTAACTACCTTTTCTGTGAGGGAGATCCAACAAAAGAGCAGTGTTTAAAGTACAGTAAGATCTGCTGTGCCTTGTCCCTGGCAGTGGAAATGCCTAACTGCCATGATACTAAGTAAAAAACAACTAAGTGGTGGCCGCTTTATCATCAAAGGATGAGTTTTGCGTGAACAGTAATCACGAGCAAAAACTTACTGCCAGAGGGGGGAAGAAAGATGATAAACAGCAGTTTAAGCCTCTTATTTGGAATATTGGCCTCGTTTAGCCCACCATAGCCCATCTTGTAGGATGTAAACAAAGCTGTTGACTTCCCATTGAGTTTGTCCTGCAGGAGGTTCATCAGAAGTGCTGTGGCATTGATTGTGACCTTGTGTGTTCCATAAAACAGTGTATGGGCTTTGCCCACGATCCTCTGTTCACCATTTTCCACTGTGTATGTATGCGGTTGAAGCATGTGGCTGAGCAGGCTTTGGTTGGTTGGTTTCAATGTAAAACAGGCAAATGTGCAACAGCGCTTTGTCAACTTGAGTCACAAGAGCTCACCTAATCATGCTCTTGTCATGACTACTGCATGTAAGGCTTCATTAAGTTTTCTTTTTAAACTCAGTAATGCAGAGGTGGTGGTTTTGTTGTCATTCTTCACCAGAATGAAGTAAATACTTTGGATGACTTCTTTGCTTTCAGTGGATCTCATTTCTTTTTAGATACCACGTGAGTTAGTTTATGCTTGAACCTCATAAAAATGCAACATTTTTAAGAACTGTATTAAATGTTTAATATTATTGTTGTTGTTGTTATTATTAGCAAGTGTCAAGAGGTAAGGAAAGACTTTTCTTCATGCTGTTTGCTCCTACCATTTTTTCAGATGATGATTGCTGATTAGTGAATTACTATCACCACCCGTCGTGTTTGCGTATAGTGAGGAAGTCAGTATATTTGCACTGATTTATACTGGTTTAACCTATATTAGCAGTTTGGCATTACATGTTTTCTTGGTTGTCTGCAAAAACCCCTTTGTTTCTGAGCAAATTGGCATGTACTTTTCCCCTCTTTGACTATGTGAAATGGTGGTCTAAAAAGGCAGATTCCTTCTAGAAATTGACAGCAGCATGGAAACACACAGGCTGGAAGTACAATTAAAGATACATTCTGTTGTCACAGAATGGATGACAGAACATTTTCTTGGATTCAGCCTGTACTGACTTCAGCTGTGGCCTGCCACGTGTTGTTTATACCGCTTTCTCTCATTTTCTCTTATTTGTTCATTTGTGCCATACTGGTTTGTATTTCAGCATTTTTGTTTCTTAGCTTTTGCTCCCATGCTGATGAAGAACACTTAGAAAACAGCAGCACATGAATGAAATCTCAAGGTACCATCAGGAAGCCTCTCTGTGCCTTTCCCCCCTCACTTATTTCGGAGGGACTATGGGCCAGGACTACTGAAATGTTTAACAGGCCAGTGATGTTAGTGGCTTCACAGTTTTTAGAGAAGTGTGTGACACTTCTGCCTCTTCCCAGGGCTGCTTACATTTTTCCGCTGAGCCATGTCTCTGTACTGGTGTAATTATTCTAAGTTTAGAACGATACATTTCTGGTGCTTCACAGAACATTTAGAGGGTATTTTCAACTGATGCTTGTTTATCACTATGCTCCCTTATCTTGTTTTTCAAGCTGGGATTCTCACATAAGTATCTGGATTCCTTCTTAAATTGGATAGAAGCAGTACTACTGAGGACAAGCTGTTGAGAGATTTTAAAGATTAGTGAATACTCTCTGCATCACTGAAAGAGAATGAATTAAGATGGTAAATCCTTTTTAATAGTTACGATGCTAAAGCCCTTATATTTATCTTATATCTGGAATGCAATAGGCAGGAGCTCTTAATCAGTGAAGCAGAGCTTACTGTGTGATGACATCAGCAGCTAGCTGACATTAGCTGCCGAGCAAGAAAGCAGGAGGGGTGTGTGTGGTCTGTATGTACATAGATAGGTGTACACGTACATGAATGCACATAGCTGTTAGCAGGAGCGGGTTGGGATGACGTCCTGTCTGATATTTAAGTGGAGCAGGGCATAGTGGGACTAAATGTCAGCCAAGCGCTGGTCTGAGCTTCCTTACGACGGTGAGCTGCCTGCACTGAAGGCGGGTACCAGGAACCCATTTCTGCTTGGGCCCCCTGAGTTCCCTCCAGACTGGTCACAGATCCATGGCTGTGTTCATGAAGGTGGCCAGACTGCACATGAGCACGCTGCAGAGCACTCTCTGCACCTGGTCCGCCAGTAAGTATCCTGATTTCAGCTTTCCCAGTCCTCTGTAGGCACTTTGAATGCAAGCTGCAGTTAGTGAGCAATGTGTGGAGAACGTGTGCGGGTCATAGAGTTTGAGGAGTTAGCTCAGTGTGCCTTGCCCTCTTCTTTGCCATCAGGAGCATGGCTGATGTGTATTTTGAGAAGGCTGATGAGGACAGAGAGTCTGCAGAAGAGGTACTGGTGCCTGTGACCCACATATCTTTTGGGAATGACTCGTCCCAGAATCAACCTGCTGTATTCACAGTGATGTGTATGCACCTTGGTGTCTTGGTCTGACAGTCCAGAAACAGAGGCAGTGTAATTCTGTGGGCATTTAGCAACTGTGGTGTGGCTTACAGTTTTCTGTAAGTATAAAAACAATTGACCCAGAAAGCTGGACATGCACAAACTGAATTAGAGCTGCAGAAAGGAAACCATTTCCAAATATTTAACTTCTAAGCTTGCTATGTCTGCTTTCACATCTGTAAAATGGGGATAATACTATTACTCTGAAGGTACTGTAAGACTTCAAAATACACGCAATTCTTTCTCTGGTTATACAGAAAGAGAAATTTCAAAGCTGTTTGGAAATAGCACCTTCACCTTTCTTTAAGGTTAGGGTTGAGTACAGATAAGAAGTGCTGTTCAGTGTGATTTTAGAGCCTGGAGAGACCATCTGATTTTATTTCTTTTTTTTCCTTAGCAAACAGCTCACATTCTGGTACAATTTCCCCAGAACATGTAATCTTTAATTCACAAGGCAGCAGGAGCGTGCCAGCAGTAGGTGTCCACCGTCAGAGTAAATCTGAGCACATGAGGAATTTCTCCCATGGGTACCGGTGCAGTGATGGAGTGGTGAATCCCGGCCTCGATTGGCTGGATCTCCTGCCCATCACGCTGCCGGGCAGAACGCGGGCGCCTGGCTGCCCACTGGACCAGAGGGGCAGATGTACTGGGTGTGGAGGGACCGTCTCTCTTCTCAATGGAAAGAAACGCTGTCGTTAGGTTCCTACTGCTTTTTCTGTATGTGGGATTCGCAGTGTCTGTGGAGCAAATGATTGCGGCGGTGAATGGCAGGTCAGTAATTGAGTGTGTATCCACAAGCTCTGTTGGTGGAGTTGAGTGCGTGTTTTAAATGTTGTAATTTGGTCATTTGTGCTGTGTAGAAGCAGATTAAATTGCAGTTTAGAATGTCAGGGCATGATTTTAATTTTCTTTTCAGCTTTTACAACACCTGGGGTTATACAGAAATTAATTCTTTCCAAGCCTACACTGCATTAAAAATGTAACTTTAAAACTATTTTATAGACAATACTAGAAATGGTGGTTTTAAAATGAGTGTTTTCTGCGTATCTGTCATATATTTCATTACATTTTAATGACTCTCACCCTGACTTTCTCTGGTCTAAGTAAGAACAAAGTTATAAATAGACTAACGGCATGGGTGTGAAAACTACTCCAAGAAACATAGCTGCTAAAATACTCTACTTGTGTAGAATGAATATTTGAAGCATCAATTCAATATTGCAAAGAAGTGTTAAACTTACGAAGTTACTAGAGATTTGGATTTATCACTGTTTATAGGGCTGTTTCATTCTCTAATGGAATATAAATAGGAAGCCCAAATCATAGTAGGGGAAAGACAGGACTTTCTAGAGCCAAGCATTACAAAAGTGAAAACAGCCTAGACTGTATTAGTTGGATCATGCCCCAAAGTCACTAATAACACACAGATCAAATATACTGATGAAGAGAACAGCTGGCAGTAAAATCTGTGCATTTAAGGCAAGAAGGAGATGTGGTGATTTGCTTAAGCTTGTATTAAGAGATCTGGTAGTTAGTCACTAATAAATACTACAATATGTTTTCATTTAAATAGCTTACTTGCTGTTCTCCTCTGCCAGTTTTCGGATTTGTTAATGTCTTCTTAGTATAACTGCACTTTTCTGCAATCAGATCAAAATCTGAGAGAAAGCAAGCAGTGGAGCATTACATGAACTTTATTCTAATAAATATTAAGAAATTAATTGATGCCAATGAATTGAACGGGGATTTTGCCTTTGCATTCAGTGGAGGTGGGATCGTGCCTGCAGTGTTAATCTGCTAGAAGTTCTATGAGCTCAATTTCTTTTTTTATATTAAAAGTGAAAGCTTGAGTATCTTGTCGTTCTGATCCAGTTCTTACCGGACATCCATTAAAGTGCAGATCAAACTCCAGTACTCAGTAGATTGTAAAATAATTATGTAAATCTGTCTCCCTGTGTCAAATCCCACAAGGCTACCAAAATATGATGCAGAATACTTAAAATTTAAAAACTATAGGAGTCATGGGCTTTGTAGGTATTTCTTAATGCTAGAACTTAAATAGATACATTTAAAACTTAATCACTTTTTTTGTTAGGATGTTTCTTAGAAGGAACTAGCTTTTGCCCTGAATCTGGGCTTCTAGGAGTAGACATTTATAATTTTAATAACTTCATTGAAATTACTTATGACCAGTGTCCCTAGGACTACAACCAGTTCATTGCTACCAGGTGCTCAGCAAGCATTCATCACCTTTCATCGTAACTTCGTTTTTCATGCGTTTGAAGGTTCACATGTTATTTTTCAATTAAATGCTTCATAAATTCATTGAAACTAGTTCAACAACCAGTGAAGTAGTCTGCAGCTGGACGGTATTAGTATTAGAGTGATAATTGTGGAGTAGTCTAAATACTGTGGTAGAGTACATTTTGCCATCTGATGCAGTTTGTCAGAGCAGCAATATGAAGAGTAAAAGACAGCGTGAATATGGCTCCCTTTAACCTGAAGTTGTGAAAACCGTCTATGACCTCCACACTCAATCACTGTTGAATGCTAGGCTTATTCACGCAGCTCGTTTGAGCGGACAAAAGATTGCTCACGTGGAAGTCTTCAAGGGCTGGAGTCTCTATGAACTTTTTCAGACAAACAAGCCAGACTTGGTTATCTTATGTAGCTGGATAATGTCATCTGATAAGAGGGAATTTACACTTCTTTATACTTATAATCTTATTTAATTAGGTTTACATCGTGATTAGTCATCCCAGTGCTTTGTATTAGGGCTAATCCAATTTTGTATGGGTTCCTGGCATACTTGGTATGGTAAATTCAACATACAACGTACAAGTCAGGGTGTATCTGGGCTAGTTATATACAAATTGGTAAGGAAAAATATTAAGTCATCAGAACATATACCACATGTGCAAATGAATTTGAAGTTTTAGGGTAGACTGGCTGAAAAAAATGATAAATTTAAAAGTCTGGTCTATAATTCAGTGTGATAAAAATGATTTGCTGTCACTGGTTTGCAGGTCTAGCCACTGTTTGCTGACCGTTTTGCAGGCAGTGGAGAAGGCAGCTCTAGTGCTAGCTAGTTTCCTGTCTCTCATACATGTAATTAACATTTTTACATACAAAAGGCAGTACATATTTTTAATGTATTGTTATTTTTCTGTTTTTTAATTTCAATGCTTTTGTTCTGTGAAACGTGCCCCAGCTGAGGGCAAAAGGGCTTTGCTGCCAGAGGTCGCCTGTGAATTCCCCAGCTGCTGATTTGACAGCAGGATGGCTGTTGGAAGGCCACCCGTTCCCGTCACAGATCACACGCTTCGGTGGCACCTTGGGGTTATGAGTGTCAAAGGCAGCTGACAGACTCGATAACGTCAACATCAACTTGTGCTTGCTCAGAAACGGGGAGACGGTCCTTCCCTTACTCCACTGCATAGACTGTCTGTGCCATAGCGATCTGGCTTTAGCAAGACAAAGCAAAGGCTGCAAGCCTTGCCATGATGGCTTTCCCTCTCCTTTAAGGGGGAGGAAAGGGGGCAGCCAGCATTGCTAATAAACAGCTTAACGAACAGGAGTACCTAGGTGGAGTGACTGCACTTGCATGCCTCTGCCTGCCTCCCAAGTGTGCCTGCCATGTGGCTGATCGTATTTGTCGTACTGTGGTACTCAGCGGTGGTTCCCGGGTCAGTCTCTGCACTGCATTCCTCATGGAAGCATGAATAGTTCATTAGCTGTGCACATTCATCTATATTTGATTATCTTTGTGCTGAGAGCAGAACTTGGCATATTCTTCTGGAACAGCATGGCTGTGCGTTGCTGTGGTTTTACACGTGATGCTGAGGAGTCAAACTGCATTGTCGCAGTTGCATTTGCTTATAAGTATCTAAAGGGTGGGTTGGAGGAGGATAGAGCCAGACTCTTTTCAGTGGTTCCCAGCGACAGGACGAGGGGCAACGGGTACAAGTTGGAACATAGGAAGTTCCATTCAAACATAAGGAAAAACTTCTTTACAGTGAGGGTGACCGAGCACTGGAACAGGCTGCCCAGGGAGGTTGTGGAGTCCCCTTCTCTGGAGATTTTCAAGACCCGCCTGGATGCAGTCCTGAGTAATGTGCTCTAGGCATTCCTGCGTCAGCAGGGGAGTTGGACTAGATGATCTCTAGAGGTCCCTTCCAGCTCTGAGAATTCCATGATTCCGTGATCCTGTTGCAAGCTCCCAGCTGCATGGCGACCAGTTGTAAGCGTTCTGCTCAGGATATAACCCCACAGGGGTGTTTGCAATGAGTATGCCTCATATATTCGTTGTATGCTCTCCTCAAGGGTTGGTGTTGCCTATCAATTAGCATTCCTTAAGGTGGTCTAATTGGCATGACCACGGTATTAGCCTTATCCCAGGTGGGAAGCTAAGTAACAATTTATTTTTTTTTAATTGACAATCATGAAAACGAAAATAACCCTGCCTCTTCCCAGAACAACATAAAAACCTTTGAAGTCCAGTGAGGGAATGAAATGAATTACACAATTTTATGCCAGTGGTCTCTCATCCCAGTGTTTTAGTCTGCACAGTAGGGCATGGTGATTTCCAAACTAGAGTAATGTGCTATAAGCTTTTAATGTATGTAGGGGGGAGCTAAAAGTATAACTAAATATATGTAGGTGCAACTAAATATAACAACAGTTAGTATAACTATTTTACATTAATTTCCTGTAGGTTTGCCTCATTTGTGTAGCTATTATAATGAAAAAATACCCCAAAATTGCCTTTTCCAGCCTGAAGGCACACTCTGTCATGAAGGAAGACTAGAAAAGAAAAATACAGCTGCATCGAATCACAAAACCCATGTTCCTAATCATTAAACAACCTAAGAGAGAGTTTTGCCTGAGCAAGAAAACAAGATTTGGTCCATTTTATCCATGTCTTTTGTCACCTATCTGTCAAAAGGAGGATTATTTCCACCTGTCTCTGAAGGCTGCTCACTACTGGGATGAGACCTTTGAGGAGCTTAGAGGCCTCAGCTCAGCGCTAACCCCGGTTCCGAAAGTACGGTGGGGGAGAGTGGGACCCACTCTGAAAGTGCATGGCCTCCTTGAAGTCCCTGGGATGTAACAGCTCCCACTGAGGAGAGAGTTGGTCTCACTATATGTAATTAAAACTGCCAGATTGATTTTAAACAGTGGTACCTATACTGAACTTTTTTGAACTTAAGATCTTTTTAAGGTTCTTTTGGCTCGGATCACAGTCACTGCTGCGGTGCTGCAGAGCCTAGCTGTCTTTTCATGCTGTGTTATGTTTTCTTTGGAGACTGTCTTCTGCTTTATTGCCCTGGTTGCCGAAGGGACTGAGCAGCCTTCCCAACGGTCTGGGGCAAAGCTGCTCGTCAGGCCTGGTGTTTGGCAGCAAAGTGACAAACTGGGATTGCAGACTGCACTTCACTTTTGTCTGTTTTGCCTTCTGGGTTTGGGGAGTTTGCAAGGGGACACAAGAGATCTGTCTGTGGCGGCCGAGAGTATGCCTGCAAAAGGACATTCGCGCTGGGGAGACACTGATCAGAAGAAAGAGCCTTCCCTCCTGAACCTTGGGTGTAATCAAGACATTGCATCTGAAATCTGGTCTTTGCTGAAGCAGGTAACATTGCCGTGGGTTTCAGGCAAGCCAGGCTCAGTGCGATCAAACTCCCCAACTGCCAGAGCCGCAAGGGCATGGCGGCAAGCAGGGCTGTCTCTAAGCCATCCCACCTTTCTCCTTTGGTGGCAATACATTGTTCGGACTCATATTTGTCTGCTGTTAAGGATACCGCGATGGAAACTAGGTTGGGATCACTGCTGCAGTACAAGCTAGTGGGCAACACAGATGCCCCTACCCAGGGAGTGGGTTCACTCAGCTGTTCAAGGTCTCCCCAGCAAGACCAAGGCTTGACCCTGCAATTCAAATATCTTACAGTGCAATTTACATATAGATACTGAAAACTGCTTTTATCCCTAGTCCTTATGTGCTGGTGTTTGTGTATATCTTTTCAACTATTTTGCTTTTGCGTTGGGTTGGAAAGCTGGTAAGAAACAAGGCAAGAAGAGAAGATGGAAGTGTATTTCCACACGAAGTGGCTGTGAGGCAGCTTTGGTCCCACCATCGCTTACGGCCTGGAAGGCACTGTGCGCTAGAAGTAGGGCAGGGTGCACAGGGTCTCTGTGGGACAATACTCAGCTGGGAGTGCGGGAGTGCTGGTGTGTTCACCTGCTAGGGTACGTTGGTGGCAGGCTTGAGAGGAGGACACGTCATCGGATCAGTAGCTCAATATACTGTAGGGACATGCAGCTCCCAGAGAAGCTGCTGTGGTGTGGAGGGGGCAGGAAGGTGTTCCTGTGACTCAAGGAGTGGAGTCTGGTCCTATGGGAGAGCCTGGTTTCTTGGACTTCATTTGACCTTGTTTTTTTGGTCATGTACATGAATCTGCTGGGCTTGATTCTCTAGTTCAGGAAAGCAGATAATACTTACAGTAGCTGAAGAGTTATCACTAAGTTATACCAAAGAAGAAAATCGAAGACTGAAAATTTCACAAGCCTGGTAGTTGTTAGTTGAGATGTGCTTCACTTGCTCCCTACCTTGCAGCTGACTTCCATGGAATTTAGGATTGCCTGGAACCATTCAGGAGCTGTCTTCAGATGGCTGTACATCTGGGCTTAAGGCATACAAGCCCAGTGCATTTGCTTTATCCTGGAGGAATTCCATGTGTTGCTTCTGATCCTCATGGGAGGCTGAGGATGGTGCAGTTCTATCCTCGTGTTCCCCTGCTTGTGGGCTGGAACTGGTTCAGTCTCTAACCAGAACTGATGTCCCGTGGAAAGCGACAAGAAGGGTAACGAAGCCGTTGGTCAATACGGTAAGGACATGGGAATGCCTGGCGGGGCTGATCCACCTGAGGGATCTCTGAAAAGGAGGCCTTTTTAGCCTGGGTACACTGGCCTTAGGATTAATTTGCTCTTTTTGTGTGACGTTAACCAGCCAAGGATCTGAGTTACATTTTGAATGTTTTATTGAATGAAGAAGAAACAGGAGCTCTTCCCAGTAAACTTGCTGCAGGCTTTAAATCCAGACGCTGTACAGTAAATATTTTTCTCCTCTCTTCTAGCTCACATGGGTTTTCAGATCAAGATTCTCTGCAAAGAAATGGTAAGGCTTTTTTTTATTTTTTTCAGTGCACTGAATGGCTGGATACTGGCTCTGTTAGTGCAGCTGTAAAAGATCTTCATTCCCAGGTGTTGCTTCTGTTGGCATTAGTGAGCCTTGTGTCAAATGTGTTGTTAAAGCATATCCCTCTTTAAAAAATATCCTTTAAAGAATTTGCTTGTTTAAAATAATAATAATTTACTGACTGACTCTGAGATACAGTGAGAATGTGGAAGAAAGAAGTATTAACTTTTTTTTTTTTTTTTAAACCAAATTAAAACAGAGTTAAATGGTTAAAGGATGGAGCTGTGAGAGTGATGATCTGTCATTTGTGAAACTTCACTCTCCTGGCAAGCAATCAGGCTGTCAGGTTGTTTGTCACAGCTTCCCATCTCTGGCCAGTCCAGGGAAAGAGATTCCCACCCATAGATATATGTTTTTGCCATGCAATTCAACACACACCCTTTGACAACAGAGTTTTTGTTAAGTGTGTTTGCAATGAATAAATACACCTTTAGGCTGAATCCTGTCATTTTGGGACACTGCAGTTCGTCCCAGTAAGGGTGGCAAGATGTTCAATGAAAAAAAGAGGGACCTCATTGTACGAGTAAGGTAAAGTAAACGAGAAAATGCATGTATTGAAGGCAGTATTTGCACCAAGCCAAGTATTTTCCACAACAAAATCATGTATTCTGAAATACACATTTCGTGCAGGGGTAATTATTGTTTGCGTAAGAATGTGCAAGATTATGCTTTTAGAAATGATTGGATTTGTAGGCTAATAACACACTTTCTTCTGCAGGTCGACGTTATGATGGTGGTGTGGAGCCAAAATTTAATGTAAATCAAGTAGCAATTACACAGGTAATATTTGAAGGAACTGGATCTGTGAAGTTTTTTCACAGCACATTGAGATCTTTTAATTTGCATTATTGAATTAAATAACACATTGTTTACAAGAAATAGCCAACAAAACTGTCTAAATCAGTGTGGTGTGGTACTGATTCACCACCTGCTGTACAAGATATCTTCTGCTTTTCTGAGAAGTAGGGTGAGACTTCAGCTGCTGTTGCTGGTGCTGGCTGGCAGTGGGTCTGAGCACAGGGTCTTACTGAAAGAATCAAATCCTATCAATCATCCATATTCTGTACAATGCCATTTGACTGCTGCAGCAAGTATTTTGTTTACATTGCTTGGTACTAAGAGAATAGCTGAAGCAAAACGGCTGATTGTTTAAATTTAGTGGGAGTTTTTCCCTAGTCCAGCTGTAGGTCTTGTCAAAAACTGAGCGTAAAAGGCTTCCTTATCAAAACCCCTGCAAATGATGCAATCTAATATAAATAATCTGTTGATTTAGTCTCTCTCATCTGTACTTCTGAGAAGACAGCCTTACCATTTATACAAATGAGAGTCATAGTCAACATTTCTTGCTGGCTGTTGCATCACGCTTTCTGACTATGATCTTACCTTGCTTTCAGCTTGTTGCTGTGAGTACTTAGTAGTTTTAATCCTAAAGCAGCCTTGTGCCATATGTAAGGTCAAGTATCAAAAGGGGTCTTTCAGGGTCTGAGCTGGGAGATGTGATTCGCTAATCTGAACAGAAAAAAAATATCTCTGTTTAAGCCAAGACAGAGCTTTGAGGCTTAACCGCATCCCCTCCGGAGCCTGGTAAGATGCTGTTTATGACTGGGACTCAGAATACCTCTCTTGTTTGTACATGATTTGAACTTGCTTAATCATATGACGTGCAAAACAGCCATGCTTACATGGTATACGTTATCATATTCAGATAGGACATATGTGTAGATGGAAAAGAGCTACTGTCTGCAAATTTTAGGTTGAAACATGGAAATGACAGTTGAATTTTGAAGTCCTTCCTGAGCCCTAACTAACTGTCTCAAATTATACTGCCTGACAGCCAGATTGTCCTCCTTCTGCTATGAAATTTGGCTTAGAAGCGATAGCATTTTTCTAATGTCTACAGATGACACAGAAGCTGCAGTCCCCAGGTTTTAAGCTTGTGAACGACTGATTTTGTAAAGGCAAGCATCCTTACTTGAGCCCTCCAGTTCTGCAGCAGGCATTTTCCTGATTTTAAAGCCATCAGGAACCAAACTGTCTGCAGGCAGAGGTAGACTTTGATATTTCTTTCACCTGGACAGCTGCCTAGTGTGCTTTCAGCATGGTAAGCTGTGTCCTTGGCCCAAGCTGAGCCTTCTTTAGTGTGTTGAAGTAATTCTTACAGGTGTCCTAGAGAGTCTTCTGCTGAGGTGAGCACCTTGTGATTCTAGCTTTGCTTCAGTTTTTTATATAGTGCAGCTCTACGCTGAGATAGGAACATGCTAAGAATGTGGTTTGCCACAGTGATACTACCCTAGTAGAATAAATATATTGGTTCACTGGCTAGTTGTGCTGGAGCTAGAGGTCTGTATGGCGCCATTCCTGTGGTGGGAAGGGGTTAGCCAGAGATTTCTCTGCTTCCTTAGTTCAGTATTGCTGTAGCTGAGAACTGGCTCCACAGATGCTCTCCAAGTGCTGGCCTCATCTGTTCTGGTGGGATGGAGAGTAACTCCTGAAATACACATCTTCTGATACTGATCTTTTGTGTGGTCAATCAGGTTGTCAGCTACAACTTGAGCAGGAAAGGACAGTGGGAAAGAGCATCCTGGAGGCCGTTCACCCACAGCCACTACAGTCCTCTGAACGTCACAGTTAATGGCATCCCCTGCATTCTCTTCTGGGCCAAGAGGATCATGATTAAGTTTGAAAACCACACGCAGCTGGATTTGACGGAGAAGGCATTTGGTGTCCATGCAACAGTGGATGTTGGAGATTCAAACTGCAGTGAAGACAATGCAATGTAAGGTGGCATTCTGCTCTGCCAATGGAACTAGCAGCACATAACAAGTCTAGTAAATACATACTGAAGGAAAAACTGTATTGTGTGGTGCAGACCCCTGGGGGCAAGGTCCTTCCCATAATGTCGTGACATTGCAGGCAGCAGAGCAGCGTGGGTAAGATCATACTTTCAGACCAGTCTTTCACAGGGCACATAGGTGTACATAGCTGTCTTCATCTCTTGCAGTGGTGTAGTCAATCCTTGTGGCCTGCCAGTTTTGCTTAGTGCCTGTGAGGCTGAAGCTGTCGATCCCTTTAGTCTCCCTCTGTTTTACATAGCTGCTTGGGAGATTGAATAGTGGATCCTATGCTGAACTTGGGGGCTTAGGGGCTGGCTGTGCATGACTACTTATCCCTTCATAGGATGTGTGCCAGCAATAATGTAAAACATTGGTACAAGATGCAAATGTGTATTTAGAAACAGAGTTAGGCAACCCCATGTCCCAGGTCGTGATACGTGAGTTGCTGAAGCCGAAGAGTGAATTCACTACAGGTTTGCACGTGACCTGAAGAGTCTCGGAAAACCGGAACTCTGCATCCCCATCTGTCATGAATTTCTTCAGCGTGAAGAGCACAATGCTTTGCTCCTGCTAAGCCTGAGTAAGAGCCATATATTAATCCAACTGGATCCAGAATTCTCCAGTCCCATGGCTATAGTAGAAAGGCATGTAGGTTTTTTGATTTCCATTGTAGTGTAGCTGACCACTTCTCTCCTTCCATGTAGTATGCTGGCTGGCTTCATGTGTAATACCAGGTCATTGGTTCCACTCTAGTAGGCAATGGTCTAAAAATTAGGAGGTGGATACCTAACTGGGCACGTGCTGAGCATGAGCATTGGGTCTACCCCATAACCAGGGTTTAAATCTGTAACGACACAGAAGAATAAAAACAACACGACCAAAACTGGCAGTTTCATTTAGCTCCTATACAACATTTCACCTGTACATCTAAACGTGTTTCCAAAGAAAGTAAGTGTTATCTCTTTGTGATTATACATCTGTGAAGGATAACCCAAGGTGCACAGAAATTTTAGAGAGGTTACAAGAAAACGAAAAGTATACTTGAAAAAGAAGCCAGGTTTTCTGCCTGTGGTATCATAGTATTCAACAAGGCAGTCTGAGTTTTATGTCATCAGCATGTGAACGAATCCAGCACTGTGTTTTGAAAGGCAGAGGTAGAGAATGGAATAATATTTTTTTTTGTGGAGCAGTGCTTGCACAGTGTCCAGATTTTCTCTGTTTGTCACTCTGCCTCCTGCAGTGAGTAGGTTGGGGTTGGCAAGGGGCTAGGAGTGGACATTGCCTGGACAGCTGAGTGGAGTTGGCCAAAGTTATATTCCTTGCCATATAACATTATGCTCAGCAATAAAAACTGGGGTAGAATAAGAAGTGGGTAGGGCTTGTGT
>VYXH01001414.1:162586-173611 GCA_013397275.1 Burhinus bistriatus | reverse complement strand
GTGTTTTTTTTTTTTTTCTTTTTTAAAATATTCTTCAGCTTGAAGTTTGGAAGTCTTTCAGATGCTGCATGTTTTCACTATGTTGTGTCCCTAACTTAGTCTGAAAAGGTTATGTCAACAATGAGAATCTTATGCGTGTTTTAAGAGGCAAAATATTATTGTTAAGCCAAAAAAAATGTATGCCACTTAATCATGCAGTGCTACAATGCATTAATTCCAGAGATAGCAGAAGGATAGTAGAGTATGCATTAATTTACAATTAACCTGCTAGGGCCTTTCACTTTAGTAAACTTCACGGGCCCGTGCTCCCCACAGATGAGCTTTGTAGAGCTACCTTGTAGTCAGTGTATTTATATTGCTGTAATGATGCACATGGGTGTGATTTGAACTCAAATGTCATCTGCAGTTTTTATGCTCTAGTATTTAAAAAGATGGCAATAATGTGGATGTTTACACTTTCTAATGACACACAGAGGTGATACATGACTAAGGTGTCATGGCTTGAGAAGGAGAACACAGATCAAATGAACATAATTTTCAACCTATGTTGGAAACAGTGGGATTGAATCATTTTGAAAGTTGAACATGCAGTTCTGTTGTTTCTGGATAGTCTAGGCCTCGTTCAAATTAAGAGGTGAACCACTGGATTTCACCGGAGGAAGATTTAATCCTTTCAGGTTTTTTTCCCACTGACTTCAAAGGTACACTGAGCAAAAGGCTCCATGTATAGCTATGCTTAGTTTTTTGTGCTGCCTTTTTTTCTTAAGATTTCTGAAGTTTTTATCTAGCCTGACATTACTTGCTTTTTGACCTAGGCTTTCCCTGAAGTTTGGTGATGTCGGCAATCTAAAGGGACTTGTTATTAGGTAAGTTCATATGAGAAAGAAAATATTAGATAATCAGATGTTTATATCCATTCTTATGCAGTTGTTTGTGCAATTTGTTTCAGGAAAATTTGTGTAAGCAAAAATAATGCGATAGAACTGTTGACCATATAATCAAGACACCTGCATTTAATAGGCATTTGTCTGCCTTTTTTTATTAAGGCATTTCTTCTTCTATGTTGACTTTTCTAGTCATGAGAAAAGTTCAGGTCATCTCTTTGGCACAGAATCTTTCCATGTCTGAGATTTTGTCTAAGCCTTGCTAATTAGCTACATTTTTGTCTGGGAATTTTACCGCAAGAACTGACAGTGTGGATTGCTTAGGCATCAAACTGTGACCTGCTTTATGTTTGCTTCCTGGTGATTGAAGAAAACAGCATTTCTTGATAAATAATTTTCTGTATTTTGGGTGGAAGTACAATACCAATGTCTACCAATCATTTGGTAAACCATACAATACCAATTTTTCTCAATCATTTAGGAAAAATCCCTCACCTTCCCTCTCAATGTGTGGGAGAGCAGCAAACTCCTTCAGCTGCAACAATGAAGAAACTCAAATAGTTTTCTAGACTGAACAGGAGGAGCTAGAGCTCACACTGGCACAAATGGGTGAAACACTGGTAATAACAGTGTGCCTTCTAAGATTGTTCAACATGTGAATTTAATAGCTCCCACTCTTAGTTAGTCTTGCTTTGTTATTAATAATTTTTTCCCATACAATGATTTCAGATTCTTATTAACAACCAGCTATTACCAGCTGTCTGTTCAGAACTGGTTCAGTTTACACAGACTGCAGCTTCTTTACAACCACTCCATACAAGCAACGTTTAATGCAACCAGAATATATGCACCGGCAAGTTACTCCTACCACTGTGCACATGTGAGCAGCTTGCAGAGATATGATGCGCTTCTCATACCCAGCTCTGCAAATGATCTTTCAAAGCTTTGGGAAGTCACTTTCATTGATTTCCAGGTAATGTCATGGAATTAAGCCAAATGGATCCCACAGGTAGACTGATGGGAAATTTTGTTCTTCACTGCCAAGAAAGTGTAATGACCTTCCATGTACAGTTTACAGGACCTCCATGGAACATGAGAAAGAAATGAAGACTTAAATTATTATACTTATGTTTCTGTCAAAGGAAATGAAGGGCTATATAGATTTTCTGTAGTGTCTTGCTTGGGTTTCCCTTTAGTATGGGGAGTGAATTTAACTTTCAGTGTTACATCTGTCTGAGCTGGGCTCTTAAACCTGGCATCAGTAACAGCATCAGTCACCAAGTATGGGATTCATCTCACTTAACTTTTGATGCCTAGTAATTTTAACCTTGTGCCCTGATTATAATCACCCCAGCCTGCTTCTAAAGCCAGTGGATAATTCCTCTGACTCATCTTAAGCCCTTATTTTAGGATGAGATTAATCATCTTCTGAAAGTGCCTATTCTTCTGCGTTTGACAGTAAGGGAGCCTAAGATAACTGGACTAGGATGTCTTGCTTTTAGATACCTAAGTCATAGGACATGAATAGCTGAAAAAGGGGATTGAGGGGGAAAGCTGATCCCCTTTTCTCACCATATGATAAATGCCCATGGACTGATTTAGTGGAGCAGACAGTCAGTTCCTTGAATGCCGGTGTGGTAAACTTCATGTTAGAACTGAAGCCACAAGTGAAACTTACTGTTATTGGCCATAGTTGAATGCAACTTCATGTAGTTTAGCTGATTTGCTACCGTATACCGCGCACTTGGATCTCATGAGAAAAATCTAATATTAGGTTAGGCAATTGAGAATATTTCCCTGTTTATCATGTTGAAGTTTATGCAGTTTGAAACAGAGACTCTGGAGATTCTCAACAAGTGATGCTGGAAATACACCATTAACTTGAATTTGCCACACTTACAATTAAATATTACTGGCCTATCAAGAGTGATCATAGAAGATTTTGTTTAAAACACAACTGCAAATCCTTTGGGCAGCAGAGTGAAGGGGATTAGAATAGCTGGCAGTTTCTAGAAGTCTGAACTTGGTAAACTCTGAGCATTAACTCCAGCTAACACTGATAGATACAATTTTGCAATATGCAAGTATTAAATTAAAAATTCTTACTGCCATCAGGAGCAAATTCATGAAGGTGTTTGTAACTGAGATGCAACTACTTTATTTAATATGAGCCCTTTGTTCTCTTTGTAGATTCAAGGTTTTAACATTCAAGAAGGACATTTTGCCTATGCAAAAGACTGTGCATCCTTTTTCTCTCCAGCAATACTTATGGGATTGGTTATGTCACTGATTCTGCTGCTGGTTCTTGCCTATGCTCTTCATATGTTGATCCACCTGAAATCTCTTGACAGACACTATGAATGCAAAGCTTCTCCTGCCTATTTTGCACAGATGAAAGACAATGACATGGGAGATGAGAAAGAGCCACTGAGAAGCAGTGGAAATGAGTCCTATGAACTTAGAAACCAACAGTTCTGTAAAATCTATATTTAGCAGTATGAGTCTGACTCAGTGAAACAAGTGATATTTTCTTCTGCTGGCACTGTCTTATGTAGTTCGTGCAGATTTTTCACCAACTGATGAAAGAAAAAGTAGGTAACAGACTGTTTAGCCAGTTACTGTCATTTATTGATAACCATCTCGAAGATGCCTTGGGAAACAATATGAGAGAAAAAATCCATTGTGAGTAAGAGATTTCATGTTGTGGGAGGTAATTCCTGTAGTGCAAAACCCAAATGCGTATATTTTCATGCAGTTTACCAAGTCTTGAAGAGAGAATCAGTAATGGAGACTTTGACATTAAATAAAGATACAAAAAATCGCAGAATAAAAAAACCCTCTTTGTTTATTCTTTCTGAAGGCAATATTTTTTCTGGTTTTCTATTTGCTTTATCTACCCTGCAATGTGTCCTGACAAAATAGCATCCATTCCTTTCTCAGTATATGTTTTCCTTTTATTTTCCAGTTGCATCCCCTCCTCTTTGTCCTCATAAACTTCTTTTCCTCCTTTGGACTCTTCAGAGCCATATAAGCTGTGTATTATCCACTACACTGATGAAATAGTCATGGCTCCGGTACAGCAACATCTTGATACTTTTCTCTGTTTAAGCTGGAGGCTTACTGTAAGGATTTAGTGGGAGAACAGTAGACATCTGGTCAAAGGCTTACCCTTAAATTCCCGACTCAGCTCCACGCCAAAAGACAGATTACAAGCATTATACCCTGTAATTCTAGGTTAATTTCTTTTCTATCGAATCCCATCAGTCTCCCTTGGGAATTTTACCTGAATGGAGATAGCCAGTGCTATAATTGAAAATATATATAAAAAAAGTGGTGGAAGCTCCCTGGCAATGTAAAGGATACTGTGATATAATTTTCACTCCTCCTGAGATTTAAGATACTGTCTTCCCACTTGTCCTTTCTTCTGTTAGAGTAAAAATTTGGCAAGTCCAGATTAGCCTGTAATTTGGCCCTGACTTCTAGCAGGGAAGAACGCAGTAATGTGCTAACTGTAGTGCTTTTGGTTCACAAGCAATACAAAACGCCAGCATGTTAGAAAGTCTTCTGCAAAACCAGATTTAGTAAACACATGCATTTTTTATTTTAGATAATAGTTCTAATTAGTTGTTTGTGGTCTTTGTAAACTATACTGCAGTGGTCTTAAAACACCTTGAGAGACATCCAGAGGTCTGTTTATTAGCACAGATGACACACAGCCTAGACGTGGAGTCCAAAGCAGTTAGTTGATTTGGGAATGCACTTCAGAGGCAAAAAAGCCCCACCATCTTTGAAGTGCGACCAGACGTAAGAGACAAGCTTCTGGGGACTTGGCAAGGCTGGCTGTGGCCAGTTACCGCCAAACTTTATCTGTTTTATAAAGGAAACAAGCAAAACCATGAATGTCTGGGAACCTGAATAAGGTTAAAATGAGAAGTTGCAAATAAAACCCACAGTATTCTATGTGGAGTGGCAAGACACTTGCCACTTGGTCCACTCTGCTGACACAAGCGATGACAGATGTAGGCTGATGACAATGTTAGAAGGAGTTCAGGATGCCAGTGCTAATTAGATGATGTTCCTCAGAGCCTGGAGAGCAGTGCTGTTGTGCTTGTGCCTGGGGTTTGCTTGCCTGTCAGGCAATGAAAACCTGGCACTAATCAGTGGTAGCCTGACTGTCAAAATTACTGTCATTCACTAATGTAAAATACCTTCTCTGCAGAGCTGTGCGTGGTGGCTTTGGGCATCGCAGCACTCTTTAAACCTCATACTCTCCTAGGCACAAGTGCACTACTTCCTCTGGCAGAGCTCATTTAAGCTTCTGGTTAGCATCTGATGATGCTGTCAGTATAATTCTTACCTGTCATTTTCTTGCCTGTTTTAAATAGGCCATATTAGCACCATTGCTGTAGGAGGTTCTTAGTGTCCCTCACTTCTCATGTCCTAAACCTCCTTCCCTAGCTATTTTCCAACCCACCTGTGTTCCCTTCACCTTACCTTGGTTTTGAGGGTGTGGTGATTTATGCTGCTGGCTTTATGCTCGGAAGCGTGTGTCAGTGCAGAATTTTTGGTGCCGAATTAAAAGATGGGTGTGGCCCCTTCAGCAGGGATGCATTTGAAAAAGAGAGATGGATTTATGCCTGCTATTTACAAGGGAAACTTCACTAGAAAAAAGATAATGCAGATAAAAATTTTAAAAGTCAAGAAAAAGAAAATTCCTTACCTTTTCTCAGCTTATTTGAAATGATGACACAACTGGTATTACACCGGGGATCTCTTGGGTGGAGGAGTACAGTTAGTAGTTACCTTCTCTCTGCTGGGACTTTTCATGTTGCAGTCCTGCCTGGCAGTGGCAGAGGATTCTACTCCACCAGATATGCTCAGAGTCATCACATTTCTACTCAGGTACCAACAAGAGTTAGAAAGGATAAATACACTAATTGAGTTAGATAGGAAATACAACGTGCAGTCGTATGACTGGAATTATGAGCCATCTATTTGTAAAGAGTTAATGATGCTGTAGTGGAAAAAGCACCAGAAGAAAAAAAATCATTATCACTGCAATTATGCACGTATGAAAGCAAGCACCCATGGCTGAAGAAGACATTGCATTCCTGGTAGGCTGTGTTTTCTGTGAGCCAAACAGTCCTTATCAAATGCACATTTTGGAAGAACAGAGGCATTACATTGCTCTGGTCCTGAAACAAGAAAATTGAAGTTAAAATGACTTGCTTGCTACAAAATTAAGCTACATTGGCACTAACAGACTCATTAATAAAATACAAGATTTTTTATGTGGTCCACATTCAGCATAACTTCATTGCCGCATGGGAACACAGCAGCCTTTTCGACGTATATACGCTCATTCAAACAAAAGCGTTACGGCATCTTTTCAAAACTGATTCACCGTTTCAAATTCAGGGCCCCATCCACTCTCACTCAAAGTGAAAAGGAGGAGTCTCATTTCCTTTAACTGAAAGAGGGTAAATTCCACAGACTGTGCAGCTCTCACTATGCAATGATAACACTGAATTGAACAAATAAATACATTTGTTTCTCATATGTTTCAGCTGCTGTAGTTAAAATTTTATATAATTGCCCCTCACCCCAATATTAGGCAACTTCACATCTGCAGAAAACTATGATTTCAGACAGTGCATTAAGTACTGTTGTTCGAGCTGAAGTGGTGGACGGTTGGCATAGTATTAGTTACTAATGCACAAGGAATAATCAAAGCCAAGGTCACGGCACAGACAGGGAGAAAAACCACGAGTCCAGTGGTTCGTAAGTAACACTGAATTCCAGCAAGCCAGAAGAAGTAGATCTATTTCTTTCCTTCAGGTTTTTCAAATGGTGACATTTCCCTCCCCTCCTTTAAAAATTGATTCTTGCTGTAGCAGTACTGGTATTTCCGGCAGATTTTTTTTTATATATATTAATTGAGGACTTTCAAAAAGCTGGATGCAACCTTCAGATTCAGAAACTGTCCCCAGAAGCACAGAAAGAAGGTCCGTTTGGGAAAATGGTAGCCTAGTACAAAGGGAAAAATAGCCATTTCAATCCTGAAAGGCTGTATCTAACCATGAGTAACAAAGAACCACATCCGCAGCTGCTGTTGCTTCTCACTTCTATGCACAGAAGATAGAGTTGGTGGAAGAACAATTCCCATGGGAGAATCTTTACTCAGCACCATCCTGAGAAGAACTTCCAATACCCAACACCAGGGCTTTGGGCTAGCGTTCAGGTTACCCTTATTGCTAGTCTGCATTGTATCTTCTCTTAGTAACTCAGGCAGTAGCAAAACAGTCTTCAGTTCTCTCCGTGACTTCCGTAACTCAGCTTACCCTCTGATGTTTGCATTTTTCAGGATGGGTCTGTTCCTCACCATTACTTGCATACCTCTTAAGCTTTTTTCCATTTCCAATAAGCCTTGTGATGTGGCATTTAGTTGATTTATGATAGATCTTAAACCTGATGCAATGGTTCCTAGCTCACCCCTTAATTTGTTTGCTGTAACATTACAGGCCATATTTGATGTTACGGAGCAAAGATCCAAAACTACCTTCAAAGCTGCACAAACCCTGCTAACAGCCAGTTGTTTAATATGAATCATATTCATTGTCAGAAACTTTTCATTAAAATTCAAAGTTTTCCCCAGCTGAAGGCACACATCAAGAGCTGTGACTTGCATGTAGCCACACTGGTTGGAATGCCATGCTGTGTGGTCTTCTAAGCTTGGTTTGCCTGCAGTGATGGAGTCAAGAGAAGTGAAGGCAGACTGAGCAGCCAGTCTGGGATTCGTCAGCAAGTCAGCAAGTGCCCCATCCAAGAGACCTCTGTTCCTCCCCGGGATCGGTGCTGCTCTCTGTCCATCTGTCTGTGCAGGTAAAGCCTCATCGTGGAGTCATTTTAAAAATAACATGAAGAATTTTATTAAGGAAGAATTTGCATCGCCTAAAGGAGAGTGAATAAAGTAACCCACCTAAGGGATCTCGAACTTTACAGTAACAGCAGATGCTGCAAATAATTCTAATAAGTGTGATTTTCTGTGTGTGTAGTATTTCCACAGATAATATTAATGTATTTGCAGCTGCTTCTGAACAGGAAAGCAGCAGTAGAGAGACAGGAGAACAGCTATGCCAGTAATCATCGTTTCCAGAAAGATGGCTGTCAACACACGTTCAGGTTCTGATGAAAACTCTGTTTTTCATGACAATTGGTTCTTGGCCTCCATGGGAACTTACTACAAAAGCTAAGAAATAATGTTCCTGTGGTAGACTTTTAGATATGGGCTTAACCTCAGAGGAACACTGTCTTGATATCAAGTCATTCATGAGATAAGAAACCAGAAGAAAGTGCTAAACCTTGTATATACATTTTTTCACTTTTGTTTCTTCAAGCAGATAACTTACCATTTATCAGAAAATGTACTTTGTTTCTTCTGAGTCAGTGGTGTAAATGTGCTAGAGACTCATGTTAATTTTGAAGCCTAACAAAGAGGTTCAATTCCTGCAAATTTTGGAACAGCCTTCCTGAACCATTTTGCATCTGCCTAATTCTGAATGCTTTTTCTGGGCAAGTTTTATAATTTCAGTACATCAGCATGCCCTATGCTAGCTACCTAAAGATTTGAATTGCTTATTGTGAATAATTTCTTGGCCTGTTTGTAGGTAAGTAGTGCTGCTTGGGAGCGTAAAGGAATATTGATTTAGGATGGAAACTCACGTTGATTTCTGCATGCAGCTCTTTTCTCTGCTCATTTACCTGCTGTATAACCCTCTCCACTTACATATGACAGAGCTTTCTTCATCTTAATACCATGATTGGATGACCCATTTTCTATGCTAATTTATCAGTTTCATAATCAAAGTGCATTATTCCATTTATTTCATCAAATCCTGCTGTATGAGGCCGAGAGAGAGTTTTTCTGGCTTGCACTCAAAGAGCATCTTGGAGCTCTGCTCCCGGTCGTTCCTCCGGGTTGGGAGAAAGAGAGGCTTCCCAACTGCGAGCAACCTCCACCCACCCGCCGGAGGCACCCCCCGCAACGCACTGCTCCGGGGGTCTGCGCTCTGTCTGGTGAGTGAGCTGGTGGGCGACGAAACCACCTCTAGCGACTGCTCTGAGGCAAACTCCTACACTTCCAGCGCTTGGTCATTCTTTTGTAAAAGTAAGTTCTCCAAATAAAGGACTTTTTTTTCAATGCATCCTAGTGAGCTTTTGCACTTACAGAGCATTTTATTAACACCAGCTAATTGATCGTTGCAGCCTTTCACCTTCCTCTCTCTAGGAAGGGCAATCTCGTGCCTTTAGTTTGGAGGTTAAGTATGTTGATCAGAGCCACAGAAAGAGCAGCAACATGTTTTTTTTGGCCCCATGCTGCTTCTTGGGATATTGAGTTACATCTCAGATGCCCAGGACCAAAGTTGACTTCCCAGAGAGGCAGTAGATTTAGCTGCAGGTCTCCAGCAGCGGTCTGAAGAGGCCATTGGTGGTGGTGGGATGCTTTCCTCTCTTCTACATCCCTGCCAGTACCATCGCATGATCAAGCACCCTCTTGAGGAAAGCAGTATTTGTGCCATTCCTACATGTATGCAGCAGAAGGCTTTTATTATCTGTCTTCTCTGACAAAAAAATGTGCAAGATTTTCAGCCCTGGAGATGATCTATCGTTGTTTTCTTCCAGCTAAAGCTGGTCTTCTTAGTGAAAAGGGCACAGAAAACTGCCCACAATGAAAAGCGCCCAGCTCCACCTTAGCAGGAGTAGCACCACCACAAATGTTTTTATTTAAAAAACATCTTCAGGAGCACAACTGTTCAGAGGCATTCAGTCCCCAGTCCATGAGGCAGGGGCAGCTTTCTGTGTCTTACATGCATGTGGTTGGGTCTTCATCAGGCTCTGAAGTGATGCTCTGAGTGTCTGTAATGTGGTTTGGAGGCAATCCTGGTTCCCGGGAGGTGTTGTGGTGTGATGGGCATCTGACATCAGTTTATCTAAGCTTCATCTAGATTTATTTTTCTGTTCTTAGCTAGGGGCATTATTTGTTCTTCTTAACCAACTTGCCATACAGCATGTATTACCAGCAGAGCTTACATAAATGCCAAGGACTGAGACTTACAAAGCTTCTCAGATTACAAATTAACAGGATAATTCTGAAAGATTTAATGTACTCAGGCCTACAACCTTTGCAAATTGGCAACATCCCACTCCATGGCATATTCTGGTGCTTTCAAAACCCTCTAAGTGATGAAGCCTGCCCTGGTGGTCTGTGGCTGTGCAAGGGACTGAGGTGTGTTCTTGCTGATGCAATATACAGTGCATTGTGAAGAATAATAATAGCACCACCATTACCACTACAACCGCAGTCGTCTTCTAGGCTTAAATTTCTTCTCAATAACCTGAGAAAATGCCTCTTGTGGAACCACTTATCTATGGAGCCAACAACTATGCAAACCCCCAGCTGCTGTCTGGTGCCTACCTGGGAGGGTGTGATGTTGGTGAATGTCATGCAGTGTTGATTAAAGACAGTTATGTTGTCTTCTTGACTGGCATGTGCAGAATAAGCTAAATATTTGATCATTGGCAAACTCTTAGCTCCTGTCGCAGCTTGTTTGGTCTTCAGGAAACCTGAGGTTGAAGTACTAGAGAAATGCAGAATGATATTGCTGAAGTTTTAGTGTTAATACAGTCCTGTCTGGTTGTGGTCATATGCAGGAGCACAGAAAAAGAGATGCATGAGAGAATAGGAAATTCCACTAGGACTATTAATCTATGTATTCCTTACATAAGTATAGAATTCTATGTTCTTCCACGGTAAACTCTGGGAAAAATTTGTAAAATCATTCAGTTTTATACTGTAGCAGTCTTGAAACTCCAGAGTGCCAATACCTCCTTCCACAGAATCACAGAATCACCGGGTTGGAAGGGACCTCTGGAGATCATCTAGTCCAACCCCCCTGTCAGAGCAGGTTCACCTAGAGCAGGTTGGATAGGATGGCGTCCAGGTGGGTTTTGAATGTCCCCAGAGTTGGAGACTCCACCACCTCTTTTGTAATCAGTTTGGTCACTGAGGGAACCAATTTATTGCTTCAAACAGATGTTGTCCAGTCAAAAATTTCTGGGGCTCCTCCCCACAGTGCTGTGC
>VYXH01001414.1:138694-150311 GCA_013397275.1 Burhinus bistriatus | reverse complement strand
AGAAGGGTGGGTTATTTTTTTTTTTTTTTTTTTTTTTTTTTTTAACCCTATTCCAAGCTGTGAGAAGCTGAATGTTCTCCGATCAGAGAAAAATCCCAACAACTGCACAATGAGGTCATCTTAAACTACAAATGCTCAGATAGTGCACATTACTGGTTTATTTTCAAGTCTACATACAAAGGCATTTATCAGTTAGAAATAATGAGGGGTGCAAGCTTATTTCCATAGGATATTGTTAGATGGGAAGCAGATGCTCTTGTCTGCCTGACAGGACTTCCCTTGTATCCCACACGGTGCAGTCTGATGAGGCTTTACTGAAAGGAAGTGCAGCACCTGGATTCAGGGAATTTTTAATTAGAAACTGTAGGACATGCAACTTCAGTAAACTAAGGAGCTTGTTTAAAATATGTTCCAGCTGTCGCATGATTAAACCCCTATGATTGTAAAATTGTCCTCTGCTTCCACTTTTGCAAATGCAATTATTACTAGAGTGCCAGCAGGGCATGTGATGTGGTTAATACAAGAACCAGGACTATCATTCCCCACTTATACCCCCATGTTTCTGCAAAAAAGCAGTTGGAACCCCTCCCAGGATATTCATGTTACTTTCTCCTTTTCAAAACAGGCTTCCTTTGTGGAATACAGATTATTCACATGGTCAATGTTAAAAAGCCAGGTCAGTAGTCCCTATACTATGGCCAGCTGTTTAGTGTTGCGTGTTGAATCACCTATTGGCCATCCCTAGAAAGCTGGTACTATCTTCCCCCTCTTACACAGAGGCTTGATGTTTGTTGCAGAGTACTTTGAAGGGTGGAAATAGGTGTTAGTGGAAAGAAGGAACCAGTATTACCTTGCATGTTCTGATCTACAAAAAGATGTAGTTGACGGGGAAAAATCATTTTGGTTTTCTGATGCTGAAGGCTAGTCTTTCAGTGTGACAGCACCTGTACATGCAGATTATTGCTGTATGCCTGGAGGTACTGTGGGAAAAGGGGTAGTAGAGACAGGGACGCTTATGCAAGGGAAGATAAAGGGGATGCAAGAAGGGAGTAGTCTATAGACAACGTTGTCTGCTTTGTTTGGAAAAGTGTAAGAAAGAAACTCATGAAACAAAGTTTACTTCTATGAATTTCTTACCATAACTATAAATCACAGTTTTTCAAGGACTGTCATGAAGATATTTTTGACATTAGGGCCATCTCTGAAAATAAGCAAATAAACAACTGCCTTCAGAAACAGACTGCTAGCTTGGTAGAAGATAGCAAAATGGTTATAACTCTATAATGTCTCCTTTGCCCATGCCAGAACAGAAGAAGACTTCAGGGGCTGCTGAGTTGGGGGTCAAAGTGGATGCCTAGGGAAGAAGGTTTGGCTCCCTGCAGTGGATGCTGTCCGAATGTCTGGGAGAGTGGAGGTCCTCCAGCAGTAGAACATGGGCCTCAGGTGGTGGTGGTGATGTGTATGACCTGGATAGAAAAGGACAGTAAACAGAAACCCTATTCTTAAGAAACAAGCCTACATTTAGCATATGTGCCAATGAGTGAGGGAAGAAACAGTGGGTTTGCCAGATCAAGGAAAATCTCATGTGAGCTGGAAAGTCGGGACAGTGTGCAGGCTGAGTAGACTACACAATGCTGAAAAGCAAATATCTTTTAAAATATGACTATGACAAGCTTATCTCCTCAGGTCTAATATATTCTGTCTTACAATAGATGTGTCAGATTGGTAGCAGAACAGTGCTAGTGAAAAGCTCAGCAGACATCGGATCTTTCTGTGAGGAAGTGCTGAAGGTGCCACCATATATTTCCTTGCTGTCAAGAAGATCTGAAGTTCGCTTTGAAGCCTGTGAATGTATCCCAGATTAAGAGGACCAATCTTGAGAGGGGTAAGAGATGAGCTGACCTCCTGCTGTATGGAGCTCATGGTGGCCTCCAGGGACAGCTCAGGGGAATTGCAGGGTGATTTCCAAACCAGGAATATCCCTTTAGCAATGCGCAACTGGGTCCCAGCAGGAACTGTGCTAAGGAAATGTGGAAAGGGACAAGAAAATAGAACTTTATGGAGATATACGCTCCTCTTCCCTTCAGCCTGTGTGTCTCTCTGGTTTGTCGTGTGCAAGGAGAGGTCACTGGGATCAGCTCGTGAGACTTCTGACATGACTGCTAGGACAATTAACTCTGTCCTGAAACAGAACAAGTCTTTAACAACTGCCTCCATTTCTGGATTTGCAAGTCACCAGTCATGGAAAAGTATTATAGTATGTCGTGAATTGTTTCAATCTTTTCCTTCTTTACTTCCACTTCCAGCTCCTGGTTGGTTGTTGCAGCTATGCTTGCTCAGCTGAAAAACACTGTGGTAAATGTCTATTCTCTGTGGAGATAAATAAGCTAAAGAGATAAATCTTCCCAAGCCTTTCTCTCTCCCTTAATCACAATTTTCTTATTCTTCAGTCACCATGAAGGCTCTTTACATTTTGCCAATCTTCTCTACACTGTCAATATCCTTATTTATCTGCTGATAGTAGAAACAGACACAATATTGTAGTGGTTGCCCCAGTGCTAAACGCAGAAGCATTTACCATCCCTACCCCTATGCAATATTCCCTGTGTACACGCCCAAAATTCCCACTAATACTCTGGCTATATTTAACATTAGCAGATCATGATGCAGAGATTGTCCATCCTTGAATCCTTTAAAATCATTACTTCCCATGAAAGAAATACGATATCCTGTATGTATACCGTGTATTATTTATCTTATATGTACGGTTTTATATCTGTCTGCTTAGACTAATGTGTACCATTGGCATATGCCAAGGCTGATTCAGGTTGTTCTCACTCAGTGTCCTGCGCTCTCTTCATTGTTTACTATTCTTCCAATCTTGCTGTCACCTGCCAAGTTCAACACTAACAATTTTATGTATTTTCCCTGGATCATTCACAACATGTTACACAGCATAGGGTCAATAACTAATTTCTGTAATTGCAGTAAAAGCACATCTACTTGTTTTTGGTTGTCTGTTTACATTTACCCTTAGAAATCTGCTATTTAATGTATGCCATGTGTGGGTTATTTTAATTCTTTTTTTTTTAAATTTATTTTTAATTAGAGTCTTGTGTGGTATCAAGTGAAATGTCTTGTAAAGAAGTATTATTACATCAGTTACATTATTGGACTGACTGAATGATTTTGTATAAATATTTGAAAATTAAAATTTTCTACTGACCTGAAGACTTTGTGAATTTATGATTAATTTAACAAAGATTTTAGGTTCAACCTAATTTAAAAAAGCCAAAAGGAATAATTAAGATTTCTTTATACTGGGACATTTAAAATTTGTGTCAAAACAACACTGTGGTACCAAAATGTGATTTAAAAGAGCTTAAGAACTTCTTAAATCATAAAGGAATTTGCTGTATTGTATTCAATGAGATATGATGCAAATTTTTTTTTTTATTTATTTTTGTGAAAAGAATCCTGTCTCATGCACTTTTGCCTAGCAGAATTTGTTTATCATGCTTCACAGTTTTATGTGGGGTGTAAGGCTGATGGCTGATACTACAGGAACTTAGATAACTACGATAAAGTGTTGTCCTAAGTTAACTGGCAGGCAAAAATGTCAGGACTTTAGCTAAAAGACACACAAATAAATGAAATATAACAAAACATAACATGGTCAATAAGAGTCAATAGTAAGAAAGATACAGGATATGATGGACTATCTTGTCAAACCCTGCCATATAATCATTGCGATTCATTTGTCACATGCCAATGTAAAACTTCCTAATTTCTGCCCTTTGTTGCCTCTGTGGAGGAATCTTGCTGCTTTAATGTGTGGAAGCCATCAGACTTGAAGTCCAATAGTATTTGTATATAGCTTATGCACTTTTGTTACTGTACTAATACTGTCATTTAACTTGATAGCCATTCTTCCTCCCCGAGGTTTACCCACTGGTGTATTTTTAGAGATCAATCACACTCCCTCTCAATGCTGACTTTGATATGCTAAGCAAGCCTTTCACATATCCTCTGCAATGGTGGCTGCCTCCTCCTCGGATCATCCCAGCAATCCAGCCCTGTATTTGTTCCAGTTTTAGCGTGCCTTTGAACACAGATGACTCGACTGTACAGGCTGTTCCGGATGAGGTTTCATCCCTGTTTAATAAAAGAGCATTAATGGCTTACCTGTCTCCTGGATACCTCGTCTGGTGTGCCAGAGGTGTGCATTTGACTTTTTCACATGACTTCGATGATAAAGAGGGTCTGATGTACTAATCAATGCAACAGACATATACACTTGAGCAAGTGACTCCAATCCCGTGTTTGCTTTGTTCCAGCCGGGCATCATCACTCAGCTTTTATAGTTTTACTAAAATCCTCAGTGTGGAATGTGCAGTTTTGTGTGGCAATTCTTCTGGTGCTCTAGGATGGAGCTATTTGCTCTGTCCTAAACGTAACACATTGTGTATGTGGACTTTTGTCTCTGCTTGTTGCTGATGGCAGGAGTGTAGTGGAAGCCATGCCACCAGACTAACTGATGGCATCCAGGATGATAAATAAGCACTAAAGAGACCTATGAGCTGAAAGTGCCGTGTTAGAGGCGGAATACTTGTGTCTAACCAGGATAAGCAGACCACACGAAGAGCTGACAGTTGTAGAGGCCAGGGGATACAGATGAGGTTGCTCAAATAATTGTCTGGGAGTGTAGTTCAAGTCCTATGGGAGGTGGAGAGATTTTTCACATGCCTGGATCTGCCTGTGACCGTCCTTCTGACAAAAATCAGGTGTTTAAGCAGGGTTTGCAGTTTCAAGCACTGGGAGGGGTAAGGCACTCATAGGTAGCGGTCTGATGAGGCACAGAACTCAAACAGAGAAAATCTAGTACAGAGCTCCCTAACAACGATAAATGCTTGCAAGGAAAGAGTTTAGATCTGCTTGAATCATCCCTTCTAAAAGAAATAAAGCAGAAGCAGAGGTTAATATGGAATTGAAAGGGGTCAGCAATAATTCGAAGTCAAAATGAAGGAAGCATGCCAGTATTGATTAAAGCAGAGCGGTGTTAGATTTGGCAGTAGTAAGTCAGCTGCACTTTAACTATAGGAACCAAAAGACAGAAGGCAATGAATGGGACCAGTCTAAGGCTAAAATTTTATGTGATAAGTTTAAGGATTAACTAGATGTGGCCCCAGATGAAATGATTTTATCTCAGGGCACAAGGAAGATGATAAATCACAGCACACTGGCATAGGCAGGAGGAGGCACATACGGATGGGTATGTGAGGATGGAGATTACCACCTTTGAACGATACACAGTTTGTGCTGAAATCTGAAAACCAATAAAGATTCATATTAAGACTGGAAAGACTGTTTCTCTAATCTTATTTTTCTCTAAAAGAGTTATTTTCTTTCATTTCTTTTTGCTCTTAATGAACAAAATACAAATCTTAAATGTTCCTTTCAGTAGTGAGAGAGAAAAATGTCTTCATCATTCAGCACAATATGAAGGAGGTGTTCAGAAGGTCTCATAGCTATTCTAGCTGTCCTGTACTGATATCTATGCTGAAATGCCTGTAGATTTCAAAGGCAGCAAAATCAGGTCACTGCTAAGTATTTTGGAAAGTCCTACCCTCTAAGTGAATAAACATGAGGATATAATTTAATTTTAATGCAAGTAAAGGTCCTTTGCTGAACATGAAGGGAGGTTTCATAGCAGAAGAGATTGCTTCCGTATTTATTCACTTCATAATCTGTGGGATAGACACCGATTACTCTGCTGCATTGACTGTATTTGCAGCATTGGTCTCTGACTTTGTGAGAGAATCAGTACGCTCAGTCAGAGTGACGTATTATGTTGGTAATACAAAATTTCATACTGTGGTACATGTCTTTAGTTAGACATTTTCAAAACATTGTTTCTTGTTTTACTTATTTTAACTGAGGCTATGCTAAATAAATCCCATCACTCATTGTTTTCTTCATGGTTTGCACCAGATTCCTGCTTGTGTGACTCCATTTTTCCGTCCTTAGACTACTGGTGAAAGGTCAACCATCCAAGTGTTTGCTCTCCTATTGATAGCATAAGGTGAGCAAAATCAGGAGGTTAGTAGTCTAAGGATGTACCTGCAGGACACGCAGTGCAGTGGAAAACAAAACACTGTGGAAAGCCTGGGTGCTAACATGCCTCTTCACTCAGGGTGGTTAAATACCAGGTCAGGTGGTTCAGCACGAGTAGGGCATCTCTGCATGGCACTATTCTGCCTTGGACCATGCCAACTGGGACTGTTCTACTCACAGACTTTTAGCAAGACAAATGGGGCCAGCTGACTTTGGTGTATCTTCATCAGGCCAATGAACCTCTTTGGCCAAGGTCCTCAACCAAGTACTTTGTTAGAGGACGAATCCTCTGCAGCTTGCTGTAACTCCTCTCCCTTCAGGCTAGTTGTTGTGGTTTGCACCGGACTGGCCACGGAAAAGAATGACAGATGCCCTCCCCCACCTCTCTCTCCGAGGAGAGGAAGGAGAGAGAGTAAGAGACTTACGAGTTTGGGTGAAAAAACCCCTACTTCAATGAAATATTAATAAATTAATGAAATAATAAAAAAGAAAATAATGAAATATATACAACATATACAAAAATGTGTCAAGCTCCCAGGATGATGATAACATCACCAACAGGCACTGGGAAAGCCCCAGACTGGACTCAAGACAGGAGCTTACATGGATTGGGATCAAAGGCAGATGAACAGACAGAGTCCTCCTTGGACGCCAGCCACTGAAGAGAGGGCCGACCTTCTTTCTTTCAAAGATCCCTCAGCTTTTATACTGAGCATGGTGCAGATGGGATGGAATACTCTGTGGGTCAGTTTTGGGTCACTTGTCCTGTTGGCTCCTTCCTGCAGGTGTGACCCCTCTACCCTTTTCCGCTTTCCACCTTCCAATGGGGCAAATACCAAAGTTGGCTGGCCTTGATTGTGATAGCAATAAGGGTAAGTAGAAGCCTCTCTGCATCCCATTCCTTGGCATAAATTACAGCTAATCAGGTCCTACCACTCTGAGAATGAACAGTGTCTCCACAATATGCTGTTAATTTCAGAGAGTTCAGTTAGTTAGAAGAGGCTTAGCTGCAAAGTAAAATTACTGAACAGAAAGTTGGTTCTATTTTACCTCAAACCAGAACACTAGTGGGTGGGTATGCTTGAATGCTGGTGTCAGCATTTGAGTGGCAATGAACAGGGACTGCTCCATGTCCAATCTCACCCATAATCCTGGGGTTAGTCTTCCTATTCCTTCTTTGTTTTGATGGCTTAGAAAACACCAACTATCAAAAAGTAGTTATTAAGAGCCATAAAGTGGATTTCCAAAGAATTGTTTGGTCTTTTAACCAGGTGACTCCCACTGACTTCAGAAGGACTTTATTGATCCTGCTCCTGTGGAGCTGCCCCTGGTGATGGTGACTGAACTTAAACACCATCTATTTTAATTATCCATCATGCAATTGAAAAAGAAAGAGATTATTTCACAGTATAAAGAAGTGGGCATGGATGCACATCACCACATTAAATAGCAGAGGGTGTAAATTCACATCCTAATTTTCTCAGTGGTAACTTATTTACATGCTCAAAGTCAGCTATTTCAAAGGGGTTGAGGTCATTTCATACAAATGTAAGGTCAGAGTTTAAATCGTCTAAATCACCACCAATTGCACCACCGATTTCAAAAGCTGGTTGCACCATTGCACCAATTAATTGCACCACCAATTTCAAAGCCTGAGGGCTTTATGTTAGGAGAGTATTTGGCAGAAATATACATAGTTCAGCACATAAACTCAGCATCAGATCTTTCAGTTTACTCCTGAATACCCTGAATACTTTAGCTACTTTCAATCATGGGTGTGGTTTGCTTGTTTGTTTTCGTCTGTGTTATTGGTACAACTGATAAAGGAAAAACTCTGGGCAGATTAATCTTTTTTTTTTTTTCAGTGCTGGCACTGCACTGACAAAAACTGATGGTTTTGGTCAGGGTAGAATTAACCTTCTTCATAGTGGCTGTTATGAGGCTATGTTTTGGATTTTTGTTGAAAACAGTGTTGATAATACAGACATGTTTTAGTTAGTGCTGAGCAGTGCTTACACAAATTCAAGGTCTTTTCTGCTCCTCACACCGTCTCACCAGTGAGCAGGCTGGGGGTGCACAAGAAGCTGGGAGGGGACATGGGTGGAACATTGTGGTGGATGGAGTGGTGCACTTCACTCACAGAGAGAAGCAGCAATACATTCATTGATATAAAACAGGGACTTAACAAAGTTGAACAGTAAATGCGACAGTGTTTTAACAAGAGTTGAGATGGCAAGGCATACTTGGTTATTTACTGCATAGAGGACAGGGTCGGAGAGTCCGTCAGGGAGACCCTCCCGTTGAGTCAAGGTTTCAGAAAGGACCCCCTTGCTTTCTAAACTCCTTCTCAGAGAGGAGTCTAGGTGCGGCTGGATCCAGTCCTAGTCCCAGGCTTGGTCAACAGTTTATGTCTAAAGGATTATATATGCGCAATCAATCCTTCATATCACTGAGCTAAGATTTCGAAGTTCGGCATGCTGTTAGTCACTTACCGAGGATCTGTTGTGGCAAGGAATCTCTCAGCCTCGAGGAGTAGTAACTTTGAGCGATGCCCCTACTCAAGGGGAGATCCTGGCATGCAGCCTGCTGCCGTGCAGGAGAGCTCAAAGGGCTCTTGGGCCGTTCACTGTTTGTGGGGCTAAGATGATTGACCTGTAGTCATATTTGCATGTTGAGAACAGAACCAGCATTGCACAAGTTAGCCCTTGGCTATTGTGTTGTTATCTGTCTCCTTGAAACCATATTGAGCCCCAGATGCCGCCTTCACGACTACATGCACCCGTTGTGACCACCATGGGTGGTTATCGCTTGGGCAGGGTTATGGGGGACAAAGATCAGTTTGGCAACTGGGGGAGAGCACACCCTCACATACATCTGACCCCAGCTGACCAAAGGGATATTCCATACCACGTGATGTCATGCTCAGCTTATAAATCTGAGAGAAGACAAAGGAAGAGAAGGACATTTAGAGTGATGGGGTTTGTCTTCCCAAGTAACCATTACGCGTGATGGAGCCCTGCATTCCTGGAGATGGCTGAAAACCTGCCTGTCGATGGGAAGTAGTGAATGAATTCCTTGTTTTGCTTTGTTTGTGTGTGCAGCTTTTGCTTTAGCTATTACACCCTCTTTATCTCAACCCATGAGTTTTCTCACTTTTACTCTGATTCTCTCACCCCTCCCACCAGTATGGAGTGAATGAGCAGCTGTGTGGAGCTTAGTTGCTGGCTGGGGTTAGGCCACGACAATAACAAATATTTATCAACCCCAGGTTCCACCACTGCCATGTTCACACAAATATTGGCTTTATTGTAAGTTCTTTTAGGGAAGAAGACCGTTATTGTGATATTTTGAGCAAGAAAAAGATAGATTTCTTTGAAAATGAAATGATTGCCTAATGAAAATTGAAATATGTAGATCTGCTCTGTGCTGTATGCACAATTTTTTTTTTTTGAAAAAGATTGAGTTTTTTGTGAGCTACAAGGCAGTAGTGGAAAACAGCTGGATGATCATGGATGATTTGGGTCCTGGCATTGGGCAGATTTTGTGATGATGAAAAGACAAGATATCTGTATTTAAGGCTTTGTTTGGCGTAACAGCTACTGAAAAAAAACAAAAGACAGTTCTGATTTGGGGCTTTTCATGAAAACGGACAATTGAAATCTCAAGATGTAGAATTTTGTTTGGACTTTTTTCCTTGTCAAATTCTGTCTATATCTGCAATAGAACAAACACTTGAGTTGCTCTGCACAGCAGACTGGATAATGAACAGTCATATTTTTAATATAACAGGATTTTACAAACACTGGTCTGAAGTCAACATCCATCCAACAATTCACTGAAATACTCTATATGCATTTTTTTTTTTCAGGCAGTCTGAAGAAGAACCCAAAATAGTCTCTGGTAAGAACACACATTGCACTGTTACATCCCACTGTTGCAATCACACCTAAGACCTGTAGAGACTTAAGTACATATACTGCCCTCCTGCTGAGTTTTTTTCATATACAGTAGATTCACGGGAGTTAAAACAACTCAGTAGCTCCCTAGTAGTGAATGTATCTGTATTTAAGGGGGTGAAATCTTTAAATGAAGAGATGCAATTTACTGCTTTTAGAGCCTCGGAAATTGCAGTTAGACTGCTGACCATATGCAGTGCTATTAGCCACGTAGCAGGATGACATGTGATGTTAATTTTGCTTACATTTTTGATAGATTTGTTATTTTTTAATATCCATTGTCTAACTTTGAAATAGTAGTTTGTTTTTATTAAAATTAATACTTTTGTCAAATTAAGAATTCTGGACCATATTTATTAAAAAAAAAGAAAAGACATTCTAGTCAAAGCCTGCTGACTCTCTTTATGAAAACCACTTTTCATGAGGGATAAGGTCTGACAAGTGACACAGGTCAAGCAGTACACGTTATATCTTCAGAGTTCTTCTGAGTCATGCTTTTAATTTAAGACTAGCTCTATTTAAAGCTCAGTGCTTGATTTTTTGATTAGGAATATCTGGTGACTGGTGGAAAAGTAGACATTTACCTCGCAAAAAAAGGCAAGGTAATAGTCCAAGGTAGGTAGCTAATAGTCCCCTTAGCTTGTTCATAATGACAGTAAATGCACTCACTTTTTGGCATATGTAATTACAGATCCCTAATCTGAATGTTTGTCTTTGTGACAGTGTGCTCCCCCCTCTCCAGGTGCCACCTGATCTTTATCTCCTGTAACCCTGCCCAAGCGATAACCACCCATGGTGGTCACAACGGGTGCATGTAGTCATGAAGGCGGCATCTGGGGCTCAATGTGGTTTCAAGGAGACAGATAACAACACAACAGCCAAGGGCTAACTTGTGCAATGCTGGTTCTGTTCTCAACATGCAAATATGACTACAGGTCAATCATCTTAGCCCCACAAACAGTGAACGGCCCAAGAGCCCTTTGAGCTCTCCTGCACGGCAGCAGGCTGCATGCCAGGATCTCCCCTTGAGTAGGGGCATCGCTCAAAGTTACTACTCCTCGAGGCTGAGAGATTCCTTGCCACAACAGATCCTCGGTAAGTGACTAACAGCATGCCGAACTTCGAAATCTTAGCTCAGTGATATGAAGGATTGATTGCGCATATATAATCCTTTAGACATAAACTGTTGACCAAGCCTGGGACTAGGACTGGATCCAGCCGCACCTAGACTCCTCTCTGAGAAGGAGTTTAGAAAGCAAGGGGGTCCTTTCTGAAACCTTGACTCAACGGGAGGGTCTCCCTGACGGACTCTCCGACCCTGTCCTCTATGCAGTAAATAACCAAGTATGCCTTGCCATCTCAAGTCTTGTTAAAACACTGTCGCATTTACTGTTCAACTTTGTTAAGTCCCTGTTTTATATCAATAAATGTATTGCTGCTTCTTTCTATGAGTGAAGTGTATCGCTCCTTCCGTGACAGTCTTAGATGAAAAAAAAAAAGGTGGGAAAATTATTTATCATTTGTGAAAGGGGCCTGATCCAGGAGCT
>VYXH01001414.1:123667-138659 GCA_013397275.1 Burhinus bistriatus | reverse complement strand
CAGGTGCAGACTCCCCCTTTTTTCTCTGGGAATTAGATGAAGTACAAATAATGGGGGGAAAACCAGTAAGGCAATGACTTTTGTGTTTAAATTTGCACATAGGTAAGCCTCACTGAAGTTAAAGGTAGGATTGTGCTTTAAGTGTTGTACTGGACTGGGGTTTATACACTGTGAAGGCAAATAATCATAAATTGATTATGTAGACTCATTGGGTTAACACCATGTTTCTCTCCATTCTGAGTAATTTTGTTCTTCTTAAAAATCACTTTGAGTGTTTGATGTGAAATTCAGAGAAAACGAGTCTAGGCCATCGGCTCACCATCGAGTCCATTACGAATGTGCATAACTCATTTGTGTAGTCCCTCTCTGGTTGTAAAGATAAATGAAAAAGATCACTATCAGAAAGCTTAATTTTGGCATAGGATGGCTCAAGAATTTGTAATTTTAGAATGAACCTTCCACCTCAGACTGCTTAAAAACTGGAGGAGGGAGAAGTGTGGAAATTGTAATTCCAAGTTCAATTGCACTTACCTCCGAATGCGACCCCAGCGCTCTCTGCATCTGGGTTGCAATTAGACAATATTCTTGGTTTAGACCTAAGTAATGATTAAAACCAGACCTGACCTTCTTGTTCTAGGGAGAATTGAGTTAGCCTTTATTAACTTGCAGTTATTCATTTCACAAGTTACAAAGGAATCATTGATGTGAAACTCTATTTTTAGAATTCAAACTGTAAATGCTTTCCAAAACCAAGCTGTACAGAAGGCAGCATGGTAAATGTAGCTGTTTCTGTACCAAGCATTTAATTAAATGCCTACCTTCAAGTAGAAATAAGTACAACCACCTAACACTTGCCGTACAAAGCTTTTCTCTCTGACCTCTCAAGCCCAGCACTACCTTGGGTGAATGTTGACTGTCCATGGTGACCACAGCCATCCTTGGGGATGGCCAAGTATGTATTTTGGCCATCACGTTGAAGACCTGTTTATGACTGTGTTACAGCCACGTCCCTTCTTTACCCCCAAAATGTGTTTCTGGTTGGCCCTGAGATACAGGTCTACCAAAGAGCTTAGGTACCTAAGCTGAAATTTCATCCAGCACTTGTTGGATCATGGGGTTTTGGTGGGTTCACATCCCAGTTTGTTGTGGAGGACTAGTTTATCTCTTCTTGGACTTAATTTAAAAGTCCATGGAAAGGGTTACCCTATGCCTTAGATACTGTTTACAAAGAGGCTTCAACTGAAGTTCATTGTACCCCTTTGGATTTGTAGATTGTGAGTCATTTGTACACAGAGCTGACATCTGATGGGACCGGGGCTACAGCATTCCCAAGGGGACATTCCCCTATAGCCAGGTGAATGTGGAAGTATACAGTTATAAAGAAAAAACAAAATAAAACAGGCCCCAGAGAGAACAGCCATTTGACAAGTGTTTTTTTACTTAATTCATTGCCCAACTCTTTCCACATCTCAAAAACATTAGCGAATTTCAGGGATATATATTTTCTAATCAAGGAAGCATGGAAGTAGTTGCTTTCTTTTGGAAAGAAGAAAAGATAGGAAAGAAATCTAAAATGACCATTTAATTGTTCATTATCTGAATGAGATTCTCCATGGAAAATGCCTGCAGAGCCACTGTGCTTTGGGATGGCTTTTGTGTTAGGGGGCAGAGTCTGCTTTGTGTCCAGAGTTTGAGTGGCTCAAGTTCAGCTAATGGGAGATTGCAGCCAGCTGCTTGCTGTGACTGTCTCCTCCAAAAGGGGTACGAAGGCAGACAAAGTGCCATGTTCATATCTCCCAATATAGGAGACTGTGTTTGGTGCCCCTCCTCCAAACACTAGGCTGTGACCTCTGATGAGGTAAATAAACTGGCCGAGATACGCAGCCAGTGGTGCCTATGCAAGGAGATGGACAGTTAGCGATTCTGGCTTTCTAAGGCTGTTTTCTGATGGCAGTCTTTGACTTGCTTGTCTGTTTGCATGTCAGACCATGAAGTCATTAAGAAACAAGCAGAAAATACCATAGAAGACACCCTCATTCTATAGACACCCTTTAAGACATCATGTACTTTTTCAAAATTGATGGGCTTTATCATCCAGGTATTTCCAGTGTCCAAATACCTTTAAAGAGTAGTTTTGGTGCCTGTTTTCCAGAAATGATTTTGAAAATCCCAACCTAAATCTCAGAGTAAAATGAAAGGTGCTATCTTAACCGACTGCTTCTAACATGATAGAAATGAACAATTCTTGCCTGTTTTGTTTAAGAAGAACATATAAATAAATGCATAATATCAATGAATTGCACACAAGCTTTTAGGTCTTACATACGAAAAATTATGGTGTTGCCCAGTAGCAGCTCATGCTAATGGAAAATACTCAAAAGACTTTCCTTCAATATTGTTTAACCTGAGAAACTTGTATGAAAGAGCATGTCAACACCTGCTTGAAGCCTCATTCTTCAGAGTTATTCTCAGTGATGAGAAGAGGGTGCTTCACTGAAATGCCTGTCAGCCTTAATCTGGAAAACAGCTCCATGAGCACAGGGAAGGAGATAGCCTGCCAGTCACATGGTGCATCAGGATCATGGCTGTACCTAGCATGTGGAAAGCAGCTGTTGGTTACTCCAATTTCAGGGTGGCATGAAAAGGAATAGAGGAAACCTACTTCCTCAACATTTTTACATATCTATTGTTGGGCATTTTAACTTGTCCTTCACTTTCACTCAGGTTGTCTCAGCTGCTTTTTCTCCACAGCCATGGTTTCAGCATGCCAAATTGTCACTGGTTCTCTTAACGTGTCTGTGAGTTTTGGGAGCTTTCATTTTGCACATTGGAAAATGCAACACCATCGCTCTGTCTAAACTGCAAGACTGAAGAGAGCTTGCACGCTGCCATGGCTGAGCCTCCCTCCTGGCTGCAGTCCTGCTCCACGCAGGATGCAGGTGCCTCCCTCCCTGCCTTCGTTTCTGTGGGAAGGGAACCTGTGCCCTCATCTAGAGCCCAAATTCCCAAATAAATTTAAGTACCTTGAGTCAGGCATCTGATCCTCCTTGCTAGTGCAGACTGAGAGGTGATGCATCTAAAATATGCGTCCTATGGAGCCGGTGATGAAGCTGTATACACTGTCCTAATGGCATCTTCTGCGGTAGCAAAGCAGAAAAGAGGTGATGATGAAAACTGAAAGCGTAATAGTAATGGAGCTTAGTTGCCATGTATAAAATGAGAGACAAACACAGACTAATGAGAAACAGAGTGGCATGTGAGGACGGGCAAAACAATGCTTGTACTGTGGGGGAAACATGAGAAAGACAAATAAGTTGCCAGCTGCGTGAGTTTATTGCAAGCAAAAAAAAAAAAACCAAACCAAACCCCAACCATTTAGCAAACAGTGACAGAAACAGTCTGAAAGTATTTGCCAAGTGGAGAGCAACAGTGAGGTCTCCTTGGATGATATTGTTTTCACTGCTCCCCACTGCACTGGAGCTGTGAGGAGGGAAGCAATGAGCTTGTTTGTCCAACTAAAACTTTGGGTTGCATCAAAGCGTGGAGTCCAGCATGCAAGCTTCACACCTAGCAGTGGCTTGACTGCTGGCTTAATGGGGTTTAAAAATCACTGCAGAATTATATGGGATAAGTCCTCCACATTGCAGGAGAGCAACTCCTGTATTCATCACTGTATGTGCTTTACATGGATGCATGGCTAAGGACAGTGCATGCTGGTATAACTAAGTAAAGCAGCCTTCACTGACTAGATTTCAAAACCTCGTCTTAAAAGAAACCATCACCTCTACCTTCAGCAAACAGTTAGGATTAGGGAAACAGTTAGGATTTGTCATTTACAGGTGGACTGCCGATGCTTACTGCAATTTGTCATGCTGCTGACGGAGCTGCTCATGGCACAGACGGGAGAGGGAGTGCAGACACACAGGATCAGAGAGGATGATCAAAGCAGTTTCAAATAATGGGCAGATGAATAGGTAGATAATGTGAAGATTAAGAGCCAGTGTGTGACTCTCAGTGTACCCAATTCCTATGCTCTGAAGGACAAAAAAAATCCCTTGTGCATTTTTTCCATATGGCTCCTTTCACCAGCTCTTAATACATCTATCTTTTGATGTGAGCCGTCAAAGAAAGGAATAAAAGGGACAGGTTTGATCAATTCTTTATTGCTTTCCATAATCTTAGAAGATTTTGCCGGTTTCCTTCTAAATCTGCTTTTTATTTTTCTGAAAATTGTACCTCCTTAACTGCAGGCTTCCTTATTACACTAGCACAGCACGAAGTGTGCCTGCTCCTCCCTCCTTCCCTCCCTCCCCTCTTGCCTGCTCAAAGCTGTGCTGTGCAGTTTTCATGTCAGCCCCCGTCAGCTGCATTTCTTCAAGCATCTTTCTTTGTTCAAATGCTGTTGCCAGAAGTGTGTGGTGTCCGAGCTGTTACCACGACACGTCCTCAAAGGATGCTGCTCTGAGCTGCTCTGGTCACTCTCCCCTTTCATCTTCCGCGCTGTCAAATTGTTTTCACCCGTGAAGGCCCTTGTCCATCAAATGTACTTTCCCTGTAAATACCCTCAGGCAGGAAACCCATTAGCAGATGGACTCCATGACCTTCTCCAGAAAGCATTGAATTTACAGCTGTGTGTAGTGTGCAGAAGTGAGGGAAGGTTTATTTATTCTGCTTTGTTTTAAGATCTTGTTTTCTTCTGTGGGGGCAGATTTCTTCATGCCCAGAGGGGGGAATCGTCTCTCCAGGCTGCTTTCTCCACCTGGTTATGGCCTTTTAATTTAGTACCTGATAACAAGAGGAAATCTGTATTTCAGGGACCAAGCACTGACAGAAACGTTTCTTCAGGTGTCCTGTTTGAAGCGCTACTAAAATACGGTGCTAGGATTGGAGTGAGATCTCACACTGAGGAGGTGCAGAGCCGTCGTCCTTTGTTCAAGGGAGAGAGAAAAAAGCCCTTAAGGGAGCTCCTTTCCATCACAGCTGATGGAAACAAGGACATTGCCACATCTGAGAAATGCAGGGCTGGTTAGCATCCTGCACTCTGCAGCCAGGCTGCCTGCACCAAGGGCAAAATGCAAATGCATGGACATTGTCCCACCAAACCGTGTACGTGTGTGTGTATGGCAGATGGTGGGAGGAGGCTGTGCACAGGCATCCTTACCTCGGTTCAGCCCTGCCAGCGGATATGGGCACCATCTTCAGCCATCCCTGGCTCCTCATTGCTCACTGCCTGTGTTTTCACCCCTGAAGGTCTGATGGCCAAGTTGATGGCCAAGCAGGCCAAGTGTGCCTGCTGCTTAGCTTAGTCCAGTTGAAAACAAGTACGTAGCAAAGACCTATTTCTAAAAGTGGTTAAGCCAACATTGCCGGCATGAAGTCAGGGAGGCTGATGTGAGCAGCTCAGCTGGCACATTTTGAGGGGGGCAATGACTAATAAAAGAGCTGTGCTGAGCTGCTGGGAATGGACTGCTGCTGGGGGAGCAGTGAGTACATCCTCTGTGCCCAGCAAGAAGCACTCAGATCAATGCAGATATGTGGATGGAAAAGCTAGTGAGAAAGGCCGCAGACAGACAAAGCCACATTTGTGATGCATCCATAAGGAAAAGGGTAAGAAACAGTCTTCAGGAAGAGTCCTAGCTAAAAAACGTTTTGGAGATTTGAACGGAAAAGTCTTGTCTCCTGCTGGTCGAACACAATGGGGGAAGGGAAATAGGGCTTTGTACATTCTCTGCAGAAAAATAGGAGTGCATCAGAGAAATATCTGATTTCTTCATCAATTACTTCTAATGGAAACAGTCTGTCTGTCCCCAAATTTTGGCTAACTGCTCAAATCAAAATGGGTGACAATGCTACAGGATCATCCCACAGAGCTAACTTCCCCCCATTGCTGCAGAGAGATGCTAACTTTGTGTTCTGTGCTGGCAAGGCTTGCTTATCCACAGAGGAGAAAAATATTTTTTTTTAACTCTTTCCCCCACTGCTGTCCTTTTTTGGGGGGATCAGACAAGTAGACTCCTCTGAGTGAGGGACCACTGGCTGCTGCGGTTTCCTTCCCACCATCAGAGCAATGGCCTGGCTCCCTGCTGCTCTGTACAATACCAGATTTAGCTTCGCTCTGTGTGTTCAGGGATCCCTGTGCTGTGTGTTGTGCACATACGTGCCCATTGCATATACAGGCTCACGAGTGGTGGCTGCTCCCTCCCAGTGCAGGCACAGGTCAGCAAAGGGTTACTAACATTGCACTGCACAGCAGCAGGTAGAATTGTCATGATATACCTATCTATGACAGCAAAATTTCAAATAGTGCCCTTACTCAAATGTACAACAGGTATTCAGGGCAGCATGACAACCCAGACTGGTTTCTGTAAACTCTAGTGGAATTGGAGGATTTGATGGCTGTTATTCTTATTCTAATGCCCTCCACTCCTTTTCCATGATACTGTATGAATTGCTGAAATATTGAGATAGCACATTATCTTTAAAAAAAAAAGGAAAAAAGAAAACTTACAATTTAAACTGGATGGGAGAGCACTGTGATGAACAGTTTGTTCTGTTGTCTGGTAGTAGATTTCTGAGTCGCAAAGTCTTTGCAATAGTTTGTTGACAAGACACACATGTTTATTAGGAGTGAAAATGATACCGAGTAGCTTAATCTCGCTCTCTGCAGAAACAACAAAAAGCCCTCAAACCGACAGCAACGCAGCAGCAGAGGGCATCAGCAGCCTACGTTTAAAGGCTATAATGACGGGAGCAGTTGCTAGCAGAGCTTAATAGGACAGTGCTGTTTTAACTAGTGGATGGAAACCCTTAAAGCATCCTTGTAACTGTGACAAGTCAGTGTGGTGAAGCATTTCATGTTGATCTATTTTCAAAAATAAAATGTAAATACAGCAAACAATGGCCTGGCACCGGAATACAGCGGGCAATATCTAACAGCGGTGATAAACTAGGCAGGTCACTTTGCTGTGACTGCCTCTCCAGCTGAAGCCAAGGGGTCCGCTCTGGATTAAACAAAGCCATGTGCTATTTACAATGTGGTTTGAGTTTGTGCTCGCAGAGGTTTGCAGTGCCCCTGTGGAACAATAGCTCACTGAACAGGACAAATGTAGAACAGTTTATGAACAATGAACAAACAGTGAGAGGGAGCTGGGTTGTTTTAGTTCTCATCCAAAATCCAAGGCAATTGGTTTCTTAACGGAAAATAAAAAGCTTATGAAGCTGCTGGTACATTGTCACCAAGCGAGCAGCCATTCAGCATCCTGGAAATTGAATTCAGATTTTTGGGAAGCTTCTTGAATTAATGGATGGAGCAACACTGGATGGTGCCAATCTTCCCTCATACTGTGGCCTTCGATATTTCCTTTAAAGGATTTTGTCAGAAATGGAGAGTTCTAAAACGGCTGCAGGCCGAGACATTTAGAAGTCCACCCCTTGTATCTAGCGCTGAGTAGGGAATCTGAGGAAAACAGAAACAAAGAGGACTGGTTCACTCCTGTGCTGCGAACACTTTTTCTTGCATTTCATATCCTCTAAATTAGGATAAAGCCTGACCATTTCAGAATTCCGTGTTCCCCCAGTGCGAATTGCAGCGCTCCTGCAGCCTGAGGGCAGCTTTTGTCATTGCTACAGAGATGAAGAACCTCAGCTTGCATGCGAAAGGCAATGAATTCTTCTTGAAAGTGGTGACCTTGGCCCTTTATTGCGATAGATTTACTGTACTGGTATGGGTGGGAGGCAATAGCTTCTTTGCCTTTCTTTTTCCTGCATTTCAGTGAGCAGAGAAAGCGGGGGATGGCAAGAATATTGACCCGAGTGTAAAAAGATACAGGTCTTAAGATTTTTTTTTTTTTTAGGGGGCTTGTATTTCCTCTGTTTGTAAATCTCCCAGAAACTGATACTTTAAATGCAAGTGTGATGCTTACTGAGGAAAAGCAAATGAAGATGCAAGTTAAATAAATGGTGCCTGAAATGCTAACTAAATATCTCCACAGTTCAAAGGATCTTGCAGAGGCACGTGCATTGCCCTTACATTTCCTGTCCCAGGATCTCATTTGTCACCAGCTTCATTTCCACGGATGCTGAGGGCTGGTTTTTTCAAGAACTGTGCGTGCCCAAGGAGGAGGGCAAAGGCAGTATGGTGTGGGGAGCTGAGTTAACCTTGCTGGTTTGTTCATCTGCTGCCTTGTTTTCCCATGTCTATTGGCAAACAGAAAACCACAGCTCCAGTAACATCCCCTTCATGGGACTAGTGTAGAGGCTAGCTGTGACAGCTTGGGATCATGCCAAGCAAGCCTTTCAGCCCAGGCTATATGGTTTCATTCCCAAAAGACCTCTTATGCCAACTGGAGCTTAATTTCATGCTCTCTGCAAGTATCTTGCATCAAGGCTTCCACCTGACTAGCAGAAGCAGCTCTCTTCCAAACCATTAGCTGACCATCAGCATTGTATCTGCTGGAATGAGATCTCACAATTTTTGGGCTGCCACAATCTGCTCCTGCTCTTTGGCTGCTTGATTCAGACCCAGGCTACAGCCATGAGGAGAGGGTCTGAGGTGCTTCACGTGTGCAAGGGCTGCTGTATTGACACTTGGATAGTGCACATGATTTCTGGGGTGTTTCATCAGGAAGAAATAAAGGCAGATGTATAATCAAAGGCTGAAAGGGTGTGCCAAGAATTGCTCCTAAATTCCAGTGGATCTTCCTTAGACACAAATTGACTTTACATCTTCAGGGCATGTGCGTACTTGATTACTCTCCAGACACAAAGAGACCTTCATTTTTTGAACACATGGGAAAGATTATGTCAGGGTGAAAATGTGGGCCTCATCGAAGACGGGAAGGAAGTAGAGCCCAGCATATTTTCCAGAGGTGTGGAGAAGCAAGAAGATTTCATCCAGTTCATGTCAGTCATTACCTTTTATCTATGCTGGAAGGCAAAGCACCAGTAAAATGGGTGTACTAAGTTCAAACACTTTTCCAGAAAGCTGAATTTATCCAGAGGGGATTTTTTTCCTGGAAGCAATGATTAGTAATAACTTTCGGAGGAATTGTCCAGCTCCTATTATTGCAGCTGAGCCTTCTTCCTTCCTTTCACCATTATCTTCTCCCAAAGACTTTGTTTTTGAAGACTCTCTTAAAAGGTTTTCCCAAATAGAGCTCTTCAAAGGAGACTTCCCATAGATAATTCTTGCTAGCTCATGAGTACGTTTTTATAGTGGGTTGGTTAGTTGGATTTGTTCCTTCTATGTAAGTCAAGGTACTGAGTAGAAGACAGTTTTTGGCCATGGTAATAAAAACAGAAGTGAAGCAAAACCACGTCCTACGTTACCCAGGTGCATTTGACCACAGGGTTTAGCACAGGAATTCCGGCAGTGAGGTTTTATTTCAGTGCTTCTGAAGGGTGCTGCATGTCGAGGTCTGGGTGACGGATGTTTCCTCTTTCTCTAGCAGCACACAGGGAACAACACTCAACTTGAGTGTGCCGCAGCCCATAGTTGGGAAAGAAATCTTCATCAACAGCTCGTTTACTTGTGGGTCCCTCTGCTAAGAAGACCCAGAGCAAGTCTATGCAGGGCCATATTTGCGTGATGCCCTTTCACGTTTTTAATGTAACCAGTCAGTCAGAAGAGAATTGGAGGATATGGATACTTCCTAAACTTTGGGGGAAGTAAATCTGTCTCCTGGCCTTAAGCTCCAGAACGGTAACTGGAAGGTGATAACAGTCTGGAGTACAGCAGAAAAGGATAAGCTGAACAAGGCTTAGATCTGTAGCTCTTCTGAAGCTGCTTTCCTCCCAGAAGAAGGACAGTGCCTTGTTTTTGAACTATGGATATTCTTTTTGTTTTTTCTGACCTCCTATCTTGAGAAGCAAATTGATCTTTTTTCTGAATTATCAAGACTGACAAAGGGTGTACCCTGGAATATTTAAAAAAAAAAAAAAAAGAGGAAAAATAGAAAGAAAAATAAATCAAAGTACCCTTTGCATTATACTGTCCTACTATTTTTTTCTAGAAACAACATTGTGGATACAAATGGATTAGCACATAATGTTGAAATATTGTGAATACGCTGACATCTCATTGTTTTGCTCAGGAAGTAGTTTGTCATTGTTACAAAAATGTAACATGACTATTTCAAAGTTAATTGAGTATGTCGCAAGAATTTTTAAAATCTCAAGTAAACCCACTGGTCAATAAACAACCGTGTCTCCTTGGATGGAAAGGACTTCGCATATGAGAGTGGGAAAACCTCCAAATAACCAGTAGGTATTTATTCAGAGTGTGAGATTAATGGCATGGTCATGCTCAAAAGAGCCAGCAAGGCAGCCAGGGTAGTGAGAGATCAGCCTAAGCACTTTTTGCAAGGAAGGAAGCTGATATAACTCTCCCCCCTCCTCCCCCTTTCCAGACCTCATTATCTCAGACAGCAGTTCTGGACGGGATTCAGGAGGCCAATTTCAGCATTAAGGCAGTCACTGAATCTGAGCAAGAAGGACTTTGCAATGTGATGCCATCTGTTAAAACCCCATGACCTTGTCACTGTGGCAGTGGGGGAGCAGTCAGTCTGCACCCCAAAAAGTACGTCTCTTTCCCAGGCAATGGAAGAGGTGGTCCTCACCCTGGCTTAAGACGCGTCTCAGTGGAGTGGGGTGACCACTGTGTTTTCTGTACCTCTGAGAGCAAAGCCGTGGGCCCTGAAGGCACGGAAAGACCTCTTTTGTGAACCCGCTTCAGGCTTACAGAAGACAGGTGTAAACAATTGAGTGTTGTGAAAGCTGAGGCTGTCGGACATGCCTAGGAAGCAAATCTTTAGAGAAGTTAGACAGTTAAGGATTTGGGGTTAAATGGCAGCTCTGTGAATTCCAGCAACTTTCAACAATGGCAGTAGTTGCCCGAAAACTCCCGGAGGCATCTGTATCTCTGCTGGGAATCTTGCCATGTGATTTTAAGTCACTGAAAAAAGAGGTGACTTGAAGTATTGGTTGATAGATTTATCCTTTGTAATGAAATTCGCAGATGAATGCATCTCTTCATTTGGTTTGTGAACAGTTAAGAGCTGATCCTGTTTCCGCCTGTGCAAGGGTTATTGGAAATATTTGCTGAAAAGGTTCAGTGTGTGTGGTTGGGTTCACGGAGTTGAGGATCTCTAGGTCATGATTTCCCATGGTCTGCAGCAGGTTTCTGCAAGCACTGCTGCACAGGCTCAGCCTGATTCCCCCAGCCCTGCCAAGTGGCCAGGGGCACATGTGTCTCTGGGAGAGGGCAGTGAGTGAAGCTGGTCACCACGAACTACTACTCAAACTGGTCCCAGCTGGGTGGGGGGGAATATTGTCTGACGAGTAGATGTGAGTCCTGCCTCAGTAAGTGTCTAGCTGGCTTTGTGCTGCCTCTCCAGAGCTCTACTGGGTCTGTGCAGAGGGCAGGAGGCTTCCTACTGTATCCTGGGATGGAGCTGAGCCCCATTTCCCCTCCCTGGTTTAGCCTGGAGCTCTTTCCCCTCCCTGCTTTCATTTCTATGTTGTTTTCCTTTAGAAGTACTAGAAAAATCTCATCCTGTATGGTACCTTTCTGCACTTTCAGACATCCAAATCTACCCATGTTGAACCACAGGCATCCTTTAAAGTCTCAATGGGATGCTACTTAACCCTGTAAACACCCTGGTTTCTATTACACATTTACTCAAGGGGAAGCAGCAGTCACTTTGAAACAAGATGTTTTAAGTAGGTTTTCTTCCCTCTTTCACAAATAAGGTGTAACTCTCTATCTATATTCAAAGCATGGTTAAACCACCAAGGTGGGACTGTGTGTCTGCTCCTGGGAAATCCCAATGCTTAGACATCAATATGAGTGACCAGGTCCTAGTCTCTTCTTTTCTTCATTTGCAGGGAGCATTTGAATGGGTTCCCACATCCCCAGTGAATGCTATAATGGCTGGACTATTGGTTATTCAAAGTGGGTTTCTCTCATTGTCTTCTGGCAGAGACAGTCTGCTCTGCATAAAAAAAAAAAAAAAATTAAATCCCATGACAAGGCATGTAAGCTTATGGCTATAACCCAATGCATTGGTTTTTTTTTTTGCAGAGTTGAACAGCTCCAACAGACAGAAAATAAAAAAAAAAAAAACCAAACTAAGAGACAGCTGGGTACTCACCTGATATATAAATTCAAGACATATCTTTCCAGCACTGGCTCAATGTGCATCTCTCACATCCCTTTGGATGGCTCTAACCCCAGAGGCTTTGAGCCTTCATTTTCTGGGTTTTTATGTAGGCAGAAATCACCTCTGAAAGAGTTCTCCGGCTTGATGGTCCTGAAGAAAGGGAATATCTTTCTGGCCAGAGAGACTGCAGGACATTTTCATTGAATCTTCTTACTGTAGTCTGTACATAAAATGGAGGCTATTTCTAGACAGAAGATGGTCATCTCTGGAGACGATCAAATGGAGGTCACCTCATCACTGGAGCATGTGACTGAACAGGGTGCTAGATAATCTCACTGAGGGTCCCTTTCCTACAAAAAGTTGGATTACAAGATCTTTTGAGATCCCTTCCAACTTGGACTATTCTGTGAGTCTATGATAAAATGCATCCAGACGGATAGGAACCTAACTCCTTGGAGCTTTCTTAACTTTTCCTGCAAATAAACAGAGAAATTGGGTGTCTTAATTGAGCCTGCAGATAATTTTACCATCCTAAAGAACTGGCTGCTGTAACACCTTTTAAGGTAAAGCTCTAAGGCCTCCTGGATGTACAAGCTGAACTAATTTGAGTAACTCAGTCAGAATGTACTGATCTTAATTCAATTGCCTTTTGTGGACTCTCCTTAATTGGTTTACGGTTGCTGTCTTTTGGCACACATTAAATCAGAAGTAAATGTTAAGTCAATAAATAGGCCTTCCTCAACTGGAGTAATATAGCTTTTGGAAGGAAGACTGTTATATGCTTTTTCAGTGCCTAATAAAACAGAGCTCTTATCTCTATTTAAGTAATAATTAGAACCTAAAATTGTTTATTTGACCACATTTAGCCAGGTGTTTCCAAGCTGATGTACATAGATCTCAACAGCTTCCCTGTATATATAGATCCTGAATCACAGGGCACCAACTTCTGCTTCAAACAACAGAATAATGATAGAAGATGAAGGATAACATACAGTAAATAGCTGACATATGAATTAATGAATTCCTTTACTTCATGTAATTGTGTATATCATTGTGGTTATCAGCCACTTCTGTGAATAAAAACCCATTTATGGGTAACAATAACAAATAACAAGAAGGCATTCCAAAGAAATGGCTACTGAAATAACAAGTGTTGAGGATCATGGGTTTTGTCTTGTGACACAGCCTCTGTAGTTCTCCTATTCTTTTGTTCTGTGCCCGTCTGAATTAATTAGATTGAAGTTGGAGGTTCGAAGTGAAGTAAAATGTTATCATTGAACTGTGATAATATTAACACATTATTCTGGGGGAGTTTCTGCTCCTGCTTGAGCTGAAACTGAAATAGATGACAGTAGTTTCACTGACTCTGAACTCAAAAATTGTAATTGACAGCGAAATCTGTTTTCATATTCTATTTCTATTCAAAATGTGTTAGCAATATTAATGAATTCCCATCCTTATGATTAATAAGTAGCAACATTTCTGTTTTCCAGGAGCTAAATGGCTACAGCAGACATCAGTGTGAGGACCATGGACTAAAAGTGCCTGTGGTAAAGGTGGTGGAATAGCTGTAGTGAAAGTCTCATCTATCTGCATGAGCTTGGTATTTTTCATCTGCTGCTTAGTTCTGCTTTAAGAACACTTGGAGTGTGACAATAAGTTTTTCAATATGAAATATTGTACTTCCAAACCTTTCAGCTTTTTCTGGTATCTTTTTTGTGATCCTGCATGTAACTCTTGACTGCTAAGTTAAACTGTAAACAATGCTGCAATGGAGCTGCACAGATGAAAAATATACATGAAACCAGAAGCACGCATGTTGCTTTTCTTTCGTGGCTAGAAGTGGTGGTGAAAGTTGAAGGCAGTTTCTTTAAGAACATATTTAAATGCTTTCTTCTACAGTTGACAGTCATGCTAAAATAATAAAAAAAGAGATTAAGTAAAGAAAAGGACAGCAATCTTTCCTTAAGTGGAGTGTTATTTTGCTGGTGAGGTAAACCTAACTGACATCAAGAATAGCTTCAGTCTGCCAACTACATGCTGATGTTGGCTGGCTGTGCCTATCCTTCAGTCACTGCTGTAACGGAGTCGTATAATTGAAGTCATCTTCCATGCTTTCCATATTGCATATGGGGATGTAAGTAAGAGCAAAAGGATGAAAAAAAGAAAGTAAAGGTTGTTGTAGTGTTGGAATGGACCTGTAAGGAAAGTATTGAAATCCATGGCATTCGGGACATTTAAAACTGGATGTTACAATATATTAATATATGAACAATATACGACAACTGTCAGGAAGCAAGGGAAACATTTGTCCCTATGTGCAGCTCCATGGCGTTGCTGAAGCTCTTGAAAGAAGACCACGTGCCCGAGAAGATCAGTGGTCTCACTAAGCCACAGATGGCAGCTGACATGGTTAGGCGGTCATTGGTGACTTTGGAGATCAGTGCCGCAGCACAGTTACGTGCCTTGTTGGACTAGGCACATTTTAATTAGCCAAACAGATGAAACAGTGGTTTTGTTTCCCTTTAGAAAGATGGAGGTTATTAAAAGGTGTGGGTTTAGGAGGTGCAGGATCATAAAACAATGAAAGGCAGATCAGAAATCAGTCCCTTATGCATCTACTGTGAAGCCAAGAGGGCTGGCAAAACAGACAGATCTGTCAGGCTAATCTAACTACAGGGAGCAAGAGATGTATGAACAGCGTTCCTTCTAGGCTTCAGGAATGAAAGGCAATTTTTTCTGTTAGGAGTTGATTTGGCCAGTAAGCAAAACCTAATAATGGCTACCCATTGAGTATTAAGAGTTTTTGTTTTCTTTCTCTTTTTTCCTTTTTT
>VYXH01001414.1:75137-123608 GCA_013397275.1 Burhinus bistriatus | reverse complement strand
AAAGCTTCAGGGACTATTCTATTTGAGGAGCTTGCCTAGAGACTTTTCACATGGTTGAATCCTGTGGAAAATTTATTGTCATCAGAAAAAGGGGTGGTGGGTGGTGGTGGGGGAGAATTAAAAAAAAAGAATCACATGAGTTTTCTTCCAAACCCTTTTCCAGATTTATTTTTCTGCTTCAGTTTTCATGGGAAAATCCCTCTGTGTGGTTATACATCTATTTTAGTGTTTTTACTTGTCAGTATTTTGTTTTCGTAGCTGCTTTGAATCTTTTAGCTTAGAAACTGTTATGCTGTTTGTTGACGGAGAAAGAAATGGTATTGGAAATTACAGTGATGTAACATTTGGAGTCACTGCAATTAATAGCCCATTGCTAATGGCCACAGCAAAGACTGGGGTTATCAAGGATTTGTGACTCCCCAGCCTGTTGCTGGCTTTATGTCACCTCTAACTGAGGGATGACCACCCATCTATCAGCTGGCAAGAAGTGTCCAGCTCCCCCTGGGAAAGCTGGCATGCAAATGGTATTTCTGCAGTGACCCAAGACATCTGCAGCTCTCTGTTTTGCTTGTAGCTACATGATGCAGCCTCAGGAGTTGATGTAAGGAGAGGAATTGGGGAGCATGCAGGAGGACGATTGCTCCTGAGGCATCTGAAAAGTCCATGTGGTGATTTAAAGGTGTTGTCTAAGGGTCTGCCCAAAGGTGTAGCCCTGGCAGAGAACATAACAGGGGGCAAGCACCATACATTGCAGCTTGGTCTGGGCTTCATGAAGGCTTTCTTCTCCAGGAGGGTATTGCAGCATTGTATTGGGTTACCCAGAGAAGCTGTGAAATCTCTATCCATGGAGATTGTCAAGAAGTGGGTGGTCAAAGCCACTTTTGACTTGGTCTAGCAGTGGTGACAGTCCCTCTTGGAGCAGGAAGTTGGACTAGAGACTCCAGGTGTACCTTCCAGCCCGTATGATTGTACGATTGTATGGAGAGGCTTTAAAACAGTGTTACACAGCAGGGTTGAATCAAGTACTTTTTCTTCTGACTGGAGATGTTTTTTGCCTTTTGGTCATGCATTTTGGGCTCAGGAAAAAGGGTGTTAGGCAGTCTGCAGAGGGAAACTCACAGCATGAGCTTAATTCAGTGAAGAAAGGGAGGATATAGAATATGTATGCTTATTTTTTTCCAGCTGGACTGCACCTACTAAGCAACCTGTTAAAATGGACAATTATATTTTACACTCTTGCATATTTTTAACTCCACATGAATAATTGATATTAATACCTCAATTTTTTTTTTCCCCAAGAAAAAGTTTAATATTAAATAACTATGCAATTGTATTGATGTAAAAAAATGAGCAGAACCCTTTCCATGGGATCAGATGCCCAAATTTAACAGTAAGAAATACTGAAGCTCTATATTTCTGCAGTTCATTGCAGTGGAAAAACTTATGCTGACAAAGAAAACAACTGAGATTTTCTGAAGAGTACAAATAAATTTACTGGAGGAGATGCAAGCAAGCCTGGGCAGTAGTTAGAGAAGAATAGTGATTCACAGATTCTGTCAATGTTTTTTCCTGTGTCTCAGAGTCTGGTCACAGCTCTGGGACAAGAGCGACTACATTTTATGGATTACAACTGGTTCAGGAGAAAGTGACAAGAATGTTTGGGGACTTGGAAAATTGTCTTTGTGATGGGAGACTGAAGAGGTTGAGATAGTTTGTGTTAGAAGGAGGTGAATAAAAAGGGAAATGGTAAAAGGTCATAATAGGTCCAGCAGTTTGGAGAAGGATGTTCAAAAGAGACAAAAGCCACTGTTCTCCCATTCTCGTAACACAGAAAAGGGAAGGCATTAAATTTTGAAGCTGCCAGATTTTAACTTCATACACAAAAAAATAAATACTTTGTCCAGTAGCGTGTCCTGCCTGTGGACTCACTGCTACTAGATGCTCCAAAGTCTAGAAAAAAGAAAAATTCGAAGGTCACTTCTGTAAAAAGAATATTTGAAACCAGATGCTTCTGACAAGACAATGAAGTCTCCTGAGGTTTTAAATTATTCTCTAATATCTTGTAATTAATAAGAGACTTTTACTCAGCAAATCACTCATCCTGGCCCTGTGTAACAGATTGTGAATCTTACTCTTAAGCATTTGGTGCTTGTCAAATCCCTTATAGCAAGAAAATTTCTGGGCCTTTATATATTACTCTGTGCTTCTGGCTTCATTGTACTCTTTGGAAAATCAGTGGGATTTTTACTTGAATGGAAAAATGGATTAATTGGATTCTAGTTCATTTAATAACGATTTCTAAGGGCAACAGCTTGAATATTGTCTCCTGATTTGTTTTGAAGTCTTTTATGGATTATATTCACTGAGCAGATGTGTTTATACTGCAGTTCTATCTGTTGTGCATATCCATTTACTGATTTGTACTGGAATGAGTTTACATATGGCTACAGATGATGGGTTGGCTTTATGTCTCCACTTCCCTGTTCCCCCGCCCTCCACACCTCCCTTTATGTTTTAAGTTGTGTAATTGACTTACTGAAGTGTGGGCTGAGTTCCATAAGCTGTTGGTAGCTATGGTTTGATTATAACACAAGGGTTGGTTGGCTGTGCGTGAGTTATAGAGATGCTTTTCTCTAATATAGCAGGTTTCCTTGCTTCGTCTGCAATTAAAAGAAGGAAATACAATGCATTCACCCAGCATGCAGCTCTCCAAGGCACACAAAAATGTCGTTTATGTCATGGAAGGTAACTAGTAATTTCAGGCTCTGATTACCCTGGCCCACGTCTCCAGTTTGGGCACAGTGAAGCTGTGATGTTCTTAGCAGTGGCAACTGGCTGTATAAGAGAATAAATGGACTGGCACTGGAGCCACACAGAGGTTCACTCTCTTCTCCCTCCTTCTCATTCCCTTTGCAGACTTGCAAAAACCTGCTCAATCGTAGACTGGTTTGCAGGCTGACATTTCCACAGCCAAACACTGTTGGCAGGGATAGACATTAGGGAACAGAGCTGGGGCTGATAGTTTTATAATCTGGTTGTGTTGAAACATGTCATTGTCAGTTCTGTTATTTAGAAGAAAATCCTCAGTTCGACTCAGAAGATGAAGATTTATTGTATAAAAAAGATGAAATGTCAATGTCTGAGAAGACAATATGTGTAAGTAACACATCAGGCTCACTGTCTGTTCCTGCATAAATGAATTATCACCAGGGTATGTCTTCTGCTAAGCTCCACACCAAACCAATATTTCAGTTGAGTTCTACAGATGGGCAGTTGCTCCCCTTTTCAGAAATAAGAAGAAGATAGGAAGATTCTGGGGACCTTTCTGGAAAATTTTGTTCATGTAACCAGTCCTTTGGCATCCAAAGTGGAATTGGTGGGACTATGAAAGAAATAAAAGGTTTGTCGTGGTGTGCTGTGGACCAGCCTTGCAATGTGACATCAGATTTGCTTCTGTTTGCCCTCCAGAAGCATTCAAGCAGAGTCTCTTCATGCTGTCTCATTTGTGGTGGATGCAGCAGGTAAAACTAGTGGCTGATAACAGGGGATGGAAACCTCTGAAGCAGACTCAGACCTGGGGCCAGATTTTCATCTCAGTTTTTCACACCCATGGCACTTTCCCTGACTTGTGCAAATGCACCAACGCGACAAGAGGAGGACTCAGCCTCTGTTTCACTAGTGGTGAGCAGTTGTTCAATAGGTCTTGGCTCCTGCGAGGGAGAGGGGAAGAAAAAGAAATCTCTTTTCCAAGTCTATTTGCCTTTTGCATATATACCTGTACGAGTACGTTTGTACGTGTCTATCTATTTGTTTACCTGTCTGCCTGCATGCCTATGTACACTTAGAGACTGATGCTCACTTATCACTGCCTAACGGTCGGGCATTATGACTGTTGCATCCCAGTAATGAAAGTACTGGCAATTTTATTAAAAAATATTATAGGAAAGCTCTGAAATCCAGTAGTCCCTGAAGAATTTCTTGAACACACAGTGTATCTGGAATGTCAAAATGGTCCTTGGAGATATGCAGACTAATAAACCAGGCAGGACAGTTGTATCATGTTTATGATTATAGATATTCCCCCATGAAATAAAACTGTACAATTGTGATTGGAGGCAGAGAGTTATCAGCTGGAAACAGCTGTGCTGCCGAAACACCCAGTGGCAGGCTATATAAATATTAACAAAGATACCCCAAACTCAACTGTGTCTGTATTTATATATGTTTTGTTGCCAGCTGAGGCAGCTGTCAAGAGGGTTGACTTTGGGGAAATGGATGTGAGTTAGGAACTGCAGAATTTGAAGCCTTTTTATTCATTTTGCTTGTCCATTAGCGTTTAAAAATGTGTACTGAAAGGATCCACCAGACATATAAAGCTGTATACTGCGGAAAGCCACTTCAAGTGCCACCAGTTCATTTTTTAAATCAGTCTTCTAAAAAGGAGGAACCATCTACTTTAAGGCAGAGTGATTCTGAGCTGGTTTTCTTGTAAGGAAACTCCTCACTTGTAATCCTTCAAGGACTTGGTGTATCACAGAAATACACTTCCCTTCACAACGACCAGCCCAGGGGTTTCCTCTTTGCTTACACTGGTACAAATCAGGAGCACACCTCCTGAAATTGATGGAGCCATGCTAGACAAAAGTGGTACGGGAAGGGAACCCAAGCCCCTGGTGTTCCTGTTCCTCAGTGTTTCTGATAGCGATGGGAAGGGTCTGCAGCTCCCATGAGCAGTACCTGCACCTGCCTGTGCTCCAGCTCAGTGTGACACACCAGTGGCAAGGCATGGAGTGTGCCCAACCAGTCTAAGGGTGGATCAACCTTGAAGGATTGTGTGTAGGAACAACTTTCTTCTCTCTTCAGTCATTTAGGAGATGTTAGCTCAAAGTACAGGACAGAAACACGACATTCCTGGGTCTAGTTCACGTGCACTTACCTGTGCTTACTCAAAGGGAGGGCATGGGAAGAAGCAAAAGGAAAATTCCTAGGTTGATTGTAAAGACAGTTTCGGTTAAAGATCTAGTCTCATTAAAACATGCTCTATGCAAAGACTAGTTGCACAGGCTATGCACTATGATTTCACAAGTGCCCTCCTGCCCTTTTTTGTTCTTTGTGAAGCAGAGATTTACATTCTTCCTAGCTCTGCCGCTTTCCCTACTGTCACAAAATCTCTGTCCCTACTACAGGTACCCAGGGGATGGTCGTGCCACCTACAAAAGACTTCAGTGTTTCAGTATTTCCTTTTATTGTGAGTCCAACACACACACTGAAGGTTTTCTGTACAGGTCAATGCTAGAAAAAATATCTTGGACTGTTTAACACAATTCATTTTGCCTAGCTGATTTGCTTTCAGCTAATTGCATTTTGATAATTTCAAAGCGGAATGCTGTAGTGTGGCCAGAGGTTTTTTTGTGTGTGTTCATCCACACCAGGTCCCTCTGTCTCAGGCTGGGTTTATGATGAATTCAGAGCCTGCTTCTGCTGAAGTTCCCTCGGCAGCAACACTGCATACTCAGGGAGAACAAAAGCTGACAATGAATTCCAGTGATGTGCGTTGGGATAATTACACCCCTGTCTCGATTGAAAGAAAAAAGAAAAGAAAAAGAAAAAAAAAAAAAAGAGGAAAAAAAGAGAAGAGCCCAGCTGCCTTTTTATTTCCACTCTCATTCCAGACAGCATTTGCTGACAGGTTGTTTGGCTGTGGGAGTGATGATGGGTGAGATGCACACCTGAGTATTGTGCTTGAGCGTTGTCAGACTGGATGCTGACAGACTGCATGAACCGTGGTCTTACATCCTTCAGATTTAATCTAAATACTCTTCTGACATGCATTTGCTTTCCATGCTGTTCTCCACTAAGATGTTCCACTGTGGGTACTCTACAATGAGATGAATATAGCTGAAGCAGGAAAGAAAAAAGGTCTTAACCTTATTGTTTCAAATAAAAATAATAGTTACCTTGTGACTTGTAATTTCTGTTAGGTCTGGTAGGATCTTAAATGTTTGGAAAACACTATCAAAATGTATCAGTTGGTAAGCATCTACAGAAATCAATAATGTAATACAAAATGAAATGCTCAAATACCTCTTGAGGTGATGGGCTGAATTATTTGGTAACTGCTTTTCTTTTTTTCTGCATTGCGGATGGGACAGCAGCTTGTGCCTGATTTGCTGTTCACTTAGTTGGAGTTTGAGGGCATTCTGTGTTGAAATGCAGACCCAAATGTTATATGTAGCTTGGGTTTTGGGTTCTGGGTTTTTTTTTCCATTCTTTTTTTTCTAAAAAAAAAAAAAAAAACAAAAACAAGTCAGCTTTTGCTTCTCCGTGTGGATTTATCCTGTAGTTAGAGGGAAGAATCAGATCCCAAAGCAATATGCTGCTGAGCTGCTGCAGTTTTTTTCTCACTTGAATAAGTAAAGTTGTCATCCAGCAAAAGGCCCAGGAGGATACTTAACCTTCACTAGCCACAAATGCTTCAAATTAATCACACGCTTAAATGTTTTGCATATTTAAAAAAGGATAACTGTGATTCAGGAGAGTAATTCTGATCTGGGAATTAACACCATATGGAAGTACATTTTCAGCTGTACGTGAGTGACTGTGTTTATATGGAGAAGTGATAACAATACAAGCGTCCCAGGTGTGTACTCCTGTCTCTGTTCAAAACAGTATGTATTTCAGGGTTACACCTGTGTTATTTAAATGATTTAGTAAAGTTTATTGAATGGAAAACAAACACAAGAAAATCAGACAAATACCTCTGCCAAACAAAGAAAGGTATACTCATGGAAATTTAAGCAGCACATATTAGGCAGCATGGGTGAAAGAGCTGGCAGTATTTCAAGTGCTTGCAAGGTGTATTTGTTTTCTCAAATCTTCAGTTTACCCTAATAGGTATATTATGTTCAGGCATGAACAACTAAATCCCATGTGAAATGAATGAAAATGCTCGAAAGACATGGTACATTGAGCCTACGTACATCTAAGCGTATGAAGACTTGGTTTCTGTCTAAGCTTACAGTAAAGCCAAGGTTCACACAGAGTAGGTTTTTTTTTCTGTTTAAGCACGGATGTCTACTGTCTGAAGTTTAGCCATCTTAAAAGGAAAGTAAGAAGCTCATCTACTTACCTAGACTCCTCTAGTGCCAATGGAGACAGAGGCAAGTTACCCCTTGGAAGATAGGTAAGAGGAATTGCTTTTGGGGCAACAGCCCACCTTTTTCCATTGACTAATGAGGCAGTTCTGTTTGGCAAACACACTGGTTTCTATACAACTTTAATGGCATGAGGTCAATACTACCTGGGATATCAGTTTTGGCTTTGATTCAGCTTCTTTCCGACCTTTCTTCATTTGCCATTGTCTTTGTTGACCATTTGAATTAGGTCCATTACAGCTGCGATGATCTTGTCCATGTTGGGTACTCAAAGCATGGTTTGTTTATGCAGCACAAAGTGCCAGTAATGACAAAAGTGATGCAGGGACTAATTCCATGTAGGAGAAGGAGGAGCCGCGAGTTTAATACATGAAGATTTTTGACAGTAGAATTACCAATCCAATTGCTAGAGGTGCTGGTGCATGATTCCATATCATTCTGTCATTACTTCTGTCATTTTTGCAAAAATAAAAATCACTAATGAAAGTGTTATCAGAAATATAATTTGATGCAAGTGTAAAGAGAGTCACAGAGAGAATGTTAATTCTTGTGCCTAGTTCTTGTGGAGGATTTCAGGCGCACAAGGAGGGGAAGGCTGAGGTAGGGTTCATGTGTGTTGCTGTTTAAGTCTAATATTGGTATTGCTGAGGTGAAGAGGATAGTCTATGTCTGTGGAAATATGCTGGACTTGTCCCTGATGATATTTGACCATCACTAGTTCAAAGCATGTGCCATGATTAGGATTTTAAGGTTGTATCTTTATAACAACAAAGCAAAATTTTCTAGAAGGTTTGGGGGTTGCTTATGCTTTGAATCTCCCTGACAACCAAATCTCGGCTGCATGATACAGGATGCAGACCACGGCTGACGAAACAGCAACCACAGTGGTACCAAGAAATGGTAGCTGACTTTGTTAGCCTAGATGGATTTACTAGTTACTAGCTAATTCCACTTTCAAACACTGTAATAATCAATTTGTTTCTTCTCTGGTGATATCACCTCCCTGATAATCACTTCTCTCTCTGCCTGATCATTGCGTTGGCATAAATGTCACCAATTTTTACCATCTGGTCCACAGTCAAAAGCCCTTGCCTGCTACTGTTCAGTAATTGCTGTTTCATGCGTCTACCTTGACATTAACTGGTGGGAATGGTTTTAGTGTAAATTCAAACAACTCTTCCATCTTTACTAGTCCAAAGCTTCAGAATTTGCCTAATTGTGGAAAAGAGAGTAGGCACTTCTGGGTCTGTCTAGACATGGCTCTGTTAAGTGCATGTCTGATCATATGAGTTACTCACTCCAGTAATATTAATAAATGGGACCAAGCCAAATAAAAGACACTTCCATTAAATTCTCTGAGCTCATAGGGTGGTTATAAAGTCAACATGCTGTGCTATGTTAACATCTGACCAGTGAAATAGTTGTTTCCTGATCCCAGTGCTGGCTTTCAGCCACAAAAAACACAAGACAGATGTTATGCTTTAGTAGGGTCAGTGTTATCAAAGAGATGTGATTAATAGTCGGTTACTTTACTTTTTTGACACTTTTGTTCTGTTGATTACAAAGGACTCCTAGTCGTGATTTTTCACTGATTTGGTGAACTGTATGATAGATGAGAAGAAAGGAAGGACCATTCTGAATCTGAGCTCTTCCTGGAAAAATACAGGCACGGGTGCAGCTTGGACTGCTGGTTTACTTTGAGCTTGTTTCATGTGGATGCTACTGATACTGGTACCTTCGAGGGCAAAGGGGCTAATGCCTCCTCACAGAGGTAACAACTGTAAATGCAAACAAGGTGTTCTTAGCTACTTAATGATTTCCCATCAGGCAAAAATGCTGGAGAATCGGAAACATCGACTTTAAAAGTGCATCAAAGTAATTTGTTAGTCTTTGAAGTAGGAAGTTATTTATAATGGAGGGTGTTCTCTGATGGAGTGATAGGCTTGCAATGTGCATGAGTGATCCTAGTCAGAAAGAGGTTTGTAAAAGGGTATCAGAGTGTTATAACCGGAGTTTGTGAGCACTTTATTCCCTGAAGCATGGGCGTTATACGCCATTACTTTGATTCTTGTTAATTTTCTCTTCTTTTGCAAGCACTGCCCCCTAAGCAGCAATACAAGCAATTTCCCTGACTTCACTGTGACATGTGAAAAAGAAAATCCGAAGCAGGGGGACGCTCTCAATCCCAAACCATTGATAAACAGAGATGTTAACCCTGCAGGCAGAGCATTGGTGAGTCAATTGAAAACAGATACCTAAAACTTCTGTGCATATGACTTAGGTGGGATATACCACTAATGCGCTGTCACTACAGGAGGCTCTTTTAAAACTTTCCCAATAAGTGGATGAGTTAGAATTTGACACTGATGTGTCAAGTCCTGCTGGCTGCAGAAAACTGCTGATTCTCTTCTGATACTTATTATATGCTAGAAGGGTTTTTTTCCCCTTTTCCCACTTTTACTGCTCTCCCTTTTACGTTTTAATATCAGAAAATGTTTTGATCATTATTATGTTATGGCAGCCATTCAGATGGACTGATGACAGGGCTACACTCAAGGTCAGGAAACCCTGCTTCTGACACACCTTTTTGCCTCAACTACCTCGACTGTCATGAATGGTTGGATACTAGGTGCAAAAACAGGGAATGAGCAATGCAATACCATGTGCTGGGCGTTACTGGCCATTTCCATATTTATCTTCTGCCTAAACTGTGGCGCTGTGGTACGTGCAGTGATCCCTAAGCTCAGGTTTCTCATTCAAATTTATCACTGTCTTACCAAATGTTTTTGTTACCTATACTTTCTAGTAATACCATAACTCCATGTCAAATGACACAAGGTACTTACTTGGTCTAGGAAATACTGTGGTAGAAATATTTTAGTAATAATTGTTTGCAAACGATATACATGGATTGTTGTTGTCTTCCTGGCTTGGTATTTTAAAAAAAATGAATTCAGCAATGTTCGTGTATCTAATTAATTTTGTCTGCTTGGTAAATTTCAGCTTAGCATTTGAACATGTTTTCTGTCACTTGAACTGTTACTTCCTGTGTTTGTTTGCTTTTATTTTTTTTAAAGGAGATTATAAATGGGCAGAACTTTTGCTTCTAGGTAAAAATATGCCTTGCTAAGTAATTGCCTGAATTGCAATATATTTGTTATTGTTTCTAATTGTCGATTCTCTTAATGCAGGTCAGCACCTTTTTGGTTCAAGTGTCCCAAGAATGAGTCACAAGAACAACAGAAGATAATTTCATTGTAATTGTAATATTGCTTGGAAAGAATAGTTGACATAATTACTCTGCCCTATTGCTCTTTCCCCTGGCTTAAATAAGATAAAATCCTGTTTTGTCACAAGAAAAGTTGAGTAACAGGTTCATTTGGATGTCAAGAGGGGCAGTTCATAAGCGTCCAGATTTGAACCTTGAACTATTGTCTAATCTGCTGATCCTTTTAGTTCCACAAGTGACATTCAATAAAGTTTTGTTTCAGGAGGTAGCTGGAAATTTAGCTTTATTCCCTGTGAATGAATCCTTAATATATTTTTTCTTTTAGATGTAAAAGAAAGTGAAAAATAAGGAGAGATCCCTTTCACATAAACTTAGCTTTATTCTCTGTGAATGAATCCTTAATTTATTTTTTCTTTTAGATGTAAAAGAAAGTGAAAAATAAGGAGAGATCCCTTTCACATAACAGTGGGAAAAATGGTAAAGAAGAACAAAAAAGAGAAAGCTAAAATGTAAATGTAGAATATAAAATGTAAATGTTAAAAAAATTGATCAACTTCAGGAAATGTTAGGATATATTGCTTAAAGGGAACAGTCTCTTGTGGAGTTATGATTAAATATTTACAAAAAGCAATGAAATGAACCATCAGACACCTGAGGAAAAAATTATGTGTATTAGTAGGAAAGTGTTGTAAGCAGACAAAGCGCCTATTCTGTTAACAAGGATGTTCAAAATAGGTTACAGAGAAAACAATCTGGAGAAAGCTGGGCAGAAAAGCAGTGATTTGTAGTGCCATCAAAAGACTTCAGCTTGGTTTGACCAAAGATGGAAATAAAATTTTATGGGATTATACATTATTGAGACAACGGAGTTCAAATAAGGTGATACCTCTGCATCTTAAGCTTGTCTCTGGAGCAGCACTGAAACTACTCCCTGCATCCCATGCAGAATAATTTTTTAAAGAAATCGTAGAAGCTGCTGAAGGACAAGACTGTGAGATGAAGCCTGGGCTGCAAAAAGGGAGGCTGAAGAAGACAGCGAGATGGTCAAAGGAGAAAGAACATCAAGGACAAGCGCAGCAAAGGATTTTGCTCTGCAATCTGTTGCCCCCTCCCTGGTGGAATACCTGTGTGGACATCTGTATACAGATGAGAGAGAGCTCTGACACTGGCAGTCAGCTGTTGCCTGTGAGGTTTTGCAATTAAGAGTGAATCTGCAGAGCAGACCGATGGCGTCCAAAAGACCAAATAACGCGCTGGGCCACGTCCCACAGAGCAACACATTGCTGGCAGAGCAATGAGAAACCACAGCTCCCTTCAAGGCTTGCTGCCTCTCTGACCTTAACCACAGGTAGCTTTCTGCAGCTCATACAGTGGGACTGTGCACTGGTGCAGGCAGAATTTGTCATCCATGGAGAGAGATCGTGCACATGAAGGAGTGAGAGCATGCAAATGAATGCATCCTCAGAGACTGAGAAATGCCTGCTGAGACCAGGGCATGGGTTTTCTAGCAAGTTGGACTGAAGTAGCTGCTCCTCAGGACAGCGTAGCTGCTGCGTGCTGTACGCTGGGAAGGCATTTGTCACCATCAGTGATGCTGACAGGTGGGATATGGGGACATGACAGAAAGGCATATGGTGAAATGAAAGAACATGTTGCTGCCTGCGCTGTTTTCCATGAGTTCAACAGCAATGCTGGAGGCAGGTCAGAGCAGTCCATCAGGCTGTGGAGCTTGCAGACCATTGAAAGGTGGCTCACCCAGCACTTTCCTGGCTTGCAGAATTGCTCACCGGAGCCCTGCCACTCCTCTGAGAGAGTGAAAGAACAGGGAATAAAGCAAATATCTCACCATCATTTTGACCTACCACCCAAGGCCAGATGGTTTTGGTTGCACAGCAGCAAAGACCATGGCGTACATGTGATGCTAACAGCGAGTGCATACCCAGTCTCATAATGGTGGAGGGGTTATGGGGCCAAGCTACCAGCAGATCTACTGCTTCCTGCAGGCTGGGGCTCTGCCCCTACCTTGCCATGGGCTGGTACACCCTGGGTGCAGGGCAGCAGCAGCTTTGTGAGCTCTAAGGAATGCTGTGGAGGTGGATGTGTAGGGTAGCTACTCACCCTGGGCGGAACGGGGATGGAGGGCTGGTGAGAGGAGTAGGATGGGGCTGTGCTCCTGGCCTGGGGCCTTGGAGATGGCTTGTGGGAAGCTATGACTGTGCTTATGGGGCACTAATTTAGGAAGTTATTGTGGGAGGAGGGGAGATGTTTGGCTTCTAGTGCTGCCCTGTTGTCTTTTTTCCGAATCGGTCCTCCTTTCAGGACGGTGGTTCACCTCTGTTGTAGGCTGTATGAATGCAGAGAGCCATAGATGTCTCTACATGTACAAGCCCTTAGGCAGGGACAGAGAAGGAAAGTGTCCACTCCCAGGCTTTGCATTTGCTCTTCCAGGGCAAATGTCTTTTGCTTTTCATGGATGTTTTGAAAAGTTTCAGTTCTGCCCACTGCAGAATGAAAAACATTTCCAAGATCTGCTTGCTAGTATGTCTGTTATCACCGTTATGATTTATGTAGCTCCAGCAACCTGAAGCGCTAGCAAAAAGGGAATCAATATTACTTTTGGTGGAATAAGGGGAAAGAGCAACCTCGTGGAGTGGAGGGGACACTCTTGTCTGGTATCTTTAGCTTTGATTTTAGCTTTGCAACACCTTGAAGTACATAAGTTAAAACACAGGACTATTTCAAGGTGCAGGAATACCTCACCAATGCTTTTAAAGTGAGTGGTCATCCCAGTCAGCCCAGGTTTGGGTGTGTGAGTCGAGATAAGAGGGGAATGGATCCTGCCATGGATCCTTGCCTCCATGGGCAAGGGACACCTCTGGGCTTCTGCTTGCTGGCATCTTCCCTGTGAGGATAAGGTAATGTGCTGACAGCTTGGAGGTAATATGTAGAATAAAGCTATCTGGAGGAACTTTGAAACTGAGGACTGAACAAGTGCTAGAAGGCATTATCCCATTAGTCTCCACAGGGGCAGGAGGAGGATGAGGGCTAGGAATATCACGAGTATGCTGTGGGGCATGTGAGTCTTGCTTAATAAATGTTGCTGGTTTATTTGTTGTTGACTTTTGCAATGTATTCTTTTGCCTTCCTTTCTCACTCAATAAAGTTCTCTTAAGTTCAGATTTTGGTAATGGGGAAGTTGGCTTTATACTGCTGTTTATGAAATGGGTTTAATTTTGTTTGGCTGGCTTCTAGGCAAAGACAGTGACTTCCTACCTGCTCTTTATGAAGATATAAATAATACTTCTCAAATCTGGCCTTTTTTATTGACAACAGCACCCAGAAAAAGAGTCATACTTGGATCCTGCTTTTTCAGATATAAGGTACAAGTATTTTTCTGCCTTTTAAATTAAATTGTTGGCTGGTATTTGGGAGCTTGCAGGTTGCTTCAACCAAGAAAGCCAGCAGACAGGTAATCTTGTTCATGTCCAAATCCTAACTCCCTAACCAAGCAGAAACAGATAAATTCTTTGCTCAGAGATCCAAACCCGTGTTCTTTAGCTCTGGATTTTGGCTCCCACTCAAGGCTACACACAATCATTTATTTTGCTCTCTGGTGACTCTTTCCTTGGTCTTAGGCTCCCCATTTTCTTGCTCTCTCTGCCCTACTGGGAGAACTTCATGTAGATATGGTGCTGGCCTCTACAGAACCCCCTGTCTTTTCTAAGAGTACTCTGGACTGCTATGCAGTGGGCAACTAATTTTGCAATTATCATTAAGTGGTCAAATAGTTTTTTCCTTCTTAAAAGAAAGTTCATATCCAATTACTATAACAATTAAAAAACATATATAATATACCCTGAGCTTCTTGACCTCATTTCTAGGAGCATCCTAGTATAGGCAGACAGTGGTCATATAATCCTGCTGCAATCTGAAGAGGGTTTTAACTGCGTGCTTGAAGTAAGAAATGAGAGAGACCTATGAAATCATTGATTTCACGGAAGAAAAGTAGGGAGCAGGAAGAATGTGTCCTCATTTTTCTGTGGACTGCTTGGTGAACATCACATGGAGAAGGTTGCACTGTGCCCATGCGCTATGTCACTCACTGCTGGGAAATGCAGAGCCTGAAGAAAGTACAAGCAACCCAAAAATTACCTAAATCCTGCAAAAATATGCTCTTTGGTGCAGTGGATGCGGTTTCCATCTTTTGATGTCCCCAAAGAATGAGTTTCTGGAAACAAGTCAGATTTGCTAATGAAAGGAGGGTTCTGTTCATGCTTCCCTAAGCATCTGCTGTCGACACTGCTGGTATGGGAGACTGGACCAGGAGGTCCCTCCTATGTGGCAGCTAGCATGCCCTGTGCCTCATTCCCCAATGACAATTATAGCTGTGTCCCTGCTGCTGCTGCAGGAATTTGCTTTCAGCCTTCTCATCTCCTCGCCCTGCCACCTCCAGCACCTCTTCAGCAGCAGCTTATTAACCTGTGTTATTTTCTGCTTCCCTTGATGTTAAGAGTATGCGGACATCTAGTATTTGGATATTGGAAGGGGCTAATCAGGTCTGTCAGTTAGACACTTTTTAAAATAAATTGACAAGGAATTAGGAGAGAAGACATTATAATCAAGCTCAGCATTAAGTATCAAGTGGAATGTAATGAACCTGTAAAAGAGCATTCGTCCCACTAACTTACTCAAGGGAAAGAGTCATCGGCGTGGTTTTCAATTTATCTGGCAAACGCTGACTAGTGTATGCTACATGGCAAATTACCTGCTGTATGGACAGCAGTGTATCACCACTGCCAGCCTGAGTTTTGTGACTTCTCAGAGGAGCACTGAACCTACGTGCTTTTCCTCTTCCCATTATTCTTTGCTAGTGCTGTTTTTACATTTGGTGATTATTCTTTGGGAAACATAACAAGCAACATAGAAACTGAAATCACCAGATCTGTTTCTCTCTAACAAGCAGTGACAGAGTTTCATTTAGGTTTTTTTACACCTAGCTAGAGCTGCTAGGACACTCTCCAAAGAGCACTGAGCTGGGAAAACTATGATATCATTGTAAATGTCTTGCTTATTTCCCCAGAATAAATGAACATCATCATGAAACTCCAGGAGGAAAACTTAGCTGTGCTGGAGTTATGGAGCTATTAAAGCAGCTGAGACTAAAGTTTGCATTTAAGTCAGGGGTTATTTGGAGGTCACCATCATACACTTTTATTTGGAGTCTTAAATACGGGTTTAAGGGCCTCACTTAAATAATTTTGTCCATAATAAGGTTGGTTTGGCTTCTCTTCTCTGAAATACTGTAGAATAAATGTGTTACTGAATCACTGCAAATTTTTTAAAATTCTAAAGCTACAAAAAGAATAATTTCTTTCATAATTCTTTAGGTGTCTATTTTATAGTGTTTTAAATGTAAGCTGTAACATGGAATCACAAAGATTAACAGTGTCCTGAAACGAGCTGTCTCTTCTTTCAAAGAACTAGCTGTCACGTCTTCCTTAACATGATTTACCCTTGTAGGTTCAGCAATTGTGCATTCTTTGAAGCACAGTGGGAGAGGTTCTGTATCTGAAGAAAGATAATTTCCAAAATGCTCTTCATAATTATCGTAATAATGGTCTATTGCTGCAACTTTCAGGCTCTACAGTAAGAGAATGATGAGTTTACATGCGCTGATTGTTTGCAGCAGAGAGTCAAACAAAGGCAAAGATGTAGCAGGAGTGTAGGATTTGCCATAGTGTACAGGATCATGGCTGTGGAGCTATGTATGTTGCTTTTGGCAGCATCACCCATGGTTCAAATGCAGGGTCTAGCTGAGGAGCTGCACAATGTTGCCTACCAGGGAAATATTTCTAGACCGCACCATTTGCAGGATGTAAACAGTTTGATTTCCTACTGATATCAGAAATTATCTAGTGCCTTAAAAATGAGATCAATCAATGCATCAAGTAGTTCTACCACACCATACAAACAAACGGACTTTTTCAAATTTTCACCAGGTGCACTCTAATTTCATAAAGTATCATCCTCTGTCTTTTAATAGGCTGCAAAGTTGTGTTGTGTCATTCATATTTTTTAAATATCTGAAGTATCTTCTGTTCCTTGTTTGTGACCTTTCCAAATGAGTATGTCAATCTCTAGCCTTCAGTACCTATATTGTTTATCATTACTCTTTCTATAAAGAAGTGGTCTAGGAAAATCCTATTTACTTTTGTTGAAAGGGTTGTATCTAAGGTGGTTCTGTGGATTTTATTTCTCATGTTATAGTCAACATTTTTCTGATGTGTTCTTTGGGGCTCATTGAACTTTCCTCGCAGTAAAAATCATTATTTGTGTTTATGTTGATATTCACTGTTTCATTTTCTTAACTCAAAACTTTAACACCCGCTTTTCATTTCTGTCTGCTCTGTCGCATTTGTTTTGATGAAGGACCATGGCTTCTAGCAGCATGTCATCTGCGGAAGGGTGGTGATTGGGCATTTCTTTTTCTAGCAAGGAACATTGTCCTTCACGGTGCTTTTGTTTTCTTTATCACATTTTGGTCTGACTTGTTTCTTCTTTTCACAACTTCCATCTGGTTTCCTTCTGATCTGAACAGCTGTTGGAGATGTACTGTATTTTAAATGACAGTATCTTTGATCAAAACTCTTCTTATTTTATGGCGGACCAAAACTTCACATTACATTTTTACAGGTCAGGTAATGTTAATTCTGAGGAGAGGATGGTCTCATGAACATGTGTGATTTCAACTATTTTCTTTCCTCTGGTCATTAATTAGCAGGCAAAATCTCAGTGCTTTATTCTGTTTGTGTTCTTCATGCTAATATGCTGAAAACCAAAGTTTAATTTTCTTTTTGACAATACACACAACTACAATACCTGTTTCAGCTCTGAGGTGTTGTAAGCTACAGACTTTCTTTTCCAATAATGAACCACAACTTCTTTCAACTGTTCCTGAGTTGGCAATGCAGAAAGAACAGAATGATTTCAGTGAATGCAGGGGTTTTGACTTCTTGGCCTTTGGGCTACCTCTTTGTGCTGGGTTTTCCAGCCACCTAGGTGGATGTTACACGCTGATTAGGTAAATGTCAGATGCTTTGTCTGTCCCTGTATGAGGAAAAGCCAGAAACCTTCAGCCTAGGGTCATAAATCTGGAAACATTCATAAGCATTAAATTCACCCTAAAAAAAGCAAAAAAAAAGGGAAAAAAAAGGAGCTTACACGATGATAGATTATGTTTGTACATCTCTCTCAGTATTTTGTTCAGCATTAATAGCTTGTAGACTTTGATTGCAACCCTACTTATTATTTTACTTGGTTGGAATCCAGTTTGCAGCAAGTCAGTTACTCACTGCCAAGGTTAACAATTCATAAGACAGAGAAGGGGACTTACAGACTCTGCTTCTTGCATGGATTTTGCACTTTCTTTTTTAAAAGGGTATTGTTCTTGTTCTTCATCTTTCTACTCCTAAACCATAATTCACACAATTTCCAGCTACCCTGCTTTTCTTTTTCCCCATTGCCTCTAGCAACCTTGATTTTATTTTAACAGAAAATACCTCTGAAAGGTTTAGTTTAGATTTGTTTTATAAAATGAGTGTAGGTGTACAAATACAAGAGAATAAGTATAAAAGTAGAAAAAAGGTGTTGTGTGATTATTGTTCTGTTTGGGTTTTTTTCCCCCATTTAGACATTAAATATCAAAATGACCATTGCAAGAGCAATTCAGAATGACTTCAAGTGCCATGTTTGTCACTGAAAAACTTTAGGGAGCAGCTTTTTTTCTAACCTTGTAGCACCTCCCCTCCCTTGAAAAACCCAACCCAAAAAACTTAGTACTTGCAGACTTAGGGTTGTCTGCTGTTTTCGTAAATCTCAGAAAGTTCATTTCAAGCCTTTAGCTTGTAGAAAAGAGTGAAGGTACATTCCTGGGAGACCTTCTGCCTGCCTCTAGGAATAGGGCAGTAGCTAATAGATGGTGCCCAAGCCTGATAGCTTAGTGCCTTGTAAAGAGAAGACTGGTCAAGTAGTCGGAGAAAACTACTAGTTGTGACAGTGGTAAAGCTCATCACATCGTTCCTGACTTGTGTGCATGTGTGAAAAACAAAGAGGTATGTGTGTTGCTGGAGATATCTCTTATGCAGGAGTTACCCCTGCTCTGGCACTAAGGTCTTAAGGCCGTTAAATAGGAGGTGACTTCTGTCTGCCGTGCATGAATCATGCTGAAAGAGGTGTGAAGGACCAAAGAGAAGATGAGGGTTTTACCGTAGTCTTCCTGTGGGTGGTATGGTGTTAATGCAGAGGAGGCTACACCTCACAGAGACATGGGGATACCATTGAGCAGAGCAGAGTTAGCTGATGGGGGATGCACTGTGATTTCTCAGGAGTGGCTGAATCTTACCAGGAAGGGACAAAATACCACTAGCTGAACAGGATGGCACAGGTTTCATGGCACAAGTGTCATCAACTTAAAACTAAGCTTCTTGTCTTTACTTCTCTTTGGTCAGAGAAATGTATGGTTAGAAAAGAACTGAAGATGCCCCTTTGTTGTTCTGTTCAAAGGCACCAGCAAGCACTGATCTCCTCAAGCTTGGCAACGAGGCTTTGCATAATTTCTCTATACACGCATTGCTTCCCTAGCTATAGTGTAAGAAAAATGTACCTAATGCTTCAACCACATTTCTTCGCTTCAAATTGATGCAGTTATCCTGTTCTGCTCCTTCTAGCATAGAGAGCCCTTGCATCAAATAGTTGTGCATGGTATTTTTTTTTTAAGCAGGTTTACAATCCCGTATTACCTTCTGGTTCCTCTGCTGTCTCAGTGATTATTCCCCATTTCCTGATTGTATAATTCTTTCCCCTGCTTATTGCAGTTACCACGAAGTGTTTTATTACAGAGGTGACTATTTGATAACTACAACAGTGAAAATGGTAGATCCATAGTTCAAATGCATCTGCTGTTAGGTAAAGGGTGCCATGTGATTCCTAAGTTTTCATAATCCCTACTATACATTTTGTTATAATAGGATAGGAATTGTGGTTGTGCTATGAAATGTTGGAAGGTTTAGCAGTTAATGGGTATGGTAAGAGAAATTGCAGACATGGTCTATTTTCCAATGTCTTGACAGTTTTATTACTTAGCAGTTACCATAGAGTACTTTTTTCTTGTCATTCTTAAAATGGACTCTCTCTTACTTTGTGTCTTTGTGGCACCCAACACTACCTACTGTGTAGAAATTTGGATGCTGTTTTCAACTCCTCTACCATGTCATACAGCTAGGGAGTGGAAACGTGGGTAGTCCTCAACTTAGGGAAGATGGGCTCTGACTGAAGGTTTGATATGAGTGAATCACTTCACCTTGTGAACACTTTGAAGCAACCAAAACTCAAGTACACAAAGTAGCCTCTTAGCTCTAGAGCTCTTCATTTGGGGGAAGGTGCTCTGAAAACAAGCACGCAAACAAACTTCAGCCTTTGAAGGAGCTTGTTAATCATTTGTCCCAGCCTGTCATTCGCACAGGCTTAGCTATGAGTGGGCTGTGGTTTTACGAGCTCCATGTTTAGCTGCGCTGTTGCATCTTTGTTTCTCGACCATTGGGCTATTATAACAAGAAGTCTTATGCAGAACAAGCTATACTACTTTTTCTTTTCTTTTCTTTTCTTTTCTTTTCTTTTCTTTTCTTTTCTTTTCTTTTCTTTTCTTTTCTTTTCTTTTCTTTTCTTTTCTTTTCTTTTCTTTTCTTTTCTTTTCTTTTCTTTTCTTTTCTTTTCTTTTCTTTTCTTTTCTTTTCTTTTCTTTTCTTTTCTTTTCTTTTCTTTTCTTTTCTTTTCTTTTCTTTTCTTTTCTTTTCTTTTCTTTTCTTTTCTTTTCTTTTCTTTTCTTTTCTTTTCTTTTCTTTTCTTTTCTTTTCTTTTCTTTTCTTTTCTTTTCTTTTCTTTTCTTTTCTTTTCTTTTCTTTTCTTTTCTTTTCTTTTCTTTTCTTTTCTTTTCTTTTCTTTTCTTTTCTTTTCTTTTCTTTTCTTTTCTTTTCTTTTCTTTTCTTTTCTTTTCTTTTCTTTTCTTTTCTTTTCTTTTCTTTTCTTTTCTTTTCTTTTCTTTTCTTTTCTTTTCTTTTCTTTTCTTTTCTTTTCTTTTCTTTTCTTTTCTTTTCTTTTCTTTTCTTTTCTTTTCTTTTCTTTTCTTTTCTTTTCTTTTCTTTTCTTTTCTTTTCTTTTCTTTTCTTTTCTTTTCTTTTCTTTTCTTTTCTTTTCTTTTCTTTTCTTTTCTTTTCTTTTCTTTTCTTTTCTTTTCTTTTCTTTTCTTCTCTTCTCTTCTCTTCTCTTCTCTTCTCTTCTCTTCTCTTCTCTTCTCTTCTCTTCTCTTCTCTTCTCTTCTCTTCTTCTCTTCTCTTCTCTTCTCTTCTCTTCTCTTCTCTTCTCTTCTCTTCTCTTTTTTTTTCCCCTGGTGCTGGGTTGCAGGAAGCATCTTACTAATGGACTACAGGCTTCCTCAGTTATATGATGTGGGCGGTACACTGAAATAAGCCCTTGGTCCACACGAAGCTTCGGGTCCCTCTGACTTCCCTGGTAGTCTCTGCCAAGGCTCCCTAGCCCTGCTGTCCCTGCTCCCTTGGGCCAGCTTCAAAGCAATCCCTCTTCCACACCACACACTTTGTATCTCAGTTTTATATTTCCTAGGTTTTGATGTCTTCCAGTGTTGACCTTGCACTGCTTTCAAACTTCACATGTGGAAGGCAGGCAGAAGAGGAGTTTGACCATAAGGACACATGAAGGCTGGAGGAGTTTGTGGAGCTGATGTAGCACTTACCTGATGGTGGAAAATTGAGTCAGGGAACTTCTTCAGGTCCTTGTTTCTCCCTCACTTACCTCCATGCCACTGATGAATGTTTAGGTCACTGTTTGTGGTTTTGTTCTTTCTTTTTCTCCCTGTGATTATGTGTTTTGGGAAACTGTAGTTTGAATAACTCAGATTTGGAGTCTTGTTTTATAGTTTAGTGTTGCAAATTCTGCTCTAAGGCAGTCTAAGTAAGTATATGGTCTGTCACCATTGGAGTGCATAACTACTTGTCAGGCAAAACTATAGGGCATCTTGCAGACCCCTGTAATATGAAGAACAAAATTTATATTTCCATCTTCTAGTGGTATGCCAGTCCCACGAAATATCTAAGATGTGCTTGCAGCCAGTGAATTTTTCCCATGAGGAACAGGGGAAGATGTTCTTTTACACAGATGAGCTGCTCTATAGCACTGTCTCAATACTGTATATGATGAGAGTAGTACAAGATTTCTGATAGTTGTTATATTATTTCTTATGTTCACATATGTAACTAATTTGCATATATTAATGTACATACAGTACATACATTAATCTGCATATATTAATGCATATACAGTATGTACGTCTAGCTCCTTTAGGGAACTCTTCAAGGGATCTTCCAGAATTTGGGAGCGTGCAAAACTCAGCATGGGCCAACCATGCTCTCAGTGTATATTATTCTAGTGGATCCTCAGGAGAATTTTTCTTAAGAAAGATCCTTCTGCAAAAAGGGGATCAGAAACTGTCCATTCAGGATGGCTTAAGGATGCTTCGTACTGTTATAGTTGCAAAAAACAAGTGTATGGGACATATATTTGGAAAAAAACATGCGTCACAGTGGTACAGCATATTGGTTATAAAAATAACTTTCAGTATGTGTCTATTACGCATTCACATTAGAAACATTCATACGGTGTACCTTATCATAGTTAAAACCTGTTTTGCCTTTTTGGTCATATTAAAGAACTAAAGTGACCATTTGAATAAATTATTCACTGAACTTCTTTTACATATAATAGATGGTATTTCTTGCCAGCAATGTGACTTAACAGTTGTGTTTCATATTATACATCTCTGCAAGCTGGAAATCTGGATGATAAATGGTGTGATAAACGTTGAGGAGGCACCAAATTCCAAGGAGATAATTATTGCCGCTGTTATATAAAGCTAAATGAGAAAAAAAGAGAAAAAACTATTTTACATGATGTTTTCTTTTAACTTGACAGTGAAGGAAATTGTAAAATGTGGTTGGATGCCAATCAGACTTTCCCTTTAATTATTCCACCACGTCCTTTGTCACAGCCGCTCTGATAATATTTCCTTTACAGAAATCCTTGTAAAATCATAGCTGGGCGTAGGATACCCTGTTCACACTGAGCGTTTATTTCAGAAAAGTTGGTCAGTGGCTTCTTTTCCAGACATGTGCTCACACTGACCTCCACCCCTTAAAACAATGTTGTCATTAATTTTCCCCTTTCCAAAGGTGATGGCTTCAAAGTTTGCAGTTGCAGTTGCCTTTCTTCTGCTGGCAGTGGATCTGTAGATTTTGTATCAGTCTGGCTTGTTCAGTTTCTAGCCTGGAATTATTTATGTATGTATGTATGTATGTATGTATGTATGTATTTATTTATTTATTTATTTATTTATTTTAATGAAGAGTAAATACTTATTCATGAGAACCAGGGTCCAGCAGTGAGGTATTGTTACTTTAAGTGATGCTGACTTTTCCTGGAGGGTTTCAACACCAGGATACTCATTGGCTACCAGACTAATTGCTTTACACTGCAAACGATGCCCAGGGGTGAAATAACACAAATACTGAGGCAAATTTTCCAACATGTGTTCTTTAAAATTCCCCCCTGAGCTGGAAGAGTGACCTTTGGTGAACAAATGTTCTTTCACCTTCAGTGTTCAAAACTATTAATGTTTTAGTATGCTTACATGATTAATTCACAGGCTTCCTTTTCAACATAGTAATTTCTAGACTCTGCCTTTCTTGTGGCCTTGGATTTGAGGCAATTTGTTCTCTGTCAATGGTTTATTCAGTACAACTATGTTTGATTATATCTTTAATAGTTACTGAGTAAGAGTTGCACTCAGTTACCTTGGCCTTAGCCTCTCAGAAGAGGAGTCTTTAGCCACATTATTTTATAATGCTGATCTTTGCAGCTGAGATGGCTTGCTGAAGGTTTTGTAGGCTGGGAAGATCCATTAGTAACATATTGAATTTCCCAGCAGTGTTGCTTGTTTATGGTTTTGCATGGTGATGAGTGATGAGTCCTTTCTATTATGAAGCTTTCTCTTACCTTACAAGTATTTAAAAACCTGGTAGGAGGAAAGCTGCAGATTATTTTTCTTTTTTTTTTTAAAGCAAAACAATATTAAAGATGATATGCGCCCCTCATTCTGAGCTGTAGGGACAAAAGGCTTGCCTGGTGCTCTTTAGGTCCTGTAGTAGCCCTGATGCCTGCTCTCATTTACCAGCACGTTTGTAATTTAAAGTCTACCTTAGGTGATGTGGCAACTGCTTTCCAGTGTTCAACCCCATTTACTCTGTGTTAATTGCCCCATCACTTACTGCCCAGTAACAATTACAGCTGGAAGACAGGGGAACTATACATGTGTTTCTGCCTCCTATTACTTCTGAGTGACTCTAGACTCTCTGATAAAACGTTTCCACCTGCTCAGATTTCATTACAGCCTTTACTCAGGAGTCCTGGGATCCCTCTTTGAAGATCCTGAAGCACAGCTCAAAAAATCAGTGTCTTACCCAAGACATTTTCCTGGCTGACTTTTATGTTGATGATAATTCACTCCTTTTCTTTGACCAAGATGGTGCTCTCTCTAAGGTTTATTTCTTGAACAATTCTGAACGATTCTTCTTCTTTTCCACCCCCCGCCCCTTTTTCCCCCTGTTGTCTTTGTTCACTCAGTGTGTACTAATGAGGAATCCTGCTCAGTTAGTCTTCGACTTGACAGATCCTTGTGTATTTCCCCCTAGCCCTCTTTTGTGTTTTACAGGACATTCGGAGTCTTTGGTAAATGTGATATGATCTGCCTCTCATAAATCTAATGTATGTATCTCTCCCACCCCAAAATCAGTGATGACTATGCCTGGTAGTGACTTGCTGTAATGGCATTTAAGGTGTTGCTCTGTGGGAAATTCTAAAAAAAAAAAACAAAAAACCAAAATGCTGTAGGTTGGAGCAAATCTTTAAAATGTCTCATGGATGGAACATTCCCTTCCATGTGTTTTCAAAACAAAATTGATGCTGCACCTCCAGTCAGCACAAGGATCGTCAGCCCTGGCCCCAGGCAGCTAGGTGCTTTTTGCTATGCAAACAGGAGATTAGGCTGCAAATGTCCTGAGTCTCAATGTCTTCATAAGCAGAGTGGAGAAGTCCTGGATGTGGTGGCTTGTGCCTCTTAGGTCCTGGCTATATGGCTGCCTGCAAGGTGGGCTGCTGGGCAAGCAGACAAACTGGCAGGGAACCAGGCAGCTGGTTTCCTTCTAAGTATTTGATATAATCAAAATGTACCGTGGGAGCGTGTTGATTTCATGGAACTGGCATTTTTCTAATGGAAAAAATTTAGCTTGGAAAATTTCTATCTGACTCTCTCCAGACCACAGCTTTTGACTTTTCCTATGGGAAATTATGGAAGCTCCATCATTGACAATGAGGATATTATTAAAATAAGAAGAGATACAATATTTGCTTATGTATTCTATGTCACCTATCAACCTCTGTCCTTTTTAGAGTATGATCAATAAACCTTATCCATTCAAGTTGCTTAGAATTTACTGAAATTAACGCTTTATTGGAGTCTGCACGAGTGTAAAATACATTCTTCCCTCCATTTAAATATTTTTAATTTTTCAACAGGTATTCTAATCCTGAGGGCCATGTCTCACTCATCTCCCTCAGCAACATTACTACTTCACTCAACATCCCTGCTCCAGAGAGGACAATTTAAGCAAGGAACAAAGCGTCTTATGGATCTGACAGGACAGGCTATTTTGAGATTTGGGATGCATATGGTGTGAGTGAGGAGAGGGAAACACAAATTCTCTTGACAGCTGTGTTCACTCGTCCAGCTTCCTCTCCGTACAGATGGTTCACAAATGCTGCAGCAGGATTAGGACGGGGTAGAGCTTGACCTGTTCGTTAGTCTGTGTTGACGAGTAGGGTGGAGTGTCATCTCCTCCTGCAATAAAACCAAAGTAGATTTAGGAAACTTCATCGACATATGGAAACTGAGATTTTCTGCTGGGAATAGTTCAGCTTAGATGAATCCCAGAGCATGAAATGTTTTGGGGGGAGAAAATTTAAAATTGATGAGTTGTTCTGTTTTGAGACTTAAACCTGGCTTTCTAGGTCAATGTATTTTTTAAAAATGTAAAATAGGGGGGAAAATACAGTTGAAATTAAAAGGGTGGCGAACAATACATATGTTTCTACTTAGCTGGCAAATACATTTTTTTCAGCTTTTTTTGACTGTGAAATTTTACCTTTCCTCCCTGAATAAAGAAGATAAAACCATCCAAAATGTTAGTGTTATTAGATGAGAAAAAGGTTTTTTTCTGTGTCTAGTCAGCTATACATTATTATGTCTTCTTTTAATGAAGTGCACCAGGAAAGGCCATGTGATTTAAGATTATACTTCCCTGATAAAACAGCTTTTGGAGTAAGGTAACTTTAGCATAAATCCTGAAAAAAAGTGGTACTTAAAGATGCATTTCAGAGCAACTCCTTCTCCCAGCAGATGTTCCTTTCGTGCATTTGCTAATGAAATAAAAAAGCAAAAAATTATGATAAAATAAGCAGAAGTAATAAGTAAGAATAAACAGTAGTTAGTGACATTTTTTTCATCTGCTAGCAAGTAGTAGCTGCTTTCCCTTCATTGGTTGTGTCTGCTTTTGTTTAGGAGTCACAGAGCCTATGTTTGAGAGAATGCAGGTGTGCTCCAGAAAGCAAAAAGCACTCAAGTTTGAAGGGAGGAAGGGATTTCTTTTTCTTCTTGGCTGGCAGTCCTTTGCCTGGCTTGAAGGTAAGCTGTGGATGTCTCTCCTGCTTGCACCTGCACCCTGAACGTGGCTGCTGGGAGGGCTGGAATCCGGAAAGAGCGCTAAAGTTGGGTCTCTTGTGGCTGTGCTTCATCGTTTGTGGCTGTTAGGTTGCGAAGATGGTGACTGACTCTCAGATGGCTGGGGAAGAAGACCAAAGATCATTACAGGGAAAGGAAAAAGCAGCTTGCAAAACCGCAATCCGCAAAAGAATTCAGATGAGTTCTGTACAGTTCCTGTGCTCAGAGGTTTAGCTAAATAATGGAAAAAAGTGACTTCTACTTGCTATAACCCACCATTTGAATAGACACATGGGCCATCTAGACCCACTTTTTTCTGAAAAGCAATTGTACTACACATAACTAAAGAAGTGTGGAATTTACACATGGATGATGCTGGAATGTGAGAGTGTTATATGGAATATATACTTCAATAAGTTTGGTCCTTTTTCTTGCTTAACTATATCCTCTATGTGATCACTCCTTGCATACAACAGGTACACATACACGTGGGTGATCCTTGCTCCTCAGTTAGTGCCAGAGTGCATTGATTAAACTCAGGAATGTTGCTGGGCTCTGAGAATAAGTACAATGGAAAGGTCCCAAAGTAAACTGTTCCTTGGGGCTCTGTGTGGGAATGACCCCTGGGATGAGGCACCTCATAAGCAATGCCTCCTAGAGCAGTGTGTGAGCATCTTGGCTGGGACAGACGCATGCCAGGTACCCTGGTTTGGTGGTTTGACAGTGCTGCTGATGAAGTTCCAGTCTCTGGGAATATTCCTGAGCAGTGTTTTATTTACTAGTGTAGGCATAGCTCTAGAGATTTTTCAGTGTCCCCTTACAAGTGGAGGAAGGATCGTTATAATGCTAGAGTTTTATCCTGCTGAACCTTCTTGGCTTTACTTTAAATCCATTACTTCTTGTGACATCCGTCAGAAAATAGAGAAAATCTAATTCTTCTTCTCTTCCCATTTGTCTGCTTTATATTTGAAGACTATTACCATGTCTCCCACAAGACTCCTCTAGACTGAACAACTTCATTTTTTTTCATTCTTTCCTTGCAGGTCATGTTTTCTAGACCTTTACTTATTTTCATTGCTTCCTTCTTTTCCTGAATAGACATATAACAAAAAAGCACGTTCTGCCTGGGAGAGCTTAGCTAAGTGTTGAGGACAATATCGATAAGAATAATTAATGTAACGTATGATTATCTTTCTCTTTCCATGCAATAACTGAGTGGTAGAACTGTTATTGGTAACATTATCTAAACCTTGACTTGACTAGACAGGATATTCTCCTGATATTTGATCTCTCCCCTCTTAATGGAGCTGCAGCAGGGGTGATTCTGAGCTCTGGAACTTGTACAGTTCACATTATAAATGCAATGCGACTCAAATTTTGACGCTTATTTTTACCTTAGCTTTTAATCTTGATGGTATATAACAAATAACCTTATATAGAAGTATTTTATGTACTTAATGTTTTTAATTGTTTTTGGCATAGTTTCAGGTTTCCTCTCACTGATGCAAGAAGACTTGCATGGAGAATCCTCGTAGTTGTCATCTCAGCCAGGTCACATTAAGCACAGAGTCAATTGGGGAAATGAGCTTGGCCCTATAATTTGACACATGTGAGGTAGACCTGAAGGGTTGCGGAAACAATATCTAGCTCTGGGACCTTCCTGAATTCTCTCATTCTGCATGCCAGCTGAGAAAAATGAGTACTATGCTAAGTTCCCAGTGCAAGGACAGAAATCATGAATTAAGGTGGAGACAAGCTCCTTGGGTCCTTTTGGAAAGCACCACAGCAGTAGCAGGATTACATTTTCTGGCTGTGCTTACCTAACCTCTTGTGTCCCTGCCTTCACTGCGTCTGAGCTTTTTCCCACTGGATACCTTCCTCATGAGTAACTGGAGAAAGAGACATCTCAAATGCTTCCATTCCTTCGTGACAAAGAGCAGGAACAACCATAATATTCTCCTGATACTCCACTGATACTTACATCCTGAAAGACTAAAATATCTCTTACAGAAACCAGTCTACTACTTGAAACATTTTTGTAGCTATTGTGAGCTACCTAGCAATACCTAGGGGATCTAGACAGTTCCTAGTTTACACAGGGAGATGTTTGCACAGGATAACTTCTTAAAAACAAGCATTTTCCAAAGCAGTGATAGAACTTCAGTAAAAAAAGTTCTCTTTGAGAATAATATCTTAAGAGTTTGGGTTTTTTTTTGTTGTTTTTCTTTTCTTAGAGACAGCTAGATATAGAAAGAACAAATATTTTTCATGTGATAACTCATGATTTTCAAAAAGGATAAAAATGAGGAATCTTCTTGAAAAAACACCAGGTATGAAAACCACTGTAATATATAGAAGTTGATATGTGCTCACACAGAACTTTATTCATATTTTTATACATTGAAAGAAAACAAATGCAGCCCCATAATGTTGAATATCAGGATACCTATCCAATACAAGTCCTATTTAAACTACTTATACTTGTCTTGTCATCTTTCTATATTCTTATTCCCTAAGGCCAGAGGGGCTTATTGCCTCGCGCTTTCATGTTGTTGAGGACAAGGGGAAACAGTCTACATATATTGCCTTACGCATTTTAAGTTGTTCTGGTGACGGAGTCCATATCTAGAAGCCAGAGTCCCTGATTCCAAGTGTAGAAAATGTTATTTGAGCCTAAAACGTGGCTGTGGAGTTCCAACATGAGCTTAAAAGAGCAAAACACTAAAAACCATTAACAGACATTTCAGTTTCAGGACTCTGGGAAGATGGATCTGTTCCATAACTGCTGCATGTCCCAGGGACACAAGAGAGCCGTGAGTATAAACTTGGAGGAGTGTTAAAAAAAATAAATAAAATCCCACAATGTCTTAGAAGCAGCTGAAACAGGGCAAGGGTGGAGATGGGATGCATTCCTGAAACACCTTTCTTCTCCTTGTGGAACAATTCACATTTCAGAAGGTCTGGTGCTGGTCTGAGCTTCTGACATGACTTTCAAAGCTTAAAAGGCCACTTTTCTCTTTCATATATGTTTCTAGAGGCTTTAGAAAGGCAAAGGGCTTCATTTCACCTGTTACTTATTGGGAAAATGTTTTTATAATACTTCAAGGAGCTGAATATGGATATATATATGGATATTGAAAATCAGCAACTCCAACTGTTTGCTAAAATTGAGAGATAAAGACAGCTGTCATCTCTGCCTATACAGATCACTCTCTCCACAGCTGCAGATTTTCTGTCATTGATTTCTTTCCACCTGGTTGTCAACAGCAGCTCAAACCTGTTTGGAGGTTTGAATTCAAATTCTTGAACTTGACTTTTCATGAGCAAATATCACCCATTGCACCTGTACAGCAGTTTCCAAAAATGATGTGCAAAGCAGGCAACTGGTCCAGCACACTTTATACTGCAATTCCAAACTGAAAACTGTTCAGAGATGAAGTGCTCACAGCAGCCCTGAAGAAACGTTTACTAGACAATGCATTGGTATTGTGTTGCTTAATGGAAGTGCTTTAGCTATGTGGAGGTTTACTTTTTGCCAGAAAGAGTAGCAAGAGTTAAGAAAGTTATACAAAGGCCACATCCCTTTGGACTGAGTCTGGTTCTTAAAGGATGTTGTTTGGATTACAACTCTGTATATTGTCTATTGTGCAGTCAGTGTAAGCTCTGTTAGTCCTTACCTAATGTGGTAAGTTGCTGAGCCAGAGTATTGTAACGTCTAAGTGTCCGTTAAGGGGTATATTTCATAAAACACTACATGCTGCTTTCTTCATATTTGCTAGTGTGAAGTGCCAGGTGTTGGGGCTGAGATAAAGATGAGCTCAGGACTAAGGATGAAGAAGTGACCTTGCTCTCCTGTCATCCCTCCGTTACTGCTTAGTGAAGAAGGGCTCCTAGCATCGCTTAGACCGGCCTCCCCACAATGTATTGGGAATACCTGCAGTTCAGGGCAATGGCTGTTACAGCAGCCAGGTATGTACAAAAGTCTTTGTTCTTCATGCTATGTTGTATTCTGCTGGCCACAGAAAAGGAGTGACACAGATGAAACAATTAATCTGTTACCTCCATTGCATCCCACAGTTCACCTGCTTCAATCACGTTGGCTGTGCAGGCAATGCATCTAAGTCCTTTCATATAGCAACACCACTCTGCAATCTTTTTACGACTTACTAAGTAATGAGGAATAAAATTTGCTCTGTAAATGACTTAATCTAATTAATGTGTTGGGGGTAACTGCCCAATTAAGCAGTTCACTAAAACAAATAAACCTCAAGTGACTCAACTGTGTGCAGAAGAAAATGCTTTAAACAGATTTCTGAGAAGTTGTATTTGGGATTTGCCTATAGGGCAAAAATATATTCAGTATTTCCCTATAGGGCTCTTATACAGTTAGCTTTACATCTGTGTGTAGAAAATGTGGAATTGTGATAAATATTCACCTTCTTCCCAAAAGTATATTTACTTAATTTCATGGGGGTTAATCTAAAAATAGAAGCATGTGTGAAAAACCAGTAATTTGAAAAAATTGTTTCTAGGAGTGTCTAAGCTTATTGCAAAAGACACATACAACCTTTGTCTCTAGTGTAGAATTGAGACCTTGAATATCAGTTCTTCTTTATCCTTTGCTTTAGAGATATAAATCCACCAAAAGGTAGAGTGATGATTTACAAGTATTTTAAAGCTGCTCTGCAGTGTAACAGCGGTTGTGATACTCTTATCAGAAGTGGCGATCTGGCCCAACATCGTGCCTTTTGTGATTCCGTTTATTTCTGAGTACAGAAGAGCTATCTCACTGTTCAGGCAATGTAAGTGGCAAGGGACGAGGTGCTGGAGTAGCCGAGCATGCATGCTCAGGCTGGTCCAATGGACCCCTTGCTTCAATTGCTCTAGTGCCACTGACATCTGCTTGCCTTTTCCTGGTGAAACAGAGAGACCAAAGCCCATGTTAGGCCACTACGAGCAGTTTAACCACAGGGACACGGAGCTCAGAGCGAACTGGTCTGAGAAAGCGGTTGGGACTGAGCATGAGGAGCCTTCGCACGTGGCCATTGCATTTTCCCAATGGCAGAATTTCCCCCCCACCCACGCTCCTCGTCTATTGTACTTCATGATTTTGGTACTGGTAATGCTGCTCTGGTTGCATTTTCCTGAGGCAGCTTGGTTGCTTTAGCATAGTATTCCTTGCAATTAGCAACGCTCCTAGCTGTCTAATCGTGCTCAGAAAACTCCTTGTAAAGCATGTACAAAATAAAGTAAATACTTCTGCTGTTTTTACAAAACGTACTTACTCTAAGTTTTTCTTTCTACTTCATTGCTTAATTCTTTATTAATCTTTGTTTCAGTGTTCACAGATGAGAGGCAGACTGGGTTGCTAGATGTGCTCTAAGCTGTCCTAAAAAAGACTTTGAGCGAATGTGTCCCACAGGGTGTGATAAAATAAAATTCAGTACACTTTAGGCCAATATAAACTCAGCAAAATTGAAACCTTTCATATTGTTGGAATCATCACTGGATAAGCTTTCCAAAAGTGCCAGGAAATAGTTTTATGTATGTCTGATTAATCCTGTTCGAGCAGGAAAAGCATTATTGGCTGATTAGATAAAATGCTGGTCTACACTTGCAGCTTACCTTTTTTTTTCTTTTTTTTAGGTGCTTTTATAGCAGTATTACAATGCACTGAAGTCCATTCCTGTAAGCATCAGTGTTTCTGACCGAATTGCAGGACCCAGGTTTTTTAGATCCAGCTTCTCGTGTCAGAAAGAACATGTCTTGCTCCGTTTGCAACTACCCCATGGCATTTGCAGCCATGGCTTTTGTTTGCCTCCAGAGCATCTCTGTGCCTGAGCGAGCAAGAAGGGTGTGCGCGAGTGGAATATTGGCTTCTCCCAGGGAAGTGAGCTGCTGTGAAGTTTCAGTCTGGGTCCAGATCAGTGCTTTTCCAATATGTGGTGTGACAATTTGGGGATATGCACTTAGGCTTGCATTCCAGTTCCTATGTTCATTACTAAATATATCTTCGAAACTTAAAACATGATTGCATTCCTCTGTAGTGAAAGTGATGTATATTGTAATGAAATCAAGAGCCCCAGACTTTTTTTGTTCCCCCGCTAATATCTCAAGTGCTGTGGAATCAATTGTAATTCAGCAAAATGAGAACACATTTTACTCATTATGTTTAAAATAATGATTCATATTCTTTCCTGTGGTTATGTTAGTGAAGTAGACTATTGTTACACCAAAGATGAATTTGGCCTATTCTTCACACATCTGCCAAAATTTTCATTTATTTGGCCTCTCCTTTTATCAGAGGAGTTGGATGTTTCTTTTTTGAAGAGTTAACCTTCTGGCACACATTGCAGCTCTTTAGAGCCAGTCGTTGTTACAGCTTAAATTACTCAAGAGAAAAAAATGAAATAGAAACGACATAAAATGGGATCATAATTGAACACTATTGATGATTTCTCCCCCAAAAGGACAGACTCTGTCACCTCTGCACTGTACATTCTCATGTTTTAGGAGCGGTATTGCCTCTCCTGAATTAGTTTTAACACCCTCTCTGGACTTCTTTTGCTGCAGTTCAGTAGTCTCAGATTATTTCTTGCTCGACAAGTTGTAACTTTAGATGGGTTCGGGTTTTTTGTTGTTGTTGTTGTTTTTGTTTTTTTTTTTAATGCTAGAAAAATGTTATTCTGTTGTGGCTGAAGGACAGACCAATTAAAATTATTGTTCCAACTCCTTCACAGGGAAAAAAGATCATAAGTGCTTTCTTTGAGTGAAGATAGAAATAGATATCAGAAGCCAATATTACTGTATTTTGATTTTTCTTTTTGAGTACTTCTCCTTTGGAAGCATTTTGACTCGTGAGCTGAAGAATTCTGCCTTCTTTGTGGCTGAGAGAGCGGGAGTGGAGACTTTAATTTGGCAATTATATCCCTTTCCTAACAGCTCTTGCTGAGTTTTGAAGTTTTCTCTCACTTGGTAATTCAGTGACTGCACTGACATCACTGTTGGTTTATAAGCCTAAAGCACAAGACATCAATGAGGAGAATGAGCTATTTTAGCTTGAAAATTGTGATTTTTTTCTCTCCTCCCATGCAATTGGTATTGCAGTATTTGGTTCTGATTAAAATGTAGCCTGAGGTTTGGTATCTGCATGTAGCAATACTCTGTATCTGGCATACTACATAATCTACTGAGCATACAAGCTGACAGGTTTAGTATAGTAGGCTTTGAAAGCAAGTTTATTTTTTTTTTTTTTTAAATGAGCAAATTCTTCACTATGAGGGAGTATCAACAAAATGTTGTAGCTGTTGCTGCCTGAAAGAACTACATGCTCACTATCGGATTGTTGGTACGTGAATGTCTACAATGACAACATGTAAAAGTAAGTGAGATCCGAGGGAGGAAAGCAATGAAATTTAGAGGCTTTTAACAGTGCTCCAGCCACATCCTTTTTTGTCCTGTAAATAACAATCAAACTGTTGTTCTCCAGGGCATTATAACTCTGACTGCACTTTTTTTCCCTCTTTTTGGCTTGGCAATTTATGAATATATTGAAAATGTTTACTGAAAAGGTCCCTTCTGTTGCTGGCATTTGGTTGCCAACTCTTGTTTTTATTGCTCTTGACAAATGGTCCCTCTGCTTTACAGAACATCACCTGGGCTTCTCTGAGCTCAAGGGACAGAAAATGCTAGGAAATTTGGAAAAGAAATTTTTGTGCTGTTGTTAAGGGTAACAAAACATTGACTAGGACTACTGCAAACAAATTGTTTGTAAAATTTACAAGAAAATGTATGAAATCTCAGCAAATTTATGAACTGACATTTTTGAAGGATTATGTTAAGATTGTATTTGATGCAAAACCAGCATAAGATGAGACACAGTTGAGCCAACCATAGCATGTTCCTGACTATGACAAAAAAGAAGACAGCTGTGCCTTTACCAGTGAATAAGATTGGCCAAGGCCTGTTCTCTGGCTCTGAGGACAAGTTGCATAGCTCGATGTGTGTCCACGTGGTGGACATCTGTGTTGTGGCAACAGTCAAAGGCTAGTTTGCTGGGGAAGAGGCAAATTTTGCCACTGTTGCTGCTATTTCTATCAGATCTTGGGATTCTGTGTTCTAGTATGATACAGCTGGGACTTCATCCTCAGTTCAGGAAGGACGCCTAAGCAGATGCATCCTAAAATACAGGTGGGTAGTGACCGTTTAGTCCTGACAGCCTGCCTTTGTTTGTTCCCTTTCTTCCAAACCCCTTTCATTTCCCTTCTTTTGCCTTCTGTTGGAAAGAGTTTCCTTAATCAGCCCAGATTTGCACCATTGCTGAGGTATTCTGAGCAGAAGACTCTAAGAGCAGCACTTTGAGGAGCACAAGAGCCATATAATTTTGCCAGCTCTTGAGAGGGCTGACGGATGTGTTACGCCTGTTTTTTTCAAGAAGTGTGCTTGAAAAAAAGACAGCACTAGCATCAGATACTTCCCTTCTTTTTACTGCTTTTCCCCAACGAGAACAGCACTGAATGAAGACTTTAGCCTCCAGCTGCAAAAAACCTTTGCACTCTTTCCCAGAGTGAGCAGTTAAAAGAAGGACGTTGAATGTACTCAGTTATCTCTGCAATGAAAAGGAACAAGAATTGAGTGAATCATTAAGATGAAAGCCATAATAGTGCTTTATGTCTCACCTGTTATACCTGAGTTGCTTCATTTGAGTAAGATACTAAAGATTTTAAAGGTAATTACTGCAAAGATGAGTCTCTGCACTTCACTCCCTGAATGACTTTTAATGTACAAACCCAAAGGGTTATTTGGCCTTTCTGGGGATATTAATTTCCATCAGATTTCATGTTGGAGGTTCCAGGATGAAGAAGGAGTACTATCTCTGCGTGTGACACTAAATACACTGTTGATGTAGGAAAGCTTTCATGAGGAAGTCTACCTTGACTGCTAGAAGCAGTCTTGCCGTGGTGGCATGGAGTTCAGTACAATACATATTTTGCAAAATATTTTTATTAAGTCCATTACTCCCGCTTCCCCCACCTCCCCAAATAACTCTCTCTCAGCTTCTCATTTTGTAGTGATTCCTGTTTGCAGTTCTAACACATACCCAATTCAAGCTGTTGCATACTATAATCTGCTAAATTTTCTGGCAAAACTTGGCACTCTTCTTACATTTTACTTTTTTTTTCCTTTTTTTTTTTCTTTTTTTTTTCTTGTATTGACAGCATCAATGCTGTCTCCAAAACACAGAAAGAAACAGTGCAAATTGTGAGGGTCAAATTTTGCTTTGGGTGGGAACACACTGTTCCTGTTGAAGTCCATTGAAGTTAAGGTAAAAGTCTGATGACAGAATTTCCTTCCTAAGTAGAAAGAAGTCACATAGCAAACACTTGATACGACTTGATACTATGATATGGAAGAAATCTGCTGTGATATAGACCATAGCCGAAAGGCACAAAAACTTACTTCGCCTGTTGCATGAAGTATGACAGCATTTTATTGTGTTTCCATTGCTAAGTCCCCAATATTAAAAGAAGCTAACACACAAACCCCTAAATCGGTAGATGTTATATATAGAGCTCCACATTTCTCTCAGCACCGCTAGAAGCCCAGAAGTTAGCACAACTTAAATGGTGACAATTTTGTCATTTTTCAGCATTTATGTGTTACTGGATTTACTAGACCAACTGTACCTCTCACTTTAAAGTGTTGTAAATCTGTAGTAATTGAGCAGATTTTGGAAGACTGCCAGAGGCATTTACAAGTCAAATAGAGGACTTGGCCCCGATTAGCTGTTCACTGCTGTGCAATCTTCATTATGCACAAGACATCGAAAGCAATGTCTTGTCAGTTTTGAAGCAGGTTGAAAACAGGAATAATTTTCCTGGAGACAACAGAAACAGCCCAGGCCATAATATCAGTTTTATTAAGTCTGTCGCTGAAAATTCAGGCAGACCATGTTGGAGTCATTGTAAGCAGAGCTGGGCACCTGGGCAGCGGTGGGAAGGGCTTTAATAAAGGCATGAAAACTTCTGACAACATCCTGAAGATAACAAAAAGTAAATTTATAAGTGCAGATAATGTGGGGAAAAACTGGAGGTAAAGAACACCCCAGGAATAAAGACAAGTGAAAATTTCTTGACCTGGATTCAACTTTCATGATCTTGGGAAGAATAATGGTCTATTAAAAAGACAAAGGGTGAAGAGAGATACTAACAAAGCAGGAATATTTATTCTTAAAATCCTGTGATTTAAGAGTTGAGGAACGATCAGGAGCTGGAGAGGATCTGGACTAGTTGGTTGGCATGCAGATTGGGGGTAAATGGAGAGGAAAGAAAATACGTTCAGGCTGATGCTCTGTGTGCTGAATTGTAGAAGGCTCTAAGCTACTGAGATAACTCCACTTCACTGTAGAAATAAAGAACATTTTAAAATTATTTTTAATTCTTAATTATGTTTTCTGTGTACTGCCAAGCTGAGGTTGTTATCTGTTTTAGGGGGTGCTAATCAGCATTTTTGCTCTGTATGGAAAGTGAATTGAGGAGAGATCATTCTTTTAAATCCCTTTTTTGTAGGAGTACTTAAAATCAAATAACATTACCAAGGCTACTTGAGATAGACCTGTGTATTTAAAAGAAAGTTGTGTTTATCTGCATTACTCTGACACATATGGTGACAGGCATTGCATTCTGAGCGTCTTTCTTCAGTAATACTGAGAAGAGCCCATGAATTTGATGGAACGTGGTCAATACCTATCCTTACAAGCCTCTTTTCTCTAAAAGTTTCAGACTGAATTGTTCACAGGTTTTCTTTCTCTTCTCTTCTACCTCTATCCACATCTTGTCTGTAATGAGCTAGTACCCCAAGCAGCTGACAGAGAACAGTCTTCTCCTTCCCTGGCAACATTGCACAAGCCTTTGCAAGTTACTGGAATTTTATATTTTCCCTCTGCTATAATGTAAGTTTAGAAGATTTCAAATAGTGTAATTGTATCTATTTTTATAGTTAGTCTTTCACACTTTGCAATCCCTCTACTAATGAACAACTAGAATGCAAAAATATCTTTAGAAAGTGCATGGAGCACAAGAAAGAATGCATTTATTCTTTGTTGATGAACAGCCCTTCCTTTCCATCATCACAATGAGCTTTTCTGCCCTTTCACTGGCTTGCCTAATAGCTTACCATTACCTGGTAACTCAAATCATTCACAACACTGTGCATTTCCTAAGTCTGCATTGTATTTACGGTTCACTTTGTAGGGTGTCAAATACTGTTTCTCTGTACAAAAGCTAAAGCTTTTTCATATTTCTGTTAGTGTTTCTTTCTTCTTTGCTAGTAAGTGTGTTTACTTAAGGCTAAATTATTGCATTTGGAAATGGAGGTTGGTGAAGAGCACTGGATTTGATATCTAAGCTTACATTCAAAGGTTCTTGCGACCCAGTTTCTTGTTGCTGTCCCCCGTTTAGATAAGCAATTCTAATACCCCAAAACTCACACCCTTGAAACCACAGGTGAAGTTGAGTGTATGCTGTGTAAAGTACTTTCTTAAAAAGGGAACTTAGAAAGTGATGGATAGGATATGCTTGAAAGGAAGGTTAACAGCTCCCTATCCCTACAAAAAGATTAAAGCCCCCCTCCCTACAAAAAGATTAAAGCCCCCCTCCCCTACCTCAAACAAACTGGCAAGTAATTTTGTAATAAATTGTGCAGAAGAAAAATTCACTCTTGACTGCAAACAGTAAATGGGCAGGATTTGCCTAGTGCCTGAGGCGTTATATCATGTTATTAAACAGAAAATATCCCGTCTTAGGTAAGTGAGGATGATTTTTATCGCCCATCCCTTTTGAATATTTTTAATTGCAGGGGTGTCTTGTATTGATGAATTTCACAATATACTGTTTAAGTGTATTTCTTATGATTAATCTGAAACAACATCCACATTTTTTTAATTAGATTGGATAATGCCTTGCTGTGTTTGTTATTATAAGTTTTACATAGGTTGTTACTGGTCAAATGCCCCAAAATTGCTGGCTGTTTGGAATAGGATGTGCAGTGTCCAAAATATAAAGTTGTGACTAATATTTGTCACCTGCATTTCAGATCATAAATCCTTTCACTTCTCAGAATGCTCTGGCACCTTGCAGTCCAAAATCAACAGGCTACTTGGCCCTTCAGTGCATAATTTGAAAGCCAATGTTGAAAGTTTGTTAAAATCTGGGGAGCTGCAGTGAGTCACAAGAATAAACAGTACTTGGAATTTGTTAAATAGTCATTAAAAGTTAATTGATATGAACATTAATATTTTCTTTGAGTTATTCTATACGCAGATTTGAATTCATGACAATATCAGCCTAGAAGTAAATGCAACACTGAATGCTATTTATTCTTCCAATAATGTAAAAATCTTCTGGCAAGGTATGTGCAGGGACCAGAGGCTTGACTTGAGATAGATACTAAAAAAGAAAACCTAAATTATTTACTTTCTTTGGGTTTACCCTGAGCCACCCCATATGTCTGTTGAACACAATGACAGTAGGTTTAGGTGCATTCTCTTTTAAATGAACCTTCAGCATTGCTGAGGTGCCAGGTGGGCAGTGCTTTTTCTCCTTTAATGAAAAGAAAGGTAGATTTTGCTGTGGAAGCAAAATGGTAAATAACGTTAACTCAAAAGAACATGGGAAAATATTTGAAAATCCTCAGGAACTTAGTATGCCATTTTCAATGTAGTTTTCACCTTTTCCAGAGGTGCCAAGAGGCTTTTTTCTGCTTTTTGTTTGAAAGAAAATTTTTTATTTCTTACTTTTAGAATGGACATCTGTATTGCCCAGTGTCATATTTAAAAGCAGAAGTAGAGAGAACATAGAAATGGTTGAATACCCTGGAAAACAAAACACTTCATATCTGGTCAAATTAAAATTATCAAGTTGACCTTAAAATGAAATTTTGCTCTTCCACATCAAGAAAACCCCAATCGTATGTCCACCTCTACATGTAAGCCGAGGCTTTTAGTTGCTTGCACTTTTCTTTCTTTTGAAGAGAGACAGATGATGACAAAGCCCAATGAACTCAGGAAGTTACAACTGGGCTTTTAGTTGATATGATTGATTTAAAGCACCACAATAATGGTTGGTGGTGAAAACTTTTATGCAGCAAATAACATCTCGCCAGATTATGAATAAGAGCGGCTGTGGTAGGTAACCACAGAGTAATTCCATCCTAATGGAGTAAATGGATTCATAAATGAAAGAAAAGACAATGAAAAAAAAACTGATTAGAAGACAACTTATATTTTCATTTGGTTTCATTTTAGTGAGACAAATTTACTTCTAATATGACCTTTTCAGTAATGAATGCCACTTCATACACTTTCCTTTCCATGTCAGAATGTCCATCTGCATTGTGTTAGAAAGAGCACCATATAGTTTTGGCAGTATGCTTAGAAAAACTTTCAACTAAAAGTGGAGAATTCAACAACACATCATAAACAAATATAATCCTTTTCCCTGCACATGTTCTCTCTCCAGTATAAAAGTGACATTTTTCTTTACCTTTGTTTTTATGGATGGGAAAAGAAGATTTTGAATTAAAATGGGACGTGTTACTTTAATAAAACCATCCTTGCTTCAAAAAGATAGTATTTATGTTTCACATAGGTTTGTGATAAATTCATTCATGTCTACACAGCACTTTAAGATTCTTGGGAAAGGGAATGATAGAAATACAGAAAAAACCAAAGAATATGTGGTTTTTATGCCAAGGTGAAAAAGAATTGCAGAGGTGACTTAAAAAAAGAGCCTTTTTGTTTAATAAAATGGTATTTGCTGACATTGAATCAATTATTCTAATTACTTTGCAAGTCAGTCTCTGAATAGGATGGTGGGATAGGATATCCCAAGGCTCAGTTTTCACTATCAAAGCGTATATCAATTACAATTCAGGAAACTGCCTGGGCTCAGATATTTATCTCTAAACTAGATAATCTTGGCCAGGATACTTTAAAGTTTTTACTGGCCTTCCAATGTGGGAAAAAGAAATGGGAACTGAAAAGAAAAGAGACAGAGCTTATGGAACTGGACACTGCAGGACCTGATCAGCTGTCAGTACATCACGGGCCAAAAAATGCTGTCAGCTGAAACTCCTTCCCGAAAATCTGAGGGTCGTGAAAGTCTGGGTAATTCTTATTTTCGTGTCCTCCTATCTTGTCCCAACACTATCAGTTTTGCAAGTGAAATGCTGGACCGTTTCTGGAGAAACTATTCTGAGACTAAACCTGACCTGACTGGGCACCATGGGGGTTGGTCATCTGGGACAGAGCATGGGAGGTCACCTGCTCTGTCTACAGAGATCCAGGTGAGGTGTGTCATATGTCGTGTTTCCTCATTGAAAGGTCCTTAGGCTTATTCAAAAAGTCAATGGCAGGCTGGTGGGTTTCTGGCCCTCACTCATATCTGCAGGCAGGTTCTCATGAAGGGCCTCAGCATCATCTGATCCTGCATACTCTCCTTTGGGTTTGAACACGACAGTAATAGTAGTTTTCCCTTCATGACTGCGTGTGAGACTTAGTGCATTTTTGAGTGCCGTATTCTGGAATGAGGTCAGGAAAACCTGAGTGGAACAAGACTCACTCTGCTCAGCTGAACAGGGTCTTTAAATAAGCTGCTCCTGGGATCCAATGTCATCATTTTGGAGGAGGCACCTACAGTCAGTGACTATGCTATGTTCTCTATCCTTTCCCCTGAGGCAGGCTGGACGCGGTACCTGATTATTAAGCATTATTAGGATTATTCTTTTGTTATGTTGTTAACAACTTGCAAATACTTTTTACCTTTTTTTCACGTTTGAAAGGCTGGTGTACATGACAGCATGAAGGACATGCCTGCTACGAGGCAGTGCAGGTGGGAGCTAGTTTAGAGCTCAGCAAAAGGTGACAAAAAATCTCATTTACTGCAAACTCCAGAAAAGAATTTTGTTTTCTGTTTTGAGGGGGAGAAAAAAATACATTGCCTGGGGCTAGAAAGTAATATGGTAATAGGAATGGTGTACTACAGTAAAAGTTCTGCAAATGTACTCTGAAAAAAAAAAAATAAGGAAACTGGTAATGTTTTGTGTGTAGCAAAACAAATTATATTAATGTTGGTTAAGACTTCTTTCCTCCTGCCTGTAACTAGAAGAGTCTTAAGAAATCCTGAGAACACTTATTTATTATTTAATAAACTTCCCTGCTTCCTCTTTTCTACTGATTTAATACAATTGTATAATTCTGTTCCAGGACCTTTACTCCTGATTTATACTGGGCTAAGCAAGAAATAATGAAGTCAAGATCTTGGTGGAAGATATGAAATGTAAATTTTTGCCAGCTTTCTGCTGAGACAAGCCCAAGAGGTCTGGAGGTTATCAGAGAATTGGCTTGACCACATAGAAGACAAGGTTGGACAAGTTGGGCTTGACCTGAACCTTACCTGGAGCTTGCTGACCTGACAGACCCACTGGCAACAGTTTGGGAAAGGTTTGTGGAAGGTCGGCACATGGAAAAGGGCAGAGACAATGGCTTCTGAACTGCTGCCTCTCAAGTAGGTGAACGGGAGGGCTGCTCTCCCTCTCCTAATGCTTATGCAACACTTTTTCTCTTCTCCTGCTGATATTCCACTGGTCCAGAGGAAGGCTCATTGCCTTGGTTGCTTGCATGCAGATGTGCCCTGTTGGGGAAAAACATAAAGAAATATAAAACCTTAGAAGTTAGGAGTAATAGGGTTTTGCCATACTTCAACCAGTGTCCTTTTTTTTTTTTTTTTTTAATATATATGAAAAATAAAATCAAGTCTTTTAAGTTTATTCCCTCTTTTGATGGACAAGACTGTTGCTGTCCAACTCACCTGCGAGAAGCTGCTTTCTGCAGACTGAGAGGTTTTATAGAGAGAATTAGCATGTGCAGCATGAAAGGTATAAATGTCAAGGACTTTTTCTGCCAGATGCCTGCAGCATTGTCACCCCTGCGCTTACCTGAAAATCTTACTGCAGTCTACTACCCTAATTCTGTACTGAGACTTTCTTTATTGAAAAGTTATCTCTTGATCATAATTATCTAATCCATGCTGATCATGAAAGTAAGTGAAAAATGACAACCGATCTTAAAATACATAAAGCATCTGTTACAAGTTTTGCCATCAGTTTATTCATCTGCAGCTTGAATCTTTCGCTTCTTTCTGAAGGTTCAGAAGAAAAAAACAAGTGTTTTATTCTCCTCGGGTGGACTTAACCTGTTTTAAAATTCAAAACTAATACATTTGTATAGTTTGTGCATCAGTAACAGGAATGATGTGTCTGTGGTTTGCAGTGCAACCCTTTTGACATCTTGCAATCCCAATTCTGTAATGATGTATCTGTTACGAGGACGAAAAGCAGAAGTGTGCTACAGGGAGAGAAAGATCTGCTGACCTGGAACCAGTCAAATCTGTAGAGGCATTTAGGCTGAGAACTTCATAAGCCAGGACCACTACTTAACAAAGCATAAATTAAAACTTGGGAGAGATCAATTTATTAAATGTGTAGAGCATCTGTGATTCCTACTTTAAAAAGCACTTTAACACTCATAAAAATGAGGCATGTCTCAGAGCAAGATGTAATGGCTTTTGAAGATTCATAAATTTCAGTAACAATGCACCTTTGAGCACCCGATGAACTTAAGCTGTACAAGCATAGTATAAGGAATTCCATTAAAAATTCAGTGCCCACATAGGTTGCAAAAAAGAACTAATTTTTTACAGATCTTAATTTGAAGGCACAAGTTGCAGTTTCCTTGATTATGATTGCAGTTCATTTTTACTAACAATTTGCAATTTATGGGAAGAGAGAAACTGACTTTTATAATCATCTGGAGGGCAGAGTTTGAACCTGTGATGCTTCCTAAGTTATAGGGCAAAGATTTTATTCTGGGCTTCATCATCCTGGGACCATAAAGAGGTAAAGAGAGGTAAAACCTTGGTTTACTGTTAGCAATAGTATTGTTTTAATTGACTCTTATCTAAGATCTTAGGTAGAAAGACAAGTTTCCTATCTAGTAAAATGTAAGTGTGGCAAAGATCTTCTAAGACTGCTGTATCACTCTAACAAGAGCTTCTGGCAGTCTGTATTGTCAAGCTAGCTTGCAGGTGAATCTCATAAAATCATTCTAAAAATAGTTGGTACAACCATTTGAGCTGTGCTTACTCTGCAGTCCTATGAAATCAGCATGATCTGTTTTCTTCTCATCAGTTTTGGTGATGTGAAACAGTTACACTGGTGCTATTTGAATTAAAATGGTACAAAATCGGCCAAAAAAGAAAAGAATCAGGATTTGCATATTATCAGTATGGTTTAGTACTTTTTGCTGCAAATAAGTACAGTTTGAAAGGGCAGAGTATGATCTATTGTCTAAAGCTAAACTATTGGCCCTGCAGCAATACCTCTGGACAGCTTTCTTTACAGGAATTAATTGTAAAATTCCTGTTGTACTTGGGGGGGAAATGACTTTTCCATTCTTTATATATAGTTACATATATACATATTACATGTGTGTAAATACACGTGCAACACACACTTTATCTACAGATGGACAAGAAGTCCATGATATTTTTTTTGAACTAAGCCAGCAGTAGTGTACCTTTTCTATAAGGACTTTCCTTTATGTACCTGAAGAAGACAGATAAGAGGCATGTCTTCTTCTGAGTTATTAGGAAAGGATTATTCCTGATAGAACGAGAGGAGTCGGACAATAAATATTTTTCTTCAGACAGCCATTCTGCCATATCTGCTTATTTTGCTTACAACATAGCCACTGAAATAATAATGAGAGCACCTGGGCTGAAAAATTAACAGGTTTTAAAAAAATCCACAATTCATTCTTTATTAACTGATATGCAGTTTGCTTTGTTCAGTCTATAAGCTTTATATCTCAGTAGTGCAAGCAAATCAGTGTGGGTATGAATTTCCTTTCTCCTGCAGTCATTGGGCTCACCTTTATTAACTTTCCTAGTAATTTGGGAGAGAAAATGGTTTTACCGCATTGTTCCTGCTTTCTTCAAGATTTCTCTCTAGGACATACAAAGTCCTGCAAAAATTCCAGGTGTTAATCCAGTCACACTCTGTGGATCGTGGTACCCCACAGCACCATTTATCTCCAAAAATTTAGTGCCTCCTTGCAGAGTGGTACCTGAAGCGAGTGCCTCTCCCCACTTCAGCCTTGCCCTGATGCTCATCCAGAAATAGAAACACACCTGACAAGCCCAGATGTTCTAGCACCGAAGGATGAGTGCAGTCTTTAACTGCTAATCTCAAGTGTTTTCACTGAGCAGGGAGATATTGATTGCCTCTAATTGTTGGTAGTTGACCAGTTCTTGCAGCAGGGAGAGGGAACGTCTTGAGAGGTGAAGCTGCTGCTGGCTGAGGGACTGTGGGAGGAAAACAACCGTTAAAGAAGAACGGAGGAAGAGTTTGGAAGAAAAGTTCTTGTCTGTATTTATAACTGAATCATGGTTGATGTTGCTGATTGCTGGTCATTGCTGGGGATTCCTCTGGATGTTAGAAGTAAACCCTCGCTAGACTTTATCATCTGTCTAGGATTAATTAGATTGTAACATAATTTGCAGTTGCATTGTATGTATAAATGCTGTTTGTGTGCAGTTGATTGCTCAGAAGGAACATGTCAAGTATGCCAGAATCAGTCCAAACGCAGTGATCCGGCCCAGCTGGGGGGTCACATTTTCTGGCTGCACGAACCCATTAAAACTGGAATGCCTTGGAAAGGAGGAAGGTGAGCCTTCCCTCTGCCCAGCTGCACAAGGGATAACGACTTCACAGGGATGTGGCAAGAGTTAAATCATTACATTTCCAAAAGTTTTGAACATTTTTGGACGAGAGTTGCCGTAGGAGTGAAAACGAAGTCAGTGTCACGCTAACGCTGTCCAAGTCCGACAGTTCAGAAAGAGCTGGAGATGAAAAGGGTCTTTGGAGCTGGACGTTGCAAGTGTGCATTGGACCCAGGAGATCCTGTTCCTGGTGCTTAACATTAATGTGTTTATTTTATGGTAGTTTATATCTTGGGCACCAATGAAAAATTAGCAAAGAGGAAAAGCAATGTGCATGTACCTTCTCTAATACTTACACACATAATTAATCATTTTATGCAAACTGAGGAAATCGTGAGGAGAAGGTGCAGTTACAGCAACAGGAAATGGGCCATTTTAAGAGCTCTTTGTTGTGCTATTTCAGTGTGTGGGGGGTGACTTTAAATGGGGAAGGCTTATTATATTAATAACTCAGGAAGCAGTAAATAAATAAAATGTGAGACAGTTAATCTAAATTTAAGTGCCAGGGCTTGGATCCAACTTCATAGGATAACACAGGAAACTCCAAAACATGTAGTGCTTTTTGCAGAGAAAGTTTATCTCGGTGTTGCCGTCTTGCAGTGAAGGATGGGGGGCCCTGGGGGCTGATAGTTTATGCAGCCACAGCAGTGCAGATGAATGGGATCAGTGGCTGAGGTGGGTCTTTACCGCTCCACTCCCCAAAGCTCACAGCAGGAGCCGTGCAAGCCAAGGAGGTGGCACCAAAGTCTAAAGGTTTTGTAAGAGTTTCCAAGCTGATTGTCTGTTATGAATTATTTCACTTTCCAGGGGGAGAAAATCAAAGTGAAAAGAAATCTGCTTGAGTGACGTGGTCTCTGCTTCTTCTGGATGCAGCTTGGACCATCCTCTGTTGCACACTATTGCAGAGAGGTTCATGCAATTATTCGGTCATAACAATCATCAGATGTGTTAAGGTCTTCCGTAACAACAGGTACTGACAACTGCTCTTGTTCATGCGCTCAGGAGTGATGAATGTTTAATATAAGACCTCAGAAATACACATTTATGACACCTCATTTCCTATGAACACACTGCTTTAATGAGACATTTTTTTATGTATAACAAAACAAAAGATGAAACTTGCTATAAGAGACCCACCTGTAATGTCCAGCATGAATGAATGTTAGATAGAGCTAGTCATTTCTGAAAGCTACTTGCAAGTGTAATTAAACTCTTTAAAGTAATGACTCCCAAAGGAATAAACTTCTTTAAAGAGGAAAGTGATTTTACACTCCCTCCTCCTATTTAAGAAGTCGCAGGTGTATTTTGTAACCCTTCCAGGCTGTTCTTTATCCAACGGTTCTTGTGTAATCTGGTACTCTTCAGCTGACCAACATCTTTGCACTAATATTTGTACAGTAATTTGTTTGCAGACTCTGGGGTGATCTCTAGTTATTGACTGAGTGAGGTGGTTCAGATGTTTTCTTATTTTGGGATGTCCAGCTGGCATGTCCCGAATATCAGTATAGTAATGGGGTTCCTGAAGATAATAGGAATGACGTAGTACAGAAGAGTAGTAGAAAGACCAGTAGAGGCCAATATGGCTCCTTTAATAAAATTGTATGGCACAGATTTTGTAAAATATTTAATAGTTTCCAAGAACGTAATTAAAATATGTGTGTTTAAATGAGGGGAAATGTAATGGACTTAGCTTTTAGTATGCAATTTCTGCAGTTTCATCAATTTTTTCAACTGGTGGTTTTGCCAATCACTTACCTTTGTCTTTCCGCTCTGAAGTTTTTGAATCAACTGTCCTTATTCCCAGCTTGGGGATTTTTTTTGGTTTGATGTTTTTCTGAGAGCAAAAATTAAGTTCACCTTCTCTCCCTCTTTGAAATTCTCAGTGAGCTCAGATTCCTTGTGTCTCCACTTCAGACACAGGCAACAAAGTGCTGCAAAAAGAGTGATGGAATGTGAGTCAGTGAATTTTCTAAAGAAATATTTCCAACATGGTGCCATAAAGGTGCCTTTTTGGCTGTTTTTCTGATGCTATTTCCAGCTCTTAGGGAGCTGATCTACATTTCCTTCTCTCTGCCCCTCATACTTGTGTCGGTGTATGTGAATATGCAGGTATATATATAAACATATACACATTTATTTATACATACCCATACTTGCACAATGTAAGTACACATGGTGTAAAGATAACATAAATGGTGCCATTTGTAACATGTTACATGCGTTCTCTGTAACTGTGATTCCACTTTATTTTTTGGCTACTTTCCGTGTTGTACCTGCTTTGCACAGACATTCTTTTACTATTGTTCTGAGGTTGCTTTAGATGATGGTTCATTCCCTTCCACCCCAAGATTGAAAACTTCTTGGTCTTTTAGAGATTATATTCTCAAGCCACAGTAGTCAGCAGGAGAAAAATGTATTGTTTTGCTTTACAGAGTTGGAACTCATTTTTATGTAATATCTGCCAACACTTAATTTAAAAATATTTCAAACATCATATATTGAATTTCTGGGAGTTTTCCAGCTGATGTGAATGCTTTTTCAGAGACACTGCTTAAAATCTGGGAAAGATACTATTTTGTTGGCCACTCTTCTAGTAAGATTAATTAGAGTTGTAGTCATGAGTGAGAATTACATACCTTTCTGATATATCTTTTTGATAACAGGTGTGTAATACGAAGGCAAACTTTTCTGTTGTGGCCCCCTTCCTGCTTTTCCTATAATATTGCTGAGTCTTGATTCAGCAAGCTTTGATTCACCCACACAAAAAAATTAAATGTATTTTCTCGTCTCCAGCATTACTGTATCAAATACATTTCAGAGGAACGGAAGCCATTAAATGTGTTTTGTGCTCATGTTAGGCAGACAAATGTTTTTGATTTCCTTTCTTGTTATGTGATATAGTCCCAAAATAAATTAAAGGGAAAGACTCAGCTTATTTGACTCACTTATTATTTTCTTAAACTAGAAACGAATTTAACAGTGCTACTTGATATTGAGTCCACTCGTCTGCAGTTACTCCAACCCTGTCTTCAGTTCTTAGAGATTTTACCTTTTTCTTCCTCTAGTTGTCCAGCGAAGAATAAGGCTGCAATACATGAGAGTGACCCTTCTGTGCCAGAGCTCTCTGGTTCTTGATTTTTCAGAATTCCCAAGTCTGCTGCCATAATTCAATGTCAGGCATATTGTTTATTATGAACTCTGTAGGCGTATTCAGACACAAAAAGAAGCACTGAGACTACATCCTGAATAACAATTTTTTTGTGACAATTCCAGCTCTTTCCATAAGTACGTCTTCCCCCCTTTTTTTTCTGAGAGCAAAATGAATCAAATCAAAACAGTGGTCTCAGAAGA
>VYXH01001414.1:64495-75097 GCA_013397275.1 Burhinus bistriatus | reverse complement strand
AGAAGGCTTAATCACTACCCTCAGGATTTCAACAGTACCTTTGCAAAATCGGTGACTTGATCATGTGAAGTACTGTTAAAGCATCATTCCTGTTTGATTGTGGGATGTCTGCAGCAAAAATAATTTCCACGTGAATGGTCTAAGCTTATAATTTAGCTATTATGCATTATTATTTAGCTCAAATGAATTTATAAGTTTAATTTATGTAGGCTTTGCTCTGTTATCTACTGAGAAATGCCAATGTAAATTTTCATTTGTCATACAAAATTATTGCTTTTGTGGAATAGTAACTATAAATAGTCAAACAAACTGCTAGTGGTTACATGTACCATAGTATTTTTTAAACCAAAGATTTCTTAGTGCAGTGGATTTGTTTAATGGATACATGGTGGTTTCATATAATACGATGGTTTTAAAGATTCTACAAAATGTTTTCTCACAAGGACTGCACTCAACCATGAGAAAGTTACCACTTCTCTCTATTATTGTCATTATTCCCATTTCACTGATGACATGACCAAGAGCACACAGTGAGTCAGTGGCAGAGTCAGGGAAAAAGAATTTGGGGCTCCAGATTCTCAATGTCCATTTCTAGTTATTTTTCAATTTATTGCCAGGCAAAGTAAATAAACAAAAATGTAAACCAAACCAGAAGAACAACTATAAGAATATTGAAATAGGGGAATATGACTAAAATCTCATGTGAAGTGAGATAAAGGTCAAAAGGAGCTTAAGCGTGTTGTAGCCTTCTCCTGATCTAAGCTTTACAATTTGGGCAAAATAGACCTGAACAGGACTGAAGTTATCTTTTAATGCAAGACTATGAACTTCTGTTCAGACAAGTTTAAGGCAGCCTTGACCTTGAGAGAAGTTAAAAGTGAAAATGCCTTTTCCTGTTAAGTGAAAACAGATCTTTTAACAAAATTTAATCTCATCTGGTACCACAAACTTGTACTGTGGCAAGAGCTATGAAACTTGAGTTTTGTAATTAAGTTTGTCCTAATGGTGGTGTAGCTGGGTATCTGGACTGTGCCCCATGCACATCTGGTGCACTTGAAGCATTAATACTCCACGTGGCCAAGGACCCTAGCTAATTGTCTGCATAGCTGAGATTATGGACAGTTTGAAACAATGGACTAACCTGACCCAAGGTGCCTGAGTGAGCTCTTGGCCATCTTCCAAATTCAGTATATGGCTAATTGGTGCAGTAGCTTTCCAAGTTTGGATGTTGGGTGGTCCTGAAGGTCTTCTGGCAGCTCCTGCTACATCCAGACTGACTTGTGTGCCTAAATGTGTCTGTTAGCATCCTAGGTGGATAATACACTCTAGAGACTCCCCAAGCAGTTCCTCCTGCAGACCTGAGCAAATTGTCAGTAGATAAAGCACTCATAAAGTGTTGGTACAACTGTTCCAGGGGGTACAGAAATGGTCCCATAGAACAGTATTTTGTATGTATGTATGCCTGTTAAGGTATTTAGGGCTATTTTGAACGTAGTTTAAGAAAACTCAGTGGTGATGGATTATGCAGATGCTGTAATGGTCATGTAGGACCACTGGCAGGTGAGTTTTTAGGAATTCAGCAGAAGAGGAGGTTCAGTGAATCTCACTTGATCCAGCTGCTGATGCTATCATGAGGACCCTTGAAACAGAGACTCCTGTTACCTTTCCAACAAATCACTTTGTATGAGAGACTTGGGTAACATGAGTGTTACCCTATGCCAAGATCCCAATAATTTAGGCTTATTTTTTAAACACACACAGTTCATGAGTGCCTGTACAACAGTACAAATCATTCTGTAGTCTTTCTAGTATGATTATAGGGCAGAGGTAAGGTTCATTGTGCTAAAGGAAAGGCCATGCACATGATGCAACTCTTTGACACTAAGATTTGTTTCCCTTTTAATATGTAGTTCCGTTAGTAAGGGGGGATACAACACCTGAATAAGAGATGGTGAGACTGTTTAACTTATTGAAGGCAGGGAGGAATTCACGAACAGACAAAACTGTAATGTTTCCAACTGGTTCTGCACAGTATGTACTGATTAGTGAATTAGCTTTTTGGGAGCCAATAATAAGTTGACTTCTTCCTCTGTGGATATTGCTGCTCCATTGATATCACTCATTTAAAGAAAAACTATATCTGATATTTATAAACTTGTCCTAGGTTCTTTTAATACTTATATTTCACAGTCTGTGAAGAAATGTGATTGCATAATCCAGATACAGGTATGCATTTCCTTTCACAGGTACATACTTTATCTAAGCTACTGTTGAAAATACAAGGTGACTTTTTATAAAAATAAGAGACTGAATTAATTTTGTATCTGTGTTGAAGAAGTCATCCAGAACTGGGTTCACAGACACATGGAGAAATGTGCCATTGATTTCAGTTCAGATACAGTCTTACAAATGTACAGCCTTACAAACCCAGACTAGTGTCTTCACTGTCACGTACCAGGGCTAACTATGATTCTGAAACCTAGTATTTTGCTTATGTTTCCAAAATTATTGCTATTCACTCAAGGAATATCCCCTCCAAGAGGAAAGTTGCCTTGTGGCCCTCCACAGAAGCCTTTTGGTTAGCTTGAAAAAAGTGTGGATAGTGGGACTTTGACTATATCCATGGTATTTTGCTGGCTGGAGGGAGAATGAGGGAAGACGCTCAGAACTCCTGCATGGACAAAGAACATCCTATCATTCCTTTATATTTTGTAACAAGAGAACTAATTCTTCTTGCTGTATGTCATGTTAGATTTTTTAAATGAAACTATAATTTGCAGAAAGTTCCTTTGCGTGCATCCCTGATGAAACGAAAGGTAAATAGATCATGTGGTTGAAAATGGAGCCAAGGAGATGAACTCTGGGAACGGGCTCTCTTTCAGCAAGCTACAGTCACTTAATCTCTGTGGTGTTTCCACAGAGTGCTGACTTGATATTGGCTCTTTCAGGATCTTTGTCTTCAGGTTTTCATTTGTTTTATAGAGGTTTATTTGTTGGCTCAGAAATCAGTTGTGGCTCTCTGTGATGCAGTGGCACTGTATGTCCTGTCTGCAGACGATGGGGAGGAAGGAGCCATCTTCCACTGTATTCAACAACTTTAATACAGCCTATTCTAACAGTGGGATTATTACCTTTGTAGTACATAAGCCATCGGCAGTCCTGTGCTGTGAATCCAAAATTTGTTATCAAAACTTTTAAAGAAGAAAAATTTATATATTCCTTATATTTGATTAAAGTTTTGTGTGTGTCAGTCACATTTAAAATGTCTTATGTTTCAGTCGTACTTTATAAAACTCTTGTCCAAGTGTGTGTTGCATATTCTCCATGTAAAAGGTTGTGTTGTTAACACAGGGTTGTCATACACTGAGAACTGCTAGCCACAATATCTATATGGCAAAAACTCATGCTGTGTTCTGCATCAAGAGTGTTTGCTTTTGTTACAATGAGGATTTTAACATCTGTCCTAAGTGCTTTGGGTTTTTTGGGGGTTGGGTTTTTGTTTTTTTGTTTTGTTTTACCTTTTTTTTTTTTAATTAGATATGCTCGGGAATTTTTGATTAGAAATGTATGTATTCAGTTTGCCTAACCTACCTGAACATAAGGAGTTTAAAAGTTCAGTTAGAACTGAACAAATGTTCTTGAGCGTATGTTTTTCATGTGAGTGATTAAGTAAAAAAAAAAAAAGAGAAAAAAAAGCTTTAGGGATGATCCAACACACAAATAAAGAAGTGGATTAGAAAGAAGATGGAGCCGCAAAATGAAAAGGGTGGATGATTCTCTTCTTTCCTGTAAAAACAGGTAGAAACAGAAAAGAAAATAAATTCACATCTTAAATTAGATACATGTAGCATTCACTTTTATGATAGTTTACCCATTTTGAAGGAATACATACAGGATTATCTACATTACTTACACATACAGGTTTTTTCTTAGTTAAAAAAAGCCTCTGTTTTTAAACTGAACTGCTCTTGGGAGACAAAAATGTTTTAAATTAAAAGAAAGAAGTTTTATAGACTCATGTGAGTTTGAAAACCCAAACAATTGTCTAAGAGGATTGCAAGCTCTGGACTTTGCAGCATTCATCCATCCTGGCTGTTAATGATTATCCTAAGCCCTGCGGAATTCAGGGATGATCAGAAATGCTCAAGAAACTGGAGGTTTAGCTGTATGGCTGCTAGAAAAAACAGACAGTGGTACTATGGTTAGAATGTGGTTTATTTGTTCTGAAAGTATTTGGTCTTCTTTTTTTCCTCAGCTGTTGACTCATCACTTGGTGTGCAAGTGATATTTCCACATTCTGCTGAAAGTGTTGTGTCTGTTACAGGCATAGTCTTCAGGGAATCTTAAGGATAAATGTACTTGTCTTGTGGTGGTGCATGCTCAGTGTTACACATTGTGTGACTGCAGTGCCTTCTCTTCCAAGCCCTCTTGTTCCTCTGAGGAGACATTCCACAGTCAGCACCTCTATATTTCAGGAGTGCATTCTTCAAGTGCAGACAAATGGGACAAGAACTGTGCCTAGCTTCAACGTCCCCATCCCTAAACAGGATTTAAGAAGGCATTTGTTACCTTCCTTACGTGGAAAGAGTGCATTCAAAGAGGAGAGAGTTGTGCATATCGTACTATAACTCTACCCTCTAAGGTTGGGAGAGGGCCTGTGCATGGCAAGTTAGCCAAAAACAATGTCTCCTGTGACAATGGTGCGCATCTACAGGGAATGAATCTGAGCGGCAGCAGCTGTAGCCTTGATCAACTAATCGTGGAAGAGCGCATGGTGCTGTTGAGTTGTTTCATTCTGTGCGGACCTAATTCCATGTTCAGGTTCTGTCTGGAGCTGTTTACATATTAGCTCTTCTAGAAGATCCAGAAGAGAGTCTTTTTCATCAACATGGTAGGAGTTGGAAGCTAATCTATGTTCAACTTGTATTCTGGCCTCAGACACCTCCAGCTTAAACTTTTCATAGTAAATTTGGTTTCTGTAGTAGTTGCGCCAGAAAGAAAGCCAGTTAAACTTAGCAATGATGTCTGAATACAGCTGATAATTGTAAGTTACCTAGGAAAGGAAGTATCCAAAAGCATTATAACGTGCCTGACAAAAAACTTCATTTATCCACATTTAAATACCCTCCAAGTTTAACAACAGGACAAACTAATATCTTTAAGAAAACACATTTCTATACAATAGGCTAATCAATAGCCCTTGTCACTTTCTGGATGATGGCCACTCAACTTTTGGATGGTGATCACTTTCTCAATTGTCAAATATAGTCAGAAGTGCTTCTTGAGCTGTTTGTTAACAGGGGGAGTGGAGCATGGTGGGTATCATCTATGCTAGTTAGGTCTTAAAATGCCAGGTGGGAAGTCACTGCAACAGTGAAAGGTCATATTTTTTTCCAGGGCTGCATGTTTTACACCGAGATCTGGGAATGCTTTGCCAAGCATTGAGCTCAGTGGTCCACTCATTACTTCTACATAATATTTTTTGGAAGTTAAAATACCTTTATGTTTGGCCATGAAATGCACTTTGGAGAAGCAGTGCTTTCTAATTTTCCTCCCACAGTGCTATCTGTCTCTGCCCAGCAACCATGTGGTTTCCCTTTTGAAGTGAACTGCTTAATTGCCTTTGAAATGGTCCAGTCAGTGTACTGAGTGCCAGGCCAGAAGAGCTACTGCTATAACACAGCTTTTGCCAAAACTAAATGCCTAGCTACAAGTGATTCTGAGCCATGGAAAACAGTAATGGGATTTTAAATTGGTAGTCCATGAGCAAATCGTCGTTTTCAGTAGTCTTTGTGATGTCATACAACCAAGAAACAAAAAAAAAACCCCAACCTCTGCCTGTATTTGTTGTCATTGTTCATGGGAGACAAACTTGGCACATAACCAGTAGTAGGCAAAAATGCAAAGTGACCCAACTCAGGGACCCTCTGGCAGCTCCTCGGAGTGCTGTTTTGTGCGCTGTTTCGTGACTTGCACCTAGTGCAGCTAAATTGCAGAGTCCAGTTTTACTGGACTAGTAAATAACTAGTGAATACCAGCTGAAAAGACTTTTGCTTCTCCTAATATGGGACTAAAAACTAAAGGTGGATCCTGTCCATTCCTCTGTTTCGGGATTTTTGGTGTTTTTTTTTTTTTTTTTTTGAGGAGACCAGATGATGTGTTCAGATCAGAAGTGAAGAGAGGGAGACAGACATTTCCCAAGGTTTTACCTTATTTCTCTCTACCAAATTTCAGTTGAATTCGTGATACTTTTCTTGATTTAACTACTTTTTTCTGCTGCAGAACTCTAACCGGAATTCAATTTGGCAAGAAAAATCAGCATCTATGTATGTCCAGAGTTATGAATACTATTTGCAACCTCAAGAGATAGTTAATTAAAATATTGAATAAATAAAACAAAATTACCAGGTGTGCAACAAAGAGTATTTTCTTATGAATATTTTTTGGGAAGGTGAAGACAAGTGCAGAATAGAGCCACATCATATTCAAGGAAAATAATTTCCAGGTTCTAACAAGGAATCAGCAGATCTTCAAGAAAATGTGTAATTCAGATTCATCTTGACCATGAATAAAGACCATAACAATATGTCAGTAATTAACATAACAATTACGACAGTAACTCCCAGTATTTTTCAACACGATTACTGGTTCTAGAACTGTTCCATCTAAAAGTTATGCTTGATAAAAGTATTTGTCCAAAAGTCTAATAGTTCTGTATAATTCAAAAATTTTAAATCGTATGTATACTTTGGATAAATATTTACTTGTTCAGTATTTCATTTCCCCATAATAAATTAATAGAAATTCAGAGACACTCACTGACTGGTGAGAGTCCATGAAACATTAAGTGCAATGCAGTTCATGCAATAGGAATAAAGCCATATAGCTTGCGCTGTGTGAACTGGAGGCGATGGTATACCTGGAAACTACAAGTGCTGTAGGGGTATTTAGAGAAAAACACACTTTGCTTTGTGGAATGCAAGAATTATTAATTAGTAATCTCTTTCTAAATTGCATTTCCAAACCACATAGAATAGAGATATATTTATGGTATCTTCGTTTGTCATAGTGCAGTTGATTTTTCCAGGCTGTACTTACCAATTTTGGAAGAATCTTTCCTACTGGTGAAGTTTCACAGGGGAAAAAGAAAATAAGATTTAGACCGTGAAAATTCTTACCAAGGTTTCAATCATTACCCCCGCTTTTTAAATGATTTTGTCATGCTTACTGCTTACTGAGAGATGTACTGTGGTTTGTGGCTTGGATTTCTATGAATTTTTATGCTTCATTATTTTCTTTCTTAGTGGTTTTCATGATTCCAGAAAATTATATATGGGTCTTTAATTTTGGAGTAGGATGCAAAGGTAGGCAGGGGTGAGGGAGTCCATTGCATCATAAGGTAAATGCATGAGTTTGCTTCTGATTACAGAATTCCATCAGATATATCATGTGTGCATATAAGTTTTAAAGAGAAGTTTATTTTGGTTTTTCTCTTTGTAGATTTCCAATCATCCCCTGTTAAGATATGGATCATTTTACTGAAGCATTCTTCAAATACAAAAGTTATTGTTTTTCCTCTCTCAGAGAGAAAGATGCTCCAGTCAAAAACAGTTGATACAGAAGAAAGGCAAACTATGTTCAAGAATTTGATAATTTTTGATTTTAGTGGTAGAAGAAAGAAACATTAGGTTTAAGTTCCAGCTAAAGAGTGTTAAAATCCATAACAGTGAAATATAACCACTTTTTTGTTCTCTTTGATGTGAAGAAACCTTTACACTACTTTGGTAACAGTAAGATTTAGAGTGGGTATAAATTACACAGTAGGAGTTCAGAAGGATCTGAACATTTTATTTGTCACAAGTCTTTTCCATCAGAAATACTGCGTGATGAATTCTGCAACATGCTCTTGTGGAATGGAGAAAAATGGTAAATCATGGTATGGAGGAAGATACCTCCCTGCTGAGCGAAAAATAGCAGAACCACTTGAAGGTTATTAGTGTAGCTGCTGCAAAGTTGTGGCTACTACAACATGTACATAACAGGTTTTCATGTCCTGATTATGGGGCAGCAAACCAACTGCTGTAGTGTGTCTGTTTGTATAATGCAAATATATTTACCTCTATCAGTCATATTTATAGTCTCATTTTTTAAAAAACAGATTATTTTTTCTGGCAAGATGTATTTCCCATAAAATCAAACTGATTGACATTGACATTAGCTACACTGCTGCTTTCTAAGTGAATACCTCCCATATCAGCCTTTCACATATTTTGTTTAGATCAAAATCATGCTAACTGGGCTATGATTTCCCATGGTACATTGTGTACGCTTATTAAATTCTAGCACAATATTCCTTTTTTCCTAGACCTTTGAAATTTCATCGTCATTCAGAACTTTGTTAAAAGTGATTTTATCTATACATAAAGAACTCAGTTATTCTCAATGATGTTATTAATATTTTGTTTCAAAAGTAAAAATTGTTCCTTAACGACCTCTGTGGTTGATGGCAAAATATCTGTTAGATATTCTACAATATCTAATTCTGCAATTAGATGGTATGAAATCTTTTCCCCCTGCATTGTGAGAGACAAGGCATCATCCTTATTTGGGATTGGATATAGTCATAAGGTAAGGTTTTACTTAAATTATCTCTTGCTTAATCCTACTGGTTATCTGCTTTTCATTCATTCATTTGTTAGTTTTCCCCATCACACATCTCTATTACCTGGCTATCTCTTTGTAGCCACTGCTATCAGTGTCCCCTTTGGTATAATTACTCACTTTACTTTCATCTCCTTTATTAACCAGGGTAGTTTTCACTGGGAGAAACCTTCACTCATGAATGTGAAGTTCTTGAGGAATTCCCAGTCACCCTTATGTTTTACTGGTCTTTCTCCCATGCTGCTGGCAGCAGTCCAAGTGACTGCTCCGAAGACACGTGCATCATGCTTACTGGCAAAGCTGAGGAAGGAGGTAAGTGGCACTGAGAGATGAATGGTGTCAAAATCTGAGGAGAGGCCAAAGGATATAGTAAGATCACTTTAGAGCCCTACAAGAGGCTGTTCCTTGCTACAATCTGCTTTGAAAGACAGAGTTTGGTGCAGCCTTCCATCTGTGGTACTTTTTTGTGTTGAAGTGGATGGCAGAGATGAATGACAGGGATTTACAGTGAGGACTACCAAACAAATACCAGAGAACTTTAAAGTCAGTCTTGACAGTATACCACACCTTTTTTTCATTAGAGTGAGGCTTATCACAAAGAAGGTTTGTCAACCAAAATGGAAGATACTTCTCTTTGTTCAGCTCTTGTTAAAAAATATTTCATAGAGTTAAAAAAGCATGGATGCTCTAAGTAATTTTTAATTTCTGTTATCTGCATTGGTTTCAAACTTTGACTTTCTGAGAGGTCTTCCCGAACATGGCAGGTTTTAGTTTTTTTCTGTTTCCTTTGTTTTAGTAGAAGGTATTACTCTATTCCTTTCCTTTGGTATCCAACCCTTTATGATCTTCCGGCCTAGTCACGGCTGGGTGAACTAAACCATTTGGGGCTGTATTTAGAATGATCTGGACTCAAATAAAAAACATGGTGATAACTGTTAAAAGTCCTATATAAGTTATTGGGGAGTTGCAGATGGCTTGAGAACCCAGTAACATAGCAGGAATTTTCTCTGCTTTTCTATTTCTGTTGTGTCGGGGTGCTATGACAATTCAGCACGTGACAGATGCCGGGCATCTGGGAGTGAGACTATACCAGCTGCTGTGGCGTGACCAGTAACTTGGTTAAATTTCTTTACACTGTGTGAAAGTTGCTTGTGGTATTTTATTTTATTTTCAACCAGAAAATATATTTACCAAAGGCGCTGAGCTGCTTAAGACTGAACACAAAAGGTAAGCTACTGCTGGGAATGGAGCTGCCTCCATGGGCACGGGCAAATCCGTCCATGTCTCTTTACTGTTGTAATCTCTTCCAGCAGAAGCCAATTCCGTGAGTAAACACCAAGTCAGCTTTGAAAATAGGTAAGATCTGGTGATCTAAAAGGAAATAGTGTTTTGTATACTTCATAAAACTCATCTACTTTTTACAGCTTTATCTCACTAATTATGCAGAGTTGGGGCAGGGTGGAAGGTCTGGCAGCTTGGAAACTGAAATGAAGAAAAATAAGGAGTGAAAAAGTTTCGTGATGATATCTGGCTATTTTTTTTCCACACAAGTGCAACATCATTGTGGGATCAGGTAGTGATTATATCTAAATGTTTGCTGCTTTATCAATAAAAATTGTTATTGCTTACTCCTATTTGAAATCCAACTGGGAACCAGTGGGGAAAAAAATCATGCACCTTTGTGTACCATGTCTGTACTAAGTGTATTTTGGCCTAGGAGGAAGTATATCATGGGTTATTAGTAGTACTAATTGGGGCAGTTTTGTCCAGAATTTCTACTTGCTTACATGCACTTTACTAGCCTCTAAAAGACCTTTCATAATAAGAAACGGCAGCAGAGTTGTGGCTTCAGATTTTCTCTTTCCTATCTGTACAAAGAGCTTTGCCTTTTTCTCTGTTATAGGTAGTCAATGGATTGCTTTATTTTCATGCAATCCTTTC
>VYXH01001414.1:5600-59974 GCA_013397275.1 Burhinus bistriatus | reverse complement strand
TTTTTTTTTTTAAAACTTCCAAGCTCTAAACTTTACCTTATTTAAAATTTGACTGGCAGTACAGGTCAATGAGTTGACTCACAAATCCCTCATGCTCATGTCTCCTTTTCAGGTATCAAACACATGCATGTTTAATGAACAGAGCCCTTCAGGCTAGAAAAATAAACATTCAGATGAGACCCTTTTCCCACTGCTACCACAACCCTAACTCACAGACAAATGAAAACCTGATGAAGGATATATGACAGGACTTGTTCCACTCCCCCTCAATGACCTCAATCTATCATGAACACAACTGGCCTGTATCATGGCAAGCAACCCAGGCAACTGTCAGTGCTGCCAATAAATCACCGCAGTCCTAAAGTTATGAGCTCCCTGCAAATGTTGCCGTAATTCTTGATGTTCAAGTAGTCGTATGCCTTAGGGTTGCAAGAGTTTTGAACGAGGTTCGCTCATGTTGGTGTTATGCTCGTTAGATCAAAAAGAAACGTGCCCCCTCACAGAGGAAGAAATGGGAGCAAGTTTATTGTTGCTTCATTCTTGGGGCAAAATGCCTCCTTTGTTCTCCTGCCGGTAATAAGCTGAGGCACCCACCATCATGAGAAGCATATGACAGATGCCTTTCGTTCTTAGAAGAACAGAAGGTTTTCTAAAAAAAAGTGGGGCTTCTGGTTCCTCTGAAGTAGTTGCCATGTAAATAGTGGCTGGTAGGTAGTGCTGTGCTGAAGACAGCTTTCGGTCTGTTTTGCATAAGCGGCAGTGCATACGTGGGAGTTTGGCTGAGCGCTATTCCTTTTAGTTATTATACCCCATTTCTGCCTCTTTCATCCTACCCACCATGAAACACAGGCAATTTTCGGTAAACGAGAGACATTGTTTTCCACATTTTAGCCACTGATTCTCTAGACTGATATAATAGTCATAATAAAAACATGGTAATAATTCATTGTCACATAGATTTCTCTAGCATAAATGTGATCCCAGTTGTTCCAGCTCAGTTAAGTTTCAATAGACTTGAGTCCAGGAAATACTCTGTGCAGTGATAATAACGGTCTTCCTGATGGATGACATCACAGTCAGTCCTTGTGTCGCAGCCCAGTGCCTTGCAGCCTCTCCTTCCGCAAAACAGTGCCGGAGCAATGTGTTCACTGCTTTGTTCATTCCTAAGAGGATTTTGTTGTTGCATTGCAGAATTTTTAATTGTTGAAGTGGAACAATGCAGCAATTACTTCTATGCTGAGATGAGAGATGCTTGTGACTGTTTGACATTTACAGTTCAATACTTTTTTTCCCCCTGCTTTTATGTTTTAGTGGCATTATGCTCAAGGAAGACAGCAGCTCTCTCGATATCCTTGTCCTACAGGCTGGCTGTCACTTCTGTCTTTTTGCTTCCTTCAGGATGACAGATACATTGCCGTTGAGCAAGCAGAGGCTTCATATCAATCAGTCAAATGCCGTTCTGCTTACACTGAATAAACTACACATTTATTGGCACATACCAGACTAAAAAGCCAAGAGAAAATAAAACTTAATTTTTGAAAAAGAAAGCCTTTCCAGATGCACAGAGTGATAAACAAAGCATCCACATTCTGTTAGAAACAGGAACTTAACCTGTATTTTTAAAATCTACTTTGAAAGATGGTAGTAACAATGTTGTTGTGGGTCTGAAGGTCTAGGATTAGAAACAAAAAGTTTATAGGGAGGAGCTATAGCCTTTGTTACAGCAACTGGTACACTATGAAAAGAAACAAGCTTTAAGGCATGAAAAAAACCTTTCCCAGGTCTGAAATGCAAGTATGAAATACCATACTAAGGAGAAACCAACTGTTCTCTTCTTGTCTCGATTACAGGAATCAATTAATTTGTGAGAAAAGAGGGTAGAAATACCTGAGAATTAAACTAGTGGAAATACTGGTCAAATATTCCTTCTGTGATCCTGGGGTGAAATCATTATCCACAGAAATTAGCAAGGAGCAATGTATTTAAAATACTCAGGAAAAAAAGCCAAATAAGAAAAATTCATCAAACATGGTCTATTTAAAAGGAAAGAAAAAGCTCCTTTTACATCCTGTCTTGAAACATAGATATACTACGGAGTCTGAAAAACGTATATAGAGTTATAAAACTGTGATATACTCTGCTACAAGACTCAGACGTTCTGTTCTTAATTTTATTTTGCCTTTTCCTCTCACTTTGACATTCGGTTACTCATAATAGTCCTCCAACTGTATTGTTCCCAATAGCCCTCCAACTATCTCATCCCTAGTATCCTAGAAGGCCCATGCATGGATGTAGACTCTTAAATAGATTCCCTGAGTGTCCGTGAGGTCTACACAAGTGCTTTAAGCTTAAACATATCTGTAAAATGTGCAGATCAGGGCATATATTGATAGATTTGGCTTGAACTTCATATTGTTTTGCCAAAAATATCATGCTGCTACTTTTATAGACAGAGGTTTTTAACCTTGCCAGAAGCGTTTCTGCCCAGCAGCGGTGTTTCGGCACTCTCTTAGTTTTTGGGAGGAGTTAGACAAGGGATGAAAGGACTGACGGATACACATCGCCTTATCCATGCAAATGCCCCAGCCACGGGTGGAGCTGTGCCAGTGGGAAAATATTGCCCTTGAATCCTATAGCAGAAAAGGCCTTTGTGTAGGTTAAAGAGGGGATTTCCCCCACCCCCTCCCTTGTCCTGCTACAGCTGGATAAACAGGGTTAATTTTAATGTCTCTTGTTACTCAGATCCCATTCCATATGTCCTAATTAACCCTGTCTTATTCTGGCTAAAGGTTTCTGTTAACACCTTCTTTTCAGTATTTCTTGCATGCTGAATAAACAGTCTCATGTACAAAGCTCCATTAACATGCAAATGCCTAAGTTACACTTTGTATTGAACTTCATTAGTATGGAAAGATGCATTTCCCAATGGGAGGTCACTTGGACAAGACTTAGTGCAATTATACAGTTTTGGTGACAGCTCAATATCACGTGGGTGAATACTGCAACATTTTCTGTGGTGTGTTTGCTTTAGCAGAAAATTAATTTTCTTTGAGAATATATTGCACTCTTTTGCTCAACTTTTCTGCTGAATAAACACATTGGCAAATAATCTTGCCAAACCAGTGAGTTTGAAATCAGTTTATGAGAAAGTTCATGTAAAGTAACATTTAAATGTACAAAGAAGAGTTTTCTAGTGCCAAATTGCTGGAATATACTTTTAAGATAATTTTTCACTGGTAAACACATGTAATATCATGAGATATGCATGTCCAGTAAAATAAATCTGGTTTATATTTTGGTACTGATTTTCCAAAGAGTCAAACAGAATGCTTGCAAACAATCTTCAGTTCAGTATTAAAAAAAAAAAAAAAGACTAATTATAATTTATTGTATAATTGTAGATCTTAAGATCTGGATAGTTTCAAATTCATATGCACAAAATGAGGATAAACTGACTAATCTAACAATTCTATTACTCAAATTCCTTTCCACCTATAGCACTCATTATAAATTATTCACTCATCTGTGGTAAATGTAGAGCATCAATACTTATTATCTTTAATTCAAACTCAGAAGACAAAAGTTTTCATTATCGTATTCATTCTAATGTGTAATAAACATAACATTTTTCCTGGAAAATTGTAATGAAGTAGACCTGGGCTCAGCTGTGCTCTTAACCATCCGTTTAACCTTAAGTGCTTATATTGTTCACACAGGGATACACAATTAGCTATGTGCCAAATTAAAAATGTTGTAGAAGTGGTTCTGATTCAGAGCCATTATTTTTAGCTTCAGTGGTAAGGATGCAGACATTCAAATTATTTAAGTTTTAATTTAAAACTTGCAGCACTTATTGGAAAGGAGGGGTAGGACAGAGTGGCTGTGGTTACCCTGAGCTGTGTCCGTAGTGTGGTGTGGGCTGTGGTAGGAGCTAACGGCTGCAGCCGGGCAGAGCTGAAGAAAGATGCTGTGGACCACCTTTCGCTGGATGGCCTTGCGTGGTACCACTTGACAATTTTTCTTGTAAAAGTGAGGACACTGGGAATGCTCTGGAAAGTCAATTAGCAGCTTTGTAGGATTAGCATCATGGGTTCATCTGTGTCATCAAGCACAAATCAGTAGAGTGGTGGCAGCTTATACGTCACTGATGTTGCTGCTGACAGTGGTCACGATCATGTGATTCAAAAGAACAGCGAGAAATTTCAGTAATGGCATTTTTTTTTCGGTTAACTTGAACTGCTTATGATGGTGTAAGGACTTTGTGGAGCCAGTGGCTTAACTGTTTATGAGCCGAGATGTTCTTATTACTAACAGAAAATCCTATGCATTTTGGACCTGTGGTATGTTTTGGGCAGCAATGCTACCTTGTGACAGTGAATTTCACAGCTTTATTATTATCTTGTATGAAAAAATGTATTTCAGCCTTTAATTAGTTGCTGCCAGGTCACGGAGTAGTCTTTTGTTTTTGAAATTATTTTGAGAAATCACAAAGCAATGACTTCCTCAGTCACTGTAGACTTGAACTGTGTCTATCATTTCTCTTCTTCTGAGTATCCTCTGAGAAATTAAGTATGCCAGATATTTCCAGTTTATTTTCTTATGGAAGCCTTTTCATGTTGTTATGCCATTCTTTTGAGACCCTTCTATTGTTACAGCATGTCTTTTACAGTAGCCAGAGCTGTAGACGAGTACCCCACTGATTTACTGAGTGACTCCATAATCCTTTTGGTGTTATTGTATGCACATATGCTTTATATATCCTTAAAAACCCACATCTGTCGCTGCACATTTCAAAAGATACTTGCAGAGATCTCTCCGTAGTGTCGCCATAATTTTTTATGAATGGTTTTCTTACTGTAGAGGACATTATTTCTTGCAATACATATTGTTTTGCATGTCTTTCATCTGCCAGGTTGATGTATAGCCGTAGTTTTCCAAATCTTCTGAAATTCTTCATACTGTTCTCTCATCTCAACAAATTGAAATAATTTTGCCTCTATTCATTTTTGGTTTTTTTTTTTTTTTTCTCTTCTTCTGACTGTTTCTGCCATTCTTGAATTCCTTCTTCAAAGATGTTCTTGAAAAGCTCTTTGTTGCTAAATATAGTGCATTTGCAGCACAGCATCTACTTCTTTCACAGTTGTTCCTGGACCTTGCCTGTCATTTCCTGTGAAAAATTACCTATTGAAACATTAAATACATATTGCATGGAAAAATTAGGATAATAATTTTGCTCGAAGTGTTTGTTTGTTTTATGCCATTGATATTGAGGTCCATCAGAAAGCTGTGGTATATGCAACATCACAAGCATTTTCAAAGACAGAAGAGGTCAGACTCCTTCCCAGATGAAATATTAACATTCTACATAGTGTGAAGACAGGTAGAGTTATTTTAGGCAGACTTAATTCAAAGGTGTGTAATAATGAAAAGCCATCGTGTCTGAATGGGAATCAGTGTGTGGGTTTTGTAGTACGTTGATGGCTTGTAGAAAGTCTGGCTGGTCGTGGTGGCCCATAGAAAAGCTGCTTGCAAAGTCTCTGTACATCAGGGTCAGAAGGCATTTGCTTTTGGTGGAATGTATGGACTACTGGCAAAAGAAGGTGTTCCTCAACTGTGCATAAAGATTGGAGTGGAATGATAAAAGAAGCAGGCAAAGACCGTAAGAATTTCAAAACGGAACATTTTAAAGTGAAAAACAAAGTAAATCTGTAGAATGTTCCAGATTAAATTGTGTTGGAGCATGTGTGTTGTGAAACAAATGATTTGTGTTTGCTATGGAATTTTATTTTAAGAAAGATCTTCAGGGATCGGTAATGTCTGTAGCTTACTACTGTGCACTGTAAATAGTTTAGTTTAACAGAGAAGTGGTGCCAGAACAACTGCAACTCTAACGTCTCTGGTTCCACCCTCTTCAGAGAGCTGAAACTGCTTCAGGATCCAGTTGCATTTATTTTACCTTGTGATATATTACAGTAGTCTCCCAACTCCTGGACTATCTTGCTGTTTTTCCACTGGAGGTGCATCTCAAATAGTGGCAGTGGAATTTCTCCTGATTTATTTGAGGGACTGAGGGCAGAACTCCTCAACTGCATCCCTAACAGCTAACCGATTTCAGCAGCACGTATCAAATAAAAAGAAGAAGGAGCTCTTGCTGTGGAGAAGAAAGCTGCCAGAACCTGCATTTCAGGAGAGTGAGTTAGAAAATGGCCAGCATATCTAAGCTGCCTTTTTAATTAAAAGCTTTTAATTTAATTGTATAAGATCTTCTAGGTACCTTCAAAATGGACAGATATGAATTAAAGTCTAAATCACAGTTTAGATAATTTAGATTATCTAAATAGTCTGCTTCCAGGCAACTAATTAAAAAAATAACACCCCCCTCCACCACCTCTCCGTCTATGGTAAGATGTAGCAACATGGGAGACCAAGAAGCTTAGCTCTGATGGAGACCAAAAGCCAGCAGCTTTGCAAAATCTCTCTCCTTTATCCTAGAAGACATTTTTGTTTCCTAATTTGCAAGATTAGTGAGGTTGTAGTAATTTACTATGCAACAGTATTTTTCCAGTGTGCATGGCTCCACAGTTGCTCCTACTTGCTAGGAGATTAAACATTCAATTTTCTTTGTTTCTTAAAAGGTTGACAGCTGACTTCAAATAAAAACCAAAATCATAATTACTGTTCAGGAAAGTGACATTAAAATTACATATGTCTTTATGGTGATCTAAGGTAGCATTCTGGCACACCATGTACAACTTCCCATGCATTTCAGCAGAGCCAAGATTTCATCCGTCTTTTTTAATTTAAATTTCTCCTTTTTTTCCTGTAATGATTACTAGCAACATCTTCACTGCCAAACTATCAATATAGTGATCTGAGGTTTTCTTACTCCACATTCTAGTGCTTTACAGTGAGAAGCTCAACATGAGCCGGCAATGCGTGCTCGCAGCCCAGAAGGCCAACCGTATCCTGGGCTGCATTAAAAGAAGCACGGCCAGCAGGTCAAGGGAGGTGATTCTGCCCCTCTACTCCACTCTCTTGAGANAACCATTCTGTGATTCTATGATTCTAATGCAAAATATTTTTTTCTATAGAAAATTCCTATAGGGAATTGTCATTTTAGGGAAAGCTCTAAAACTATACTGTTCTGGACACAAAAGAAAGAATGCCTAGACTGGTTTGGTCTGGAAGGAACTCTTCCACAGTCATGCCATTTTCTTTAAAAAAAACCCATGTCAATAACAATTTATTGGTGAGGTGATGATGAGATAAAGGTAGTATAGAGACAAACCAGCATTAGGGATTCACAGTCAAACATATCTTCCATATTCGAAAATAAAACATCTGTACTCTTCTGTCCATGTTGCTCAGCATCTTTTTGTTCACATTAGGATGTTAACATTTAAGAAATAAAGTTTAAGTACTCGCATATTGTTTTGAATTCCTTGTTGAAGGAATTGTCGGGGTTTTCTTGTAGGCTCCCAGCATATGTAGAAACAACTACAACAGAAATGTCTGCCAAAATCCTCATTTTTGGGGGGAGAAGAACCCCCTCATACCTTTCCAAGTTACAGCAACAGCTCATTTCTAGCATTTAACATCACAGTAAGTGCATATTACATGTGTACTCTACATGAACTGCATTTTGAAGTAAATGAAGTTACATGCTCCGTTCTTTAAATTCGTTTGACTCCCAGTACAACATATGTAATATCTCATAACAGACTGCAGACAGGATAATATTTCTGCCATTTGAATTACCAACAAATCTTTTAATTTATGAGTTTTACTCCATTTTTAAAAGATTGCTTGGCCAAGTCGTTTTGTTTTCTTGTTAAATATTATGCACAGAGTTTATTCCTTGAAAAGTTACCAAGGGCACTCTAAAAAAACCTCACCTTTTAGCAGATTTATTTCAACTGTATGATATGGGAATTCATAAGATTTTCATGCAGTTTAAATAGAAAAAAAATCCCAAACCTGTTAGACTAAGAGTATTATGAGACATTTGCCATGAATTCTGCTTAAGAGAGTCTGATTTCTCCACTGTAGCGGCACCGAAAGCTGCTGCCCTTTGGCAAATTGGGCATGTCGTGTCTCAACTTCAGCAGAGTCCACAAGTATGCAAGCTGTCAAAATCAATATCTGGACCACGTACCAAGCTTTGAGCTGAATCTGGGTTTTCCTGTTGTCTAATTGTTTATAGACTTGGAACAATACAACAAAACTCTGTCCATTTCTATGATTCAGCATCTGCTGTGCTTAGCTACATCTAATGATTTGAAGGGATCAGTTAGGGCAAACTTATAACTCCGTGTGTGTCTTGAAGTCTCAATATGACACATGTCTGTGAGATGGGACTACAATTCAAGCTGGGTTTTGCTGTGAGGAATGGTTGACTTTCATCTCTGTAGATAGGCTGAGAAGCTGCAAACATGATTTTTCTTTTGGGGAGAGGGCGGCCCTGAGTTGTCCTGGGTATATTTGAATATTTTAAGTGAAATGAAAAATCAAAATTTGTTTTAGCTTAAGTAACGGTTTTGTTGGTATTTAATGTAACGCCCTCTCCCTCCAAAAAGCAAGCAAGTAATTAAGGTGAAAAATTCAGGTGTTCTGTTAGGAAAAAAGTATGCAAAGAATTGAAATGAAAATGTGATCTTTTCTTTTTCTTACTTGGCTAAAAACATTATTCAACAGTTAATCATGGTCTTTAGCCTGATCCTGCATTTTAGATTAGGTGTTTTAACACAAGTTTCTGCCCAAAACTGTAAAAATACACAGTAGGGGACAAGGGTAGACTTCAGTCCATGTTTTGCATATGATTGATAAAAGGTCCTATCTTAAAGGCAGAGAGAGAAGTCAGTCCAGAACCTACCCTTTGTAGCACCGAAATAATGGAAGCAGCATTAGCAATTTAAATAAATTAAGATAGCTAGAAATAACTAAACTTATAACCCTAATGCACCGATTGATTGGAGGAAGAGGAAGGTCTTGAATCTTTGAGCCTGCGTAATGCTTAAAGCCAGTGGTGTCAAGTACACCTGAACAATTTTGAACTCCACTGAATATTGAATAATTGAATGTAGCCTTTTGTGTTCATAAGGTTTTCATTTACATTGTGATTTCCATAGATGTATTCTTTTTTTACACATTGTTGCCACACTGGTCACACAATGGCCACAGGTTATTCATAAAATACCACTGTTGCTGCAGATACCAAATCTCTAGTAACTCACCTCACTTAGGGCTTTTTCTCTTTAACTGACTTATTAAAGCCTTTAAATGAAAATACCATTCCACAAACTGCAGTAGCATGGCTCAAGCATCATACTGTGCTTTGAAAATTTATCCCTTCCTGTTTAAGTCGTTGCATTAAAGAAATCTACCTCGAGATCTTATTCTATATAGCTGAAGGGGTGAGGAAACAGAGCATATAGCAAAATCTTATTCTTAATTTGTTACTCGAGGACCTTAAAAAATAAATTTGTTGTTTTGAGGGGATTAAAGAGTAACCAAGAGTTATAATTTTTTGCTTTATTGTGCTTTGTGGGCCTTTATTCAGTATTACAGCCTATATGCTTTCTCACAGGCTTTCATCCAAGCGTCTGTCTAGGGACAGTTAGGCAAGTATTCATTTTGAGTATACATTATGAGGCAATTAAATAAGAGCTGCTCTCCTCAGAGAGGAGATGGAGTGAGATTTGGGACATTAATTACTGAGATGTCATGAGAAACTGTAGTGGAGTAAGTCATCTGGTTCCAGCTTGAACTTGCAGCCAAGTTGCAAACTCACTGCAACTTGATATTACAAGGCAGATCCAGTGATATCTCCTTGGTCAGCCCGGTGTGTGTGCATGCCTGCTGGAAAAGGCAGGGAGACAGGAGTAGGAAAAAGAAACTCTACACTTCTTAACAGTTTTGAGAGACGTGGGAGCTCTTTGTAAGCAAATAAAGCAGTTGCCATTAATCCTTCAAAAAGAAAATGAAGGGGCTACTGAAACTTGCCATCGGTTTTAATTTCCATGCTTGTTACTGAGATGGTCCAGTGAACTGTTTAACCTAAGGAGCCTCAGAAACTGCAGTTTAAGAAGTTTTTGGTGGGTCACACTGGTTGCTTGTATGTCACATGCACACTTTGGTGTTATGGTTTATAATATTAAAAGAATAAAAAAAAATTGCTTCCTAAATTAATCAAAATTTTAGTTTACAGTAGGAAAACCTTCAACCAGCAATCTGCTGCAAACTCTTCTGTCTGGAACACTTTAGTGAAAAAGCCTCAATTCTCCATGGTTGCAAGGGCTAAAACAGAGAGAAGGTGGCTGGAAAACTGACGATGCGGTGCTGAGGGATATGGTTTAGTGGTGACTTTGGCAGTGTTAGGTTCATGGTTGAACTCAACGATCTTAAAGGTCCCTTCCAACCTAGGTGATTCTATGATTCTATGATTAATTTCATCCTTTCCAAGTTGGTCCTGGATTTTCTTCTGAGGGCTGTGGGACTGACTGATAATTTCAACGGCTTCTTCTTGTGTTCTGTTCGACAGGGTGGCAGCCATGATAGCTGCGAGAAGCCTTTCACGCCTGATGAAGAGGAGGAAAAGGATGTAGAGGATGACGTTGTGGCTGGAGGATCACACCAGGGTCACCAGCAGCAATATTTTGAGTGGAGGTGAGTAGTGTGAGTTACAGCAACGCAACTGGTGTCAAGACCAGAGGAAAAGCTTTAACAGGGATCTGGACAGGAGTGAACATGTGTTTCTCAGGCCTCTCAGGAGGCCATGTTATCTTGGGCATAGCATCCCTTTAATGCCATTACATGGTTTTCAGGCTACAGCTGGCTTGTGCCTATCTGCCTTGGAAAGTCAATGCTGACCTAACACTACCCCTCTGTGTAGACATTCCCCAAGATGATACAGTCTTAAATAAGACCTAGGCAGGAAGGATTCAGTCTTCAAAAGTTCTGAAACTGGAGGTGACAGGCAAAGGCCATGATCTGCAGAATGTGGACTGGCGATTGTGCTTAAGTTATGGGCTTGAGCATTTGATGGGAAGGTGGAGGAATCATCCATGATGATGGTCGAAATGGAGCTAATGGGAAGGCTGGAGAAGAACAGTCATAAGTTGTTTTTATGGAGTTTAAATTGGCAGCTGGATCTGCACCGGGGGTGCTGTCAGGGGGGTAAGAGAGCTGTAACAGGCAGTGGGGAACAGGATTTTATGAATTGGTTGTAGCTTTGTCAAAGATGGACTTGTGAACCTCCTCTGAACATATAGCAGGGAGCTGTTCTGAGGGAGAGGAGGTGGGAACCAGACCCAAAGGATGACACTGAAAGATTGCTTGATTTCCATGTACCTTATGATCATGAAATTACTTCTACACATGTAACTTCCACTGTGCACTAGGCATGTAGAGAAATTCAATGGGCCAGCACCCTCCCAGTGTGTCCTTATCCTGGTGCCAGACTCCCATGGTGCCACCCCATCTCACTAAATCATTGTTAGCAGACAAATACAAGAAAACTGACTGTGACCCAAACTTGAGCGTGAATGTATGATCAGCTGACATTGCTACCAGAGCCAACAAGTATACAGGGAAGAATTTAAGTGCCCTTTATTTTAGTGCCTGGAAGCTGATTTCTGTAAAAAGGCAGCAAAACATCATCAGACTGGGTAAATTTAACAGGCCCCACAAGGAACTACCTTTCCGTGCGGCGAGAGCTGTGTACCTTACAGCAGGGAGGTCACTGCTAATTGGCGCATAGGAAGTAAGATCTGCTCCTTGTGCTTGCTCTGCTTACACCACGAGGAGCTTTGGAGCAAAGGAGCCTGCAAACACCTTGGTTTAGACTCTTTGCTCTCCCCACGCAACCTCAATGGAGCCTTTGGCCAACTCTTGAGCCTGGCTGAGTTGTGTTTTAAACCACGCCTATGTTTTTGCTTTGGCAAGGCAGGGACAAACCCGGACTTGGATGGAAGTCAAAGCTCCCCAGAGCTGTTCTCACTTACATCCAGCTGTTTGCTGGCCACTGGGGCTCTCATGATGAGTAAGGATGACTGTAGGCAACAACAATCTGTGAACGATTGCTTTTCTTTCTTCTTATTATGCTGGGACATAGTGAGGGAGACATGAGATCTGCTATGGCGATTCCTAGAGACATGAGTATTTCCCATAAGAGGGGGTGTTCTCAGGCAGCTGCAGTGAGCCCTTTGGTGGCTCAGAGGAATGTGGAGGGATGCAGTGGGAAATGGGCTGAAGGGAAATAAATTTGGGTTAGAGGACCTGGGTGTTGTGGAACTCAGCTACCTAATTTTGGCATTAGGAGTAATTTTTCTGCATGACTCACTCATATTTGCTTTTCAGAAACATTAGCTGTGGGTAGATGCTTATAGATGAGTCTTTACATTTTTTGGGGTGGAAGAAAAAAGGATAAAAGAAAATCTTGCAAACTCATTGCTTAGCTTTCTCTCCTGTTATGTTTGGGGTGAAAAACAAAGAATCTTGAAAGCCCACAAATATTTGTATTTAGCAATTCAGTGGTTTTATCTCTGCATGAGACCAGGCTAGGATAGAGAATGCCTTGGAAACACAGATTAAAACAGCTCTTTAAATAGTGGTTCCCAACCCCCTCCCTGAAATTTCTCATGGCAATCTAATTAAAATCAGAGAAGGAGTCTGACTAACACCTCTGAAACTCAGGGACATAAATACCTAGTCTGAACTTCGCTCCATTTATGCAATATGTCCAAGTACAAATCCTGAGCAAAGTTTTAGCCTGGATCCAATCACTATGTGTCAAACTAATTAAAAATGTGTCTTTTTTTAATTATTATTATTTCTGAATTCTCCATCTAGGAAAGACAGTGGGATATATTTCAAAACATATTTGTTGAAAGTAGTCCAGAAAGTCCAATCAGTGAACAAGCTATCTTCAAACCAAACCTAAAAGTAGTCTGCAGCCTGACAAGTCTTTGAACTAATTGCACTCTCCCTTTGCTAGCAAATGAGATGTTTTTAAGCATACTTTTCTGCTTGCTGTGTGATTCTCTGAAGTTTGCATACTATGTTGATGCAAAATATTGTGATTGAGAAGAGCAGACCACTGCAAAACATAGTAAGTGATTGTCCAGGTTTGGACAGCAGGAAGGACCGATCGGCATCAGCCAGGATCACCCGTACCCCGTTTGCTGGTGTGAACTCGCTAGCTGTGAGCTCTGCTGTGGGTTGAGGCCAGTTAGCAGCTACCATATGCCACGCAGTGGGCAATGGCAGTGGGAGGAGGATACTAAGGGGATAGCTAGGGACATGTGAAGAGACAGTGTCTAATTAGGATCCCATAATAGAAATTCAATTTGTCCTTTCCTTGCATGCAACTGGAACCCGGGACAGGTACCTTCACCCCCCCAGGCCATTTCTGGGGAGGAGGAGGCTCAGAGAGAAGATACATCTCCCTGAGCTCTTAGGTATGTGCACTGTTTCACCCCCTTTCCTTATGCTTCCCATATGGCATTGCTAGCATGTAAGGGGAGGTCATACAACCAAGCTGTAGCAGCTGAGAGCTGGATATCTTGTCTCCATGATCCTCTAAGCTCCTTTCACACCCTGTGAAGAGAAACAGACACCTCCAGGAGGTGATTTATCACACCCATCCTAGACCCCTGGCTTAGGATGGGATGAATCAGTCATAAGAAGTGGTTGTCTCTTCCCTGCGACCGTGTAGGGAGAAGAGGCTGCTGATTTAGGTAAGCCTGTGAATTTTCAGTGGCTTGAATTGGGTGGGATGACACTTGCCCTCAGAAGCTAAGTGAACAGAGACATGCAGCTTAGCATGATAGTTGCCATAGCAAATAGGAAATTGACAGCAGTGTCAGGCTGAACTGGAAGACACGAAACCACAAGAGTAATCAGAATTTCTCTTAATGCTTAGTAATGCCTAAAGCAGTTATTGTTTTGGGAAGCAATTCCACTTGCAACTCATCTTGTTCTCCCATAGTGTTCACGTGAGTCACTGCAACCGGTTCTCTGGAACCTGGGCACAGCTATCATGGACTCAAAAAGTGTTTTCATATTCTGCCCAAATTCAGTGGGCAACCTCCTATGGTGTCTCAGGACCAACCTCCTCCCACCCCTGAATTCACCAATCAGTTGCAATAACAGGTCACCAGGACCTCAGGCAGGGAGTGCACCAAATTGGAAATTTAGGCTGAAGAAAGATTGTAACTGATAGTCTACCTTGTCTGCCATACCCATGCCATGTGAAAGCTTCAGGTGTGTCTGCATGGAAATCCACAACTGAGTATGGCTTTTCTTTGCTCGACACCACTCTCTTCCATTTTTCTGAAATGAGAGTATTCATTTTCCTTGATTTGAGTGTCCTTAACTGGTGAAGGTCCGAAGGAGTCAGGTTTTGCCTTGCCAGAATAATGTGACACTTTCTCAGGCTTTTATGTGCCTGAATTTTTGTGTGTAAAATACTGCAACCGTTTTGGCCAGATGTAATACAAATGCTTTAAAACTAAATTGCCTTATTCTGCCTTATTGATTGTCCTGTGTTTTTTTTAAGAGCGTAAAATTCTTTAAAATGTTTAAGTCACTGATCTAGAACTAGTGAGAGTAATAATCCATCTTGTGGTATATCTTGATATAGGAAGGAGTTTTCTAATGGTGTCCCATAAAAAGTGCCAACTGTGTTATCATGTTGGTGAAGATCATAATTCAGTGGCAATTATAAACTGAGGCTTGTCATTAACACAGTACATACAAACTGGAGACATAAGAGATGTTGTAAGGCTCATGGCTTCCTAATCCTGGATGGAAAACAGCAGTGCAAATGTATGTGAAAATGACATATGTGAAAGACATACCAATGAAATGGTAATAAAAGCCAGTGGCACAGACTCGGCCTTGACTAATCTTGTTTAAAGGATCTAACACTGAGTTACAAAGAAAAAAAGAATTTTAATAAAAGCATCCAAGGATTTTGAAACCCAGCACAAAATTGCTGATGCAAGGGAAAATTTAAATTTAAAATAATTTCAGCATGAGTCTGTGAAGACACACATTCAAAGGACCTGAACAACAGCAAATGCACTTTATACAACCAATGTGAGGGATAATTAACAATCTTTAATGAAAAATGGAAGCTGAACACACTTTAAAAATGGGCACAAACATGAAATATCTTACTGCTACCAATCCAAACCTCATTCACTAACAGCCAAAATATGTTGTCTTATAATACTTTGCTGACATAATAGGAAATTTTTGGTTCTGTGGGTGCTCAGTTGCCTACACAGGGGATGAAAAGATGAGACACACACAGAGGCTTGAACCCACAACATCTATTTCTATCTTCTGTATTTATTACCGGATTTTTGTTATATTTATCTTATCAAAAACAGTAAGAATTTCTCTCAGAATCAGTGAAAAACGCCATGCTCCTTTATTGAGCCACATAACCTAAAAAATCAGGAGCCACAAATCAAAACCGTAATGCAAATATAATGATCGTAAATTCTTAATGTAAATGATTAGATTTTATTTAAAAACATTTAAACCCTTACTTTTTCTAATTGAGAAGATCTACCCTCCTGCTATAAACATTTATATTTATGATGGAAGAGGAACGTCAAGTTTTGACCGTCTTTACTGGACTTTATTGACACTGTTACACTGAGATAATCTTATGTTCTGTTCTTCTAAAGAAGCCAGGACTTAGGAAAGCCTTTATAAAACCACAGAATTTTATCCAAACACAACTGATGCCATAATAAATTGCTTTTCTTCATGAAAATAAAAAAGAAAGTCTTGGAGCTAGCATGTTGTTTAATCTCTTGGCTTGGAAGAGAGTAATATCATCTTTGCACCTATCTCTGTTATTTATTTCTGTCTAGTCATAGCAAAATTAAACACTAAAGAGATAGTCAGTGTGTATCTTTATTAGTCAGTTTCAATATAATTATAACTATTTCATTGTTTTTATTTGTGCAACCATTGTGGCCAGAAGTCCTCCTCCTAAGCAAGAACACTTTTGACTTGGGTGATTTCCAACTCAAGGATGAAAAGATGATCCCTCCCTCCAAAAGCTTGCAGCACGGAAACAATAAGCCTGTATTATTTGGCAGGAATTTCTGTAATCACAGCGTTTCAGCAATTGCACTCATATCAAATGACTTTTATGTCACTTCCTTAGGAGAACAGAGTGCCTGTGAGGTATTAGCAATTCACCAGACTTCTATGAGAGTCATGCACAATTCTAGTTCTTTTTGACATCTCAGAATAAGACATTTTGAATTTTGAAGTTAAAAACAATTCTTAGTTTAAGTGAAATTCCTAACTCTAGAAAAAAAAATTACTTTGCGAGCTGAGCTAGGGTCCTTTGTAATGCTAAAAACTGATCTCCAAACTCTTTTCATGGGGAATTTTAGCCAGTTCTACCTGTGGAACTGTGTGCACACGCGCACACATACACACACACACACACACACACACACACATTCTCTTTCTCTCTCTCACTTTTAACATCTTATTTTGGTTTACAGGAGCAGACTACCTATTAAAAAAACATTAAACATTAATTGCCAGTGGAAAGCTAGTGGCTTCCAGTCTGCCTATCCGAAGGCTCTGTCAAAGAGCAAATCTGTGTAGTGATATGGCAAAACCCCTATAGATTGAAAAAGACAGAGCACTTATTTCCCTATTCCAAAGAAACTTTAATAGTATGTCATTAATAGACCATTTTTAGCCTATAAACCTCTTCCTGTGGCCTGAAACACTGACATTCCTGTACCCACCTGCAAGATCAGCTTTAGCCACTTAAATGATTACCCAGTGGAGACGTAAACTGGGCTGCCCACACTGCCAAGGGATATAAACCTTTGCTCATTCAGCACGACAGGATAATCAGTAACTGTACAAACTGGCAGATGTGAGGTCTGGAGCCCTTTCCCCAGCCCACACAAAGATGGAACAACACAGGTAACTCTCGGAGCGGTAAGTCAAACCTTTGTTTTGCAAGAGCCTGCCTTATTTCAAGCAGTTCTCTTCAGTACCAATAAGATTTCAGGAAAGCAGATGGAAGAAGGTATTCCCATACCACTTTTCAGCTGATAAAATATGTGATATTATGTTGTGTAAGAATCAGGCTACACAGTACAGGTCTTTCTTCTCAGCTGGACAGCATAAAACAGAGATAAACAATAACCTTTGTTCTCAGATAGAAAAATGCAGTTAAATTGTCAGCTTTATTATTGAGCGTACATGGGTATATGTATAACTGAGATATCTTTTTTTCCCTGTTAAATGTCTGAACTGTGTGAGAAATTGCATTTCTTGCAATAGAGGCTCTGAATCTTTGAAGTTGAGCCCTGTTGGGGTAAGCAAAAAAAGAGTTGCTGGGTGGGTAACGCTTTAAAGCTTTGAAACTGTCTTTCCTCAGCCAGAAACAGCTTGGCTGAAACGAGACCTTGTGGGCTCACTTAAAAACTTCTCTGTTTTTCTGGGATATCATGGTAACTCATGGGAGAAAACTGTAGCCGAGGATGCAGGAATGACCAGTGAGCTATCTGAAATTGCTGTCCTTGTATTTCAATCTAGGTAAAAGCTATTATGTGTGTGTGTAGGTGGGTGCACTTTTCGAACAGTTCTGGGAATCAAAACTAGGGATTTAAATCTATATGCATTTAGCTATAAAACTGTAGAAGAAGCTTATCTCTTGTCCTTCAGCGACTGCGTTTACTTGGGCACCTACTTATCTGTTTTCTGTTATGAAGCTGACATTCCCTTAAGCAAGAAACAGAAATCTACACTGTTCTCAAATGTGCTTACAATTTGGCTGAATGCTATCAATAAGCCAAGAGTGCAGACTGATCTAAATCCTTATTTTAACCAAGTTATTTAAACTGGTCAATTAAATGACTATAAAGCAACTGAAGAGTTGGCTTCCTATGGTTGTTTTAATTCTCTTGAATGGATAAATTTAAAAATAACTTATGAAAATGCAGTACAGTTGAAAAAATATTCAGCCAGTTCTTTTCTCAACTGCATTATTTTTCAGTCTGCGTTAAATTGGTATTACTCTTCCATGTTTCTGTAATATGCTCAATGAGTTCAAATGACTCTCAAATCTATTGAGACAGTTGAATTATTGCAAAAATCTGTCTGGGGCTGTGGACATGTGTTCTTTTGACTCCCCCTCCATCCTACTGAAAAATAAACTACTGTTCTTCATGACTTATTTTGTCTCTGTCAAGGAAACTTTCTGCTCTCATCTCAGGAGAATTGTACAATAGCAATCTGATCCTGACCTTTCTACCTCTTCCTTGAATAACAGATGAAAATTGGACAGTGAAAAGTTGTGTACACTCCATAACTTGTATCCCAGACACAATCTAATGACACTCTTCTTCTAGTAAAAACAATAGTTGCAGCAAAGGTTAAGGTAAACAGGTTTAGCTAATTACCTCTTAATCAAACCCAGCTATAATTTACTGCTGTCCTCTGAAACTCTGTGCCTACTAAACCACTGACTTTGGCTGGATTAACTTATCTCTGATAAACACGGTGTGATTAATTTCTCCCACAGTACAGCAGCACGTAAATATCAAACAGGAATAATATATGACTAAATAAACTCAACTCGCACACTATCACAGCAGAACTCTCCAAGGCCCTCATGTACCAGGCACTGAAATCGAATCCCTTTTTTTACAGAAGTTGATGGTGGGGAAGCAATAATTTTTATGTTATTCTTTGTCCCAGAGACAGAAAAGAAAATATCAGAAGTGAAATGCATCACCACTTTCATGGTGAGGAAAGTCACACTATATACATGCAATGTGCACTTCTGTGTGTGCAAATCCTTGATATAGGCACATGAAACAGTTGTATACATGTGAACACAAATATACATTTGTCATATCAAGCTTTGAAAACATGGCTGTGAACACCCCGAGTGACTAATTTTTTTAAGTTGTCTTTCTGGAATATGAAATAATCTGTTTTTCAAGTAAGTGAGAGGGAATAAAAAGAGCTCAATTAAAAATCCATTTGAAATGTTTATATGAGATCTGAAACTACATATACTTCTTTAGTTTATACTTTGGTTTCAAGCTCAGACTGGTTTAATCAAAACATTTGCTACTTTTTGAGCAAACTTTAGACTGCTTTTTGAAGAAGCTGCTCTGAGCTATGGTTCTGTGTCAAAATAGTAAGGAAGCCATAATCCCCCAGAGCTTTCTTAGAAGCCCTGTGAAATGCAGCAGTTTTGATTCAGTTGCAGTTTGTTTTTTTAACTTTATACAAATACAAAACCTGAGGCAGACAATAGAAAAGGTCTGCATAAAGTCCTTGTTGGAGTGGGAAACAGCAGAGTGTGATACAACCCTGTCTGCTCACGATGCTCTGTCATGCTCAATGGGATAGAAACAAATTACCTTATCTGAGTGATTTTAAATACAGATCTAGCTCTGCTTTAGCGTTAACTTTACTTCAGTGCCACTTGTCTACTGCGAACCAGCAGGTTGTCCAAACAACAACAATTACACCAAAACATTGGCCTAACTCTAACACTGTATGTCCTTTCCCATGCTCCTGAAAAGCTGCTATTATACTGAACATGTTTTGAGCACTAATTTGCACTTCTTCATTGTCAGCCACATATTGTTTGCTACTTTTGTTTGCTCTCACAAGAGCAAATACAAAGTACTTCTCAGATCTCAGCACCAGCCTACATTTAGTGTGTTGGGCAGCACTTATTGCTGAGACATCTGAGGAGGAATTCCTCTAAATGTAAAGCAGTGGATTCACGCTCGTGACTGGTACTCTGAACAGTGGTTTTCTGTGGTCTATAGACATTGGGGCTCAGTGTCCGAGGGGATCTGTGAAAGGTAACTAAGAAAACCAAACTGGAAACAACAGGTTTGAATATGCTGAACGAGGGCCAAAACCTCCACCAAATACTACTCCACAAATTGAAAGGACCAAACATGGCAGGTCTTCAGCACGGCTGAACTGGCCAACCAGTCAAAGGAACACAAAATTTAAATGGAAAGAATTGGATGTAAAAGTGGTCCTGAAGGGGCTATGGTAGAAAATCACTTTGAAGCTGATCCACATCCTCTCCTATAAATTAATAAATCCTTTCACTGGGGATCATGTTATGGTGACATGTACACTATAAACAAATGATGAGCCAAGCTTTACAAGCCTTCAAACCTTCCCTCTGTTGGACAGATTTGCAGTTGTCACTACTCTTTGATTTTCTCCCTTTTACATATATTTGTGTTAGCTCTTCTGTTGTATGCGTTGTGAAAATAGACCTCAAGTTCAAGGCTGTATACAATGGTTGGATTTTTCTCAAGCCATTGGAGGCCCAACCAGTAAGAGTCCCAGCACAGAGGCCAAATTAATTCCATCATCATCAAATGGAAACAAAGTGCCTGAGACAAAGTGACTGAGAGGTCAAGGAAATCTGCAGCTGAGAATCAAACTGGGGGCCAGTTAGGAATTCAATATACTAAAGGTGAACTAGGGGACATTTTTAGAGCTTGGGGTGCACGCCAGTGATTGCACACAATCTTTCATGCTTTTTCTGGTTCTATCTCAAATTTAGTGTTGACTGATATGTAAGATGAAACAACAAGAATTATTCTGTTAGGTGAATCTTCCTTCTTTGAATTGATTTTGTATAGCTGATGTGATAACTATATGAAGTGACTTTTTAGGAAACGTTTTAAACTCTACACCAGTACAGGAAAGCTCTGTGTGTCTGACAGCTCTGGAGTTGCTCGGTCAGAAGACAGGTCAGAGTTCAACCTATTAAACTTTTGGTAGATGCAAGACGCTACATGAGCTGAATTGCCCATCCACCAATGCAGACCTGATTGCTGGTTCCATTTCCTTATTTAGTGATGGATAAAGAATGAAAGAAATTAATGCACACATTTAATACCCTGCAGGGCTGACATCTTTCTGGCTGACTGATAAAAACCTTCAGATGATCAGATGGGGAACTGTGTCTGCTATGTAGTCAGTATGCCTCAGAGCAGCGCTAGTATTTAAGACTCACTTCCATTCAATGGCAGGTCCGGGAAAATAGGCAAAAGACATAAGCTAGCTTTTGGGTGAAAACAGCTGTGAGTTTTCAGTGCAATTGTAATCTTGCACCTTAAATTCATGACCCTTTAAATTTGGTGTCATGTGAACCCTGATTACTCATCCCCTGAGGGAAAGAAAGCCTATCTGAGAAGCTCACTGCCACACTCTCTGTGGCTTTAAGCCACATAAAAGTATTAACCGTCCCATAAGATACTGCTCAGTGGCTCTTGGAAATGCCTTGGAATAGGACTTATTCTGCAGATTTGTGTAAAACTCAATCTCTTGTCTTTACAGTGTCTGCGGATTAAAACAAGAAATGTAATCTGTGCCTCTCCATAGCACTTGTATTAAAGTTGGTGCTTTTTGGTTGCGTGTTACAGATCGCCAGCTGGCTCTGTTCTGCCAGAGTGGGGTGCTGGAATATTGTTCATGGTTTAAAAACATATTATATCTCCCCCTGTCCAAACCACCAAACACACCCAGGCTAACTGGGATCTGCAAAGCCCTGAGTAGTCTCCTCCTGCTTTTGGGGTCCTCCTTGCCTCCTTGCTCCCATTTATTTTAGCTCCTCTCTACAGGTCCTTACACAACATTTAGGTCATAATTTAGTTCATCTGATCTCAACCAAGGGCTTCTATTAGAGCTTTGCTTCTTGCCCTAGACTCCCCTTTCAGACAACATGTAGAGAAAATTATATGGAGAAGGTTATTCAATCTGTCTAAGATCTGTATCACTATCCAGATGTAGAGTTAATGATCCTGGAAGACTCTAGGACACAGGACATTTTATCTAGCTCTTCATGACTGTAATATGGACTTCTGTGTCTGGACTAATCACTGAGGTATCCTCCAGAGTTAAGGAAGAGAAAAAAAGGTGTTTTAAGGTTGTCATTCATCTTGCGACCAAAGCTAGCAAGACAAATCCCTTTCTCTTGTGTTCTCAGGGGATGGTGGGATGCAGGGTGATATGGATCTGAGGTGATCCGTGACGTCTAGCTGTACTTGAGGTCCCCACTGTGTCGAGGAATCCCCTCCTGGAGTGACTGGGTTTTAAACGTAAGAGACTCCAATAAAATTCTGATAGTGTTTTAGGATCAACCTAGGCAAATGGAACCCGGGTTTTTTAAATGGTTCCTCTGTGGGAGAATTAACTCCGTTAAGCAATGCTGAGTCTCTTTAAAACAGATAATTCTTGGCGGATGTTAAGAGAGTAAGTGTTACAAGTCATTTGCATTAAATTTTTGAGTCCTATTGTGCTAAGTAAATTTTATCTATTTTTTTTTTTTTTCATTAATGCATAGAAAGCAATGCTTCTTTTCTGCACAGCAAGGTTAGTTTTATCTTGGGGGTTTTTAAGCCTAATTTATAAGGTTTGGAAAGATTGTCAGCTGAGTATGAAACTGATGAATTCAGAAGCATTAATAAATGTAATCTAGACTGTGAAAGCTGCATCAATTCTAAGTTTGAAAGCTTATTTCTAGTGACACTAGCTCTGAAGAGTATTTTACATTTAAAAGAGTGTGGAATTCTGCTTTTGGCATTTCTAGTGAAAAGCACAGATTAAAATATATGTGTGCTTTTCCCTCTCATTTTTATAGTGGGGGATTTGTCTATGTAGCCTTTAAGAACATTGAGAGAAAAAAACTTGGCCCTTACCACGTGAGACTGATCTCTGTTGCTCATTTGTCAACAGCCACAATTTTAGTGGTTGTCCTGGTTCCAGCAGGGATAGGGTTAATTTTCTGGCCCGGGACACAGGTATTCTATCCCATGTGAGGCCATGCCCAGTCCATAGGGGGAGCTGGCTGGGGGAGGGGGAGGAAGTGGCGGCTGGGAGCGGGCTGGGGCTGCCCGGGGTCCGGTCGGTGAGCGCTGGTACAGTAACCATGTGTGTACTTTCCTCCAGCAGCGTTATTGTTTGTTGTTGTTCTCCTTTCCCCGTTGCTGTTGTGTTAAACTGCCTTTATCTCAACCCATGAGTTTTGTCTTTTTCTTCTGATTTTCCCCCACTCCTCTGGGGTTTGAGCGAGCGGCCGCGTGGTTTTTTGTCGTGGTCAAGGCACCAAGGGAATAACATGGGTCTTTTCACTGTTCTTCGAAGTTCCCACCCAAGCATTGCAAATGGGTAATGTTCCAAACCCTTCTCAAGCTAATACTGAACTTTTTGCTATTTGTGATGCTCACCAGCTAGACCTAGAAGATAAAAAAGCCTCAAAAGGACATTGAAATTGTGGGTCTTGTCTGGGCCACGAGTGTTTTGTATTTACGCGAAGTGGAAACATCAGCAGAACAGACTGAAGGTTTCCTTCCTTCTCAGAGCACGCTTGCTGGGCTGAGCCTCAAGTGTGAGCAGGCAGGAAAAGCTCCATCAGAAATGTTGTGGCATTGGAGGAGTCCCTGTCTGCTCAGCACTCTTGCATGCACAGGAACCACAGGCACCTTCAGCTTAAGGCAGCAGTTTTGGGAACGTGTTTTTTGGACTCAGAGCTATTGGAGACGTAAGCCATCCTGCTCACATTCCTGTGCAGGTCTGGCCCTATGTCCTGAGGGTGTCAGAGCTTAAACTGTTCTCCTCCCCCAGCATTTTCCTAGTCTGGAGGCTCCTTTCAACATGTTGGCTTTGGTGGGTCCCTTTCCCACTTTGACAACTCTCCTCCTGTGTTACGTGAGGGCATCGGATCCAGATCTATGGGTCCTGCTAGAAGTGAGCTGCTGCAAAGCTGAGTCTAAATCTCCTTTGTGAATCCAGTCCCTTTGTGGATACCAGCTGTGCTTCAAAATTTTACTTAGGATGTTAAAATCACTTTGTAGATCCAGCTCTCAGGCACCTTTGAAAATCCCTCCATAGGAAATTAGGGTTTTTTCACCATAAGTGTGAAATAGAGTATTACTCTTACTGGTTTTAGTGCAACTAAGATCATGTGGCACTATTTATAGACTGCCAAAGGGTCTAAATATGGTCAGTAAAGCAGAAGGTGTTTTAAGGAGAGTAGACAGAAGGGGGTTACGTCTGCATGGGCTCATTGCCATCTGTATTTAAAGCATGGGGGGGATTGTGATGCCTTTGGGGAGGAATGCAGCTACTTGCATTTTATTTTATTCTTGTAATTTGAGTGCCGAGTCCCTGGAGTTGAGGAGAGATGATTCTGTTTCTTTTTCTTGCCTCTGAACATTCAGGTAAATAAATAATGAAACCTTGTACGCTGGTCCACTGTACAGAAAATTAATTCATTGGATAACTTGGACTTTCAATGATTACTTGTATTTCCAATTCGTTATTTTAAGCAGGCTGGGTTTTCAGCACTCAGCTTCCCCTGGAAAAAAACACTTTCATACATTAAGGTTTGCCCATGAGTTTTCTAGCAAAATTGACTGTGAACTTTTGCATGGCACAGGCAGAAAAAAAAAAAAAAAGGAACTCTGTAGCAGTATGGGTGCATGTTTTGATGTAGTGAAGGGCTCTTACAACCAGTCTGCTGTTTTGTACCTTTTGGTGCCCGAGATGAACATTGTGGTTCTTGTGGAGTCAACAATTGCTTTTGTTTTGTGAAGGAAAAATATGTAATAGTATATTTGTTTTAACAAAAAGTACCTTGTGAATTGGACTCCTGGGGAACTGAAATTTTATCACACGGACTCCAGGCTGCAACTCTTAGAAGTTTGGGATGGTTTGTAGTCTACAAATGCACTGACAAATGTGTGATTTAATGTGGAGAAACACTAGCACAATGATCCTTTCATAGACTTCTTAAAACATTATTGTTTCCTGTCTTCTAGCGGTCACTTCTGGAAATTTGAATGTAATGCTGAACCATTCACTGGTTTTAATGTCATCTTCGCATAACTGCTCCCTTTGGAAAGAGATGCACAGGTGTTAATCTACTTATGTATTTCATCTATGTTACTGTTTTAAACAGGGCTATGAGAAAATGTTCTCTGTGTTTCATATTGACCAACTTTTCCTTTTGTTACAAATAAGTTTTGTGAATACATCCAAAGAGCTTTCTTTTGCAAACTCCCGAAGCTTCCAAGGAATTACTTCTTGAGTTTTATTCTGGAGAGCAAGGTTGTGGGAATGTGGGATCGAAAACACCATTTGTAAGTTTTGCTTTGAAATAGATTGGCGTCATCTGGAATTGTCTCCTGCACACTGGACCTAAGGAAATAGCAACATTTCTTCTTGTACTCACACAAAATCTTGGTTTTGAGACTCAATTGCATCCCACTTGCAATCCTTAGTTACTGAGCTCCTTAGATGACACAGCAGATGAAGGTCTGCTTATACCAGCTACTTATACTGGCATTTACTTACACCAAGTAAAGAGCTGCCCTTGAGGTTCTGGACTCAAATTTTAATTTCAGCAGGGCTGTATGCTGTGTGCTTTCTTTTCACCTTTTTATGCTGCTTAAAAATTATTTAGTTGCTTAAGGGAGAGATGGTGTTATTAACCAGTGAAAATACGGAAAAATGAAGTTGTTGAAGCAAATGAGCTCCATTCAGGGTGATAAAACTAGGAAAATATGTATTTCTTCCCTGATAGAGCTATCATTGCCATTTTCCAGGATCCTTTTCTCCAGCAAAACAATTTCATTCCACACAAACCTCTTGATCAGCTCTGTGGTTCTGCACCAACCCTACCCAGAGGGAACCGCTCCCAGGGGTGTCAGCACACACTGGGAGTTAGCAAACGTGAGATTGCGTCAAACAGACACTTTAGTGGCATAAAGAGATGCCCATGGGCTGAACAGCTCAGGTAAGTGATACCAGTGAGGAAATATGCACTTGCTTACAGTGTTATAGACTGTTCAGAGGAGGCTTTGGCAGAGTGGGACTGCACATGTGCAAAGGCAGATGGTGACAGGGGACTGATGGAGCGCAGTAGCCTGTATGGCACCGCTACACCAGGACCTTCAAACTTCGTCATGTGTGAGGATGCTCGCAATCCTGTGACGCCTGATGGACAAGCTGCTTGCAGGTGCCAGGGCTGTTTCTGCTTGAACTGCTTGCTTGCATATTGTGCTTTTTGCCTACCAGCTTGCCTCCTCACAGATCTGTCAGCTTCATGTCCTCCATCTGCTATTCTGCAGCTTCTCTTTTTCTAACATCTGTTTGATTTGCCAGGAACTGGATAGATAAATGAGGTGTGACTGCTGCTGAGCACTTCGGGGCAAAGCAGCTTGTCGATGAGGTCATGCTGTGGTTTTAGGATCCTGACAGTCCAGACCATGGATATCAGACCTGGGCTTTCTAAGTTTGCAGTTTGATTTTAGGAAATCATAATATCCCTTTGATTTATCTCCATGGATTGCACTTCCACACATGCAGTGTTTTTCTATTAAATACAAATAACCCTGGTAACTTTAAGGGCAGAGAAAAACTAAGCAGAACAAGATGGACAGTTCTTTAGATATTCTGATGTGAGCTTTCTACTCCTGTGCTTTCTGCTGACTCAAAAGATTTACCCAAAAAGAAAGGTTAATTTAAAAAATTAAAATAAGAAGCAATCCTCTCCCTTCCCCCAGATCTTTGACTATCTTGTCAGGAAAGCACAGTAGAGCAGAGCCAAACCTGATACAGGGTTCAACAATGACAAGTCATGACTTTCAAGTTGTCTCTGCTGAAAAACCAGGAAACCCCTGTTTGAATTGCTTTAACAAATGTTTTCCTTTAATGTTTGAATTCAGGAAGAGGATCCGAGGGCAAAGAGATCAGAACAACTGTTTCACAAACGTAGAAGTCAGTCTATTTTTCACTGACAGTTGAAAAGATCTCCTTTTCTGTACTCCATCTGTGCACAGTCAAGTAAATTAAATGTGGGTGTTAATCGTAGCCTTAGCTAAGGCATTAGCAGGTTTTAGCGTAACGCAATGCTACTAGATGTAAGTGAAACAGAAATGGGAAGGGATTCCAGCCTTGCATGTGCTTCCAGTGTCACTTAGACAGCAGCTGACGTAACCTGGCACTGACGCTGGAGGAAGCAGTCCTGTCCTCTCCCTGCACCTGGCAGCTTCTTCCCACTCCTTACCGGCAAAACTGTCCAGATAGTCATGAAGCATGACCAGATCCAGGTTGAAAGGATCCATAACTGTGTTGTCAGTCCAATTCTCATAATGGGTCCTCTCCCCAGACTGGCTTCCCACATCCTAGAGTGGTGTGGGGGCAGGATGGACCTGTGAGGGACTGAGGGGAGGGTAGGGCTGCAGATGTGCCAGCCTGTGCTGGCTGAAGCTCTGCATGCCTTTAGGGATCGTCCTATGTTAATTGTACAGGCAGATGAGAAATTCAAAAGCCATCCTGCTAGGGGTTGGTTGTGGCTGCTATTTCTAGTTGGTGCCATCATGATTCTGGGAAGATTTGACCAAGGACCTGAAGCCTGCTGCACTAGGTGCTGTACAGCCATGGAAGGAGCAGACAGTCCATGCCTAAAACCAGCTTAAAACAATGAATCTTGTTGCAAGAGGCCACAAGAGACCACAGAGAGGGAGGAGCAGCAGCAACTTGTAAAAGATGTGAAAGCAATGGGGTACAAGAATGATTCCTGTGGATCAGCATGCACATGTCTGATGGGGAAGCAAAAATGCAGAAGTCTTACATGCTAGGAGAACCTCATATTGCAATACCCAAGACTGAAAAGAAAAAAGTTTAGTTAAATGGAGCAATGTTTTGCCAGACATAACAAGCACCTCAGCAACAGAGGATGTAGAAGGGTGTCTGACTTGAAGATCCCAGCTACGAGCCTGAAAGACAGTCCAGGATGATGGGGAGATTGGAGAGTTATGAGGTGGGCTGAGGGAGAAGATATAACTTTGCTGTAGCTATGTTGAAGTTGGGAAGTGGTGCTGCACAAGGAGGTATCAAAGAAGTAGCCTGAGACAAAACAAAACATTTTAGATTTGTCCAATTAGGCAAAAGGAGACAGATCAGAGCAGACGAGATCTACAAGGAGCCTGCATAGAGATGGCAGTTGAATTCATGTGAATGATGGATGTTTAAGACAGGCACAGAGGTCCCTGAGCTGCAAGTGAGGATTTTCAATGCAGAAAAAAAATATATAAATTGTATAATGTTCTCATTGCAAAGCTCCTCTCTTTTCCCAAAGCACCTAAAAATGAGTGCTGTGACACTGTAGTTGCCATGATGGAGATTTACTCAAGATGTAAAGGAATTTTGTAGACAGCTATGCTAAACTGCCTCTATGTGCATGTCGGCTTTTGAATAAATAAGCAAATGATATCATATATCTATTTTACTTCATGGTTTATACATAAAGTACCACTGTACCTAGGCACAGGAGAAATCACATAACTATTTTCTGTCAGAGAAAATACCACAGTGTTTCCATTATTACAAATAGTTCTCAGTTACAGCTGGGAAACTAAGGAGATAGTTAATCTTTTGTCATATTCTACACAAATAGAGACAAAACTGAATATATTTCCAGTATTGAATTACTTCTTCATTTATTCCAAGTTAAAGATGCTAATTACTAGCTGTATTTTCACAGCCTTATCTGATTATATTAATCTGACAAAAGGGCAGCCAGAATTCAAGATTAAATTTCATGATAATACTAATAGACTCCTTTTTTCCCCCATCTTTTCTGTCTTTGGGCTGATTTTCATTAGTTCATTTATAGGGCTCCTACTAGCCCATAGTTATTTCAACACAGTATGCAACATAGATGTGGAAATTTGATCTTGGTGTTATCCTCCATTATTTGAAATCTGACTTCAGATCTGCCTATTGCCCAAGGAAAGCAGGAGAATGCAAACAATGATCTAAGATTCAAGAAAACAAATAGGCAGAGAGGTAGAAAAGTCTGCTTTGAAAATGTCTTCTGGAAAGGAGTAGTAGGAGGATATCGGCAAGGAGTCACAGAGATGCGTCTTGCAGAAACTTTCTGGAAGAAAGAACCAGTCAGCAACATGCTCCGAAAATTTTCCAAAGTATCTCTTAAGTCAGCAGCCTTAATACTCTGTGGGATGTGTGAACTATAAAAAGGCAGAAAAAGACAGTAGTTTTGTCAATGTTTTCAAAATTATTATCAGTTTGTGGATTAAAGACTCAATTCCCAAACTGTATGCTAAGGTCAGAAACTCAGCTTGTGTTAAAGTAAGAGTATGTTCCTGGCCCTCTTGTAGAAAAAACAGGGAAGGTATGTATGTCCAAGGCTATAACAAAAACAAATTGATATTTTTAAAATCTCATGGAACTTCAGCCAATGTTCTGAGGTCCCAACTCATGATTTTTAAATGTCTAGGGCTGGTACTGAGGAACTTACTATTTTTGTGCTGTTTTTGCCAGAAGTAGTGATAAGTGGTAGCTGGGATCAACTTACATCACTAGATGACTGGATCTTCAACCAGTTGGGATTTTCAGCATCTTCATTCCTGCAAGCAGCTCCAGGTCTTCAGAGTTCAGAAACACTCAATGATGCGTAGGTCTTAAAAGGAAGCAGGTAAGAGTTTCTGTGGGGCCAAAAAAAAAGCTTGGGGTGGACAAACATCTAAGGGAAAGAAACAGTATGAATCAGTGGACTGTCAATGTCACTTCTGGGAGAAAGGAATTTGCCATTAATAGATAGGGCTGTCCCCAGGTTTGCCAGCTCTCTGTAGTATTTTGCACAGCCGTGCTAGTGGCTATCAGGGACTTTGTACCTCTTGAAGGAGGGCCGACGTCAGAGACATGCGTGTGCACACAGAGGGGGCAAGAGGCTGTTACATATATTTGCCATGCACATATAATTCCTCCACAAGAGGGACTGAGCTCTGAATTTTACTTACACTCAAGGAGATGTTTTACAGAAAGGATGAAAAACCTTATTTTTTTGCTGCTCAGACACAATGGGAACACCAAATTTCATATTTCGTCTAGTACACATTATATCTCAAGCACTGTATCTCGGCTGCTATAAATGGAAAAGTGACTAAGAAAATTAATGTTTCCCATGGAAGAGCTGCAACAACTTAAGTACTCAAAAAACCTAAATCTCATCTACTGAAGGCTCATTTATCTGGTTTGCTGTCCTTAATGTAAAATATGACAAATCCATTCCCACAGGAAAACCTTAAATGCAGGGTTACACACAGCTCCCACCTCCTGGTATTTTTTTTCTCTCCTCGTCATGGCAGAAGAAGGGGATTCCTCTGGCCAGCAATAGACCTGTGCAAGTACAGGCAGGGTGAGCTGAGATTCATTTCTCTAAAACAGGTCAGCTGAATGGCATGTTACAAGAAATTATTTCTCCCCACAGATGAGGAAGAGAGTTCAGGTGATAGGGTCAGATGTAGATTTTTTTTTTTTTGGTGATGACTCGTGGGCTGGATCCCTCCTGTTGACACTGCTCCCTGCTATGGGCATGTCATCTTCTCCTGTTGCGGTTGTTTTGAGCGAAGGCTGTGCTACTCCACTGCTGGGGTTGCTCTCCTCCCCTCCTCCTGAGATTTGCATCTGTGACTGCCCCCTGAACACATTTCAGTCAAAATGAGTTTGCAAAAAAATTTCTAACCCAACTTCGCTTGCCTGAAAGGCATTTTAGGGTATGCATGAGCTGATTTGCATGTGCAGTGTGGGAGCAGGCTGGGACCTACTGGGGTGGATGGTGCTGGGAAGCTGTGGGTGGTCCAGGGTCGCAATGGATACTGCTGGGAGAGGACCTGTTCCTGGGACCCATAGCTGCCTCGGGCTCAGGTCCTGCCCATGGACCAGCATCTGCCAAAGACACAGGGGACAGACTGAGGATGATCAGTTCTGTCTGTTTTAAGTGATTTCATTTCTTGTATGAAAACAAGGTCAGATAGAGGTTTTTGGTGTGGGTTTCACTGGTCTGGCTAGTAAAAAGGAGAAATAATTGTTATGGATCTTGAAACAGGAGCAGAGGAGCTGGAGCAGGCCGAGTCTCCTGAATGTGTGACTACGTGTACTAGTTTGCTTCCCTGGCAAAAACTGAAAACAATCTGTCCTTCTTTAGATGATCCAAAAACCCACTTAAAAAATCAAACATTGAAGCTGATTTTAGTTCAAATTATTTGAAGCTGATCCAGTTTATATTTTCAAAAGGATTTGATTCCTATATACATATATAGGGCTTTATATTAAATATTGTATAAAAATAATAAAAACACTGGTGAAACCACCACTGAACTGATCACAGAGTTCACTAGTTTACTGAAAGTACATTTTTCATTATACTAAAAAGACCAACAATCAGAAATTGGCAAAAATCTTTTTATTTAAATAAATTCTAAAAATACTGATAAAGAGAAAAAGAAAAATGTCCATAAATCAATATAAATGCTTTCACAAAACAGAAATAAAGGGCCTTTTTTTGGGAAAACATTTTTCACCTGAGCTGCTCACCTGAAAATTTGACAGATTAATGTATTAATGTGTGCATTTTTATCTCCAGGTTTTAAACTTTCCTCCCCCAATTTGCTAGTTTCATTATCAATCTTCTCTTTGTCACAGTTGCAGATCTGCATGGTGCTACAAACACCCACAGTCTTGACATTGAAACCTCAAGTTATTGTAAATCAAGATCCTTCTTTCACTGATACGCATTTCAGCTGAATTATATGTAAGATTTTTAGCGCTATCATTTTTGGGTTAGATGTGCACAAATGGTTAGGCATCCTTGACATAAGGGAAGGTGAAAAATTATGTATTTGTGTTTGCCTTAAGCCAACAGGGGACACATCTGGGATTTATATAGAAAGTCAGCTTGCAAAACTATGCCTTAATAAAAAATGGAGCCTGGTTCCTCTAAGTCATGAACTTGTTGTATTTAAGTGCAATGTTTCTACCATTCCAGGTAGAAAAAACCTTGCTTTTTCTTGCATTTAAATAATGAATTGACATTGCAAAGCATTGATTAGGGCATGTGTGACAGACTGCTGCTCGTACAACATTCAAAACATTCTGGCTATAGTACCACATCCCCATTGGCGTGCCAAGATTTCTTCTAGTGTTCACGTTTTGAGCCAGATCCTTGGCTCCACAAAGCACTAGAGGGCAGGCTAGACTAGAGTTCCCCCCCGAAATGAGGAATAAAAGAAATTAAGTTCACATTTCTACTCAGAAATACAACTTAAAGCTAGAAAGAAAGCCTCACATCATACTAAAAACCTTTAACAGATTTTAGAGCACTTCACAAGGAATTTTTTTTGCTGTTGCTGGGAAGCTTTCTTTCCAAGCACAAGAATCAACAGGTTCTGCAAGGAAGCAGACATAAATTACAGTTAGGTGCAGCCCTGCACTGCTGAGGGAACAGTCTGACCCCACAGTTCCCGTGAGGGATCTGTTTCCCCCATCCCACCAGTGCTGATGCTGAGAGCTGTGCTCCCCAGCTCCTTCAGAGGAGGCAGCACCCTGCATCCTCCGTGCACCCTGGCCCTGCTCTGGTGGTCAGCTGAATCACAGTCTGTCTCTGTTGGCCTGTAGAGCAAGGAACTGACTTTTGTGCTGTTAATGACCCAATTCTGCAAGCTTTCCTAATTGCAGAGTTGTTTTTGCTTCTGGCTTGTCCATGCATTGGGGCAGAATGAGATGGGCGGTGGTTCAGCATGTTGGGATGCAAAGCTGATTCCTCCGATCCCTCCTCTGCAAGGAATTGCTGCTTGCTTCTCAGTTCTGCAGAACCCAAATTGTACTGACCCGTCATGATGTCGCTCCTGATGTCACGGTGTGATTACTTTCCTCTCCAAGGCATTCAGTTATTGGTAGGCTCTGAGCTGATCAGGATGAAGCAGCCTGGCTTGGTGAAACAGAGCCATTGACTGAGATGAAATACTGGTGTGAATAAATTAGCCCTGCAGCAGTTCACACAAGAGGCACAGAGTCTGAGTTCTAGTGGATATATGTATTTTTTGTGAACTCTCTTGCATTTCTTCTTCACCTCTTATCACTTTCCTTTCAGCTTAACCATCCGCCCTAAATTGCCAAGAAACTTTAAGCCTGTTAATGATATGTTTTAAGTGTACTGTAAAAACAGCCTACATTAACTGTGAAGGAGATGTCTTCGGTCACTTTGTCCATTCCTCAGTCAAGATAGATTATTTTTATAGTGTGTTTCCTACCACTTTGTCCAGTTTGAAAGTGCCTTTCGTTTACAAATTTCTCCTAGAACTTTTGAGAGCAAGTTTATCCCGGTATAACATAAATTGGTGAAACTGTCTGATCCTTGGTCAGAATAGAAGTGCTCTGCATTAAGATTATTATTAGTTTCAAGGTATAATCTCTGATTTCTTATGGTGTCCTTCACAAAATTCTCTAGTATTGCTCAGCCTAGCTAGGCACCAGTTCCCCTTTCACTCTTCTTATAACAAACTGCAGTAATTTACCTAGGTGGGCAAACAAAATTAACAAACTTGCATAAAGGCTACCAAGGACAGATATTTTGAGAAGTGCATTGGTCTGCGTTGTCTTTTCTGACACAATAGTGATGGATAGAGGAGATGAAAGGAATTCTCCTTCTCTGCTTCTACTTTAGTTCTTAAGATTTTTTTTTCAGAGTACAACAGATCCTGAGTTCCCAGGATAAACAGAAATTTGGCCAAGCACCAGCCAAATAAGAACTCCCTTAACACCTTAAGATTGTGCCCTGTCTGAGCAAACATCCTGGAGGGAGTTTTCTGAAGATTTCTGCCTTTGCCTGACCTTGTGTCATGGGAACTGAAGGAGGTTTGATATTGATTTTGGGGGAGCTGAATTGCTCTGGTGCCGACTTCTCTGTATAGCATAGCATGGGTTTATGATACGATATCCTGAGCTGGTGTGTGACCTCTGAGAGATGGTAAGAGCACAGGAAAGTGACTTTCCTTGGTTAAGGAGAGATCACGGTGAAAGTATCAAGACATTCCACTTTTCCATGTAAAATTTACCTACTATGGGCACTGACCTGCTGCATGTGCTCCACAAAGTGTTGGTTGTAGAAATGGGTGTGCAAAAGCGTATTTTGCTTTTGCAAAAGTCCTCTACAAAAGAGCATGTACTGAAGTCCACTGGAGGTGGTGGACAGATCTCCACTGCTTTTGAGCCCAGCCTTAAACGTGCAAGAGCAGGATCACTCACTCATTCATGAGCTACATCTGCCCAGAGCTACTCAGACATACAGCTAAACTTTGGATTAAAGAATCAAACATGATCAGAATACATTTATTTTCTGTCTTACACAGCCCCATGGAGTACCAGAAAGAGAGGTCTTTTGTAAGTCAGCTACCTCCAGGCTCTTATGGTAGACTTGCTGTAGTGTCGTGAAATTTTGTACAAACACAGCTGATCTGCGTGATTTCCTTTGTGTACAGCACGGTATGCACTTCTTTGTTGCTTCGGTGGACAGGGATGCAGCCCTCACTGTCGTATACAACTGGAAAAGAATGGGCACGATTTATGAGCAGGGCGCTGGAGTTTACATTTGAGGGCTTCCCTAGCACTGAACAGGACTTAGAAGTACTTACTTTAGGCATTTGAAGGTCCTAGCAATGGGAAGGCCTACAGCTGAAAGGCTGAAGGACCCAAAAGGCAGTGTGAATTTTATCCTCAGTTGAGTTTTACCCACATACCTTGAATTTTAGCCTTTCTCAAAACCAACACATGCTCCAGCAGAGCTATAGGCAGCTTCTTCTCATAAAAAAGCCCAGAACCAGAATATTTGGTGAATACAGGGTGATGTTTTCTTACATTATTCTCCAGTCATTCTGAAATTCCTCTGCAGGATCCCACATTCAAATTTAAAGGCAATATTCCTTTTAAAGGCCAAATTAAAAAAAAAAACATTTAAGCATGTGCTTAACTTGATGTGTTTAATGAGATTTCACCTCATCCTTCCTTGTGTTGCTGAACTGAAACCTAGGTTATATTCACTACAGCATGGGTTCCATGGATATTAGTGAGTTTATGACCTCTATGGTATATTGAACAAGCCCATTATTTATATAATGTATAATATAATAAATATAATAGTAGTGTATAGTGTGCAGTATATAGTATAGTACCATATAGTACTACAATTATATAGGACAATATTATAAATTATATACTATGTGTTACATATTATGTATTGTGTATTACATGTTATCTATTGATGAGTATGGTTATAGTATTAATATTACAGTATGATATTATGTATTTATATATGTTATGTAATATTTGTAGTGAATATAGTGTATTTATATATTTATTAATTGATTAATATTTATTTTACATGTAATGTATAATATTATATACTACAGTAAATAACATTTGACATACAATATACAATATATAGTATAGTATATACTATGTACTATAGATATAACTTATAAAAGTGCAGTATAGATTATGCGTTATCTGCATTTTACCCTCAACATTTGACATTGTGAACATTGTAACTTCAGATTAGTTTTCCAACAGTTTTCTAGTTAACAGCATATAAAGATTTCACTAAAATACACTTTTCATATGTTTAGAATATTGAATCAATAGTCTATCTCTCAGGAAGAAGGTGTAACATAGTAGTAAAGGGATAAATGGGTGAATGGGGCAATGGTGAATAGGTCTGGTGGGCTTTACTTACCATACAGTTAATCAATTTCCTCACTTTATTTATTTATTTATTTATTTTTTAAATCTGAATACAAACATCCTGGATGAATACACATCTCTCATCCAGGAAATTTAAAATAATGTACACAACTTACATGTGAATTATATGCATAACAATTTATGTTGTTATTTAGAGCCTGATTTTTCTATTAATGGAGTCAAAATTGTATTTTTAAAGTCAAAACTACTCTTGAAGTCAAACTAGAGGCCTTTTAATCCCATTCCTTAAAAACTGTATTTACATAACATTTATATTACATAGTCCATTTCTATTATATGTGCTTTGTTTTGTGTACATTTCCATATAGGAAAACCAGATAATGTTCTAGCTATTGAATTATAAGTTTGATCTTTCTCCTCAGAAACAAGTATGAACTATGTAACTGAACGATTTGAAGCACGTTGGATAAATGGAATATAATCTTGTATAAATATTTAAAATGTTTTCTGTATTTATAAGGATGATTCCCTCGAGGAAACACAGTCTCTCAGGGTAGGAGTTAATTCAAAGCTAAAGCAGAGCAGTTGACTTTTCATATTCCCCCACACTGCTGAAATGTTGATTGATTCAGGAGCTAGTCTGGAAAGTGATGGCGTTGACATTAAAAAAAAATAATTACTCTCCCTCAGTAAAATACACAGAGAAGGGAACCCCACAGTAAGGTCTAGTCCCAACAGAGATGTCACACTGAAGATGAGTGATTGCTGATGAGGAAAGTGTGTTTGATGGTTTTATGATAGATTTTTGCTGTTTATCCTCGTTCTGAGCGAGTTGGAGCTCGCCAGCCAGGAAGGAACACCATCGAGACCTCCTGCGAAAGATGAAGCCTGTTGTTAACGAGTTAAAGCCTTCCCTGGAGTCATGAGCTCAGGAACCTGCCTGGGGACAATGCTGTACTCCAGGAAAGACATACTCTATGGTGCCACCTGAAAAAGCTAAGACATGAGTGATACGACTAACAAGGACTGCAATTAAATGGAATCTTTGCTATCCACAACTTGGCCAATATTGAGTTTCAAGCACAGACTAGGCAAGGCAATTTGCACACTGGCTATATAGGACTATAGCAGTGCCCCAAACCGCTCCAAGATGACATCGCAGTGGATCAGAAATGCAATTACGTTGAGGATAATACAGTCTTAATCTTTCTAGGCCTCACTTTCACTGTTAAAAAGAAGTTAATGAAAATAAAAAAAATCTTCAGGTGCTGAAGACACCTGCGTACATTGTTTTATCAAAAATGGACTTTCATGAAAAATATTGTTTTCATAGTAAACAACAGTTTTAAAAATATTAAGTAAAGCTACATTTATAATGTTCTCCTGAAAGGAAGGGTTAACATTACATTGCCATAATTTTTAACCAAAAATATCTGTAAAAATTGAAGAGAATCAGAATGGTGTGTCATTTTTAATATTGAATCACGTTTTATAATTTAAGTTGTGCAGGAAGTGGCAATATATTTTTCATATTGTTTTGTAACAGGAAGAATGGAAATACAGTTTTTTTTCCTGAGAAACAGCAAATACAAGCCTTCCTTTCCACAAGTCCTGCTGTGGGTATTAGTATTTCTAGGGTTCGAATCCTTAATGTGTTTGTATCCCTAGGTGGAAAAATAGACAGCTATCATAATTATCATAAGTAAACTGTACCACCTTTTAATTCTTTTAATTATTTTTGCAGTGTTCTAGGAATGTGCTTGGAAGCACCTTTGCTTCTCAGTATGATATGTAGAGAAACTCTTTATCAGAAAATTCGCTGAATAAATTCTGCTGAAATTTTTTCATGTTTTACTGGTTTTGTAGTGATGCAAATTTTCATTTTAAGCACTTAAGTTTTGAACACGGGACTGGAGGCACTTTGGGTAAAACACACTACTTTTTGTTGAATTACTGTGTGAAGGACTTACCTGAGATGGAAACACCACTGTGCTGGAAATTGTGAAATCACTTTGGGCTAAGTCCTGGCCCATTAAAACCAGTGGCAGAAATCCCATTTGATGGAGCCAAGAGCCAGGTTTCACCCACAGTGAGAGACTGTCCTTGTCTAGAAACTCGAGTCCTCACCACTCTTGTGCTTTGGCAAGTGAGGCAGGAAACCTCTCCAGTCACCCATACACAGGGTAAACGCTCCAAGAGGTTCCTATCAATAGGACTCAAACACAAACAAACAAAACCCAAGGATGTGGCCCATGCAACAGCCCAAGTCCCTTTGTCTCTTTTCTGGAACTCTTCACAGGCCCCTCAATTTCTAATTGAAATCTGTAAAATGCCAAATTCATTATTGTCTCTCCATTGTGCTTCTGGGCAGAGGCAAAGACTGTTGTATGTCACTGCTTGGTATTGGCAGCATACAGTTAGACAGATAGACGCAGACTTCATTTAGTGTTGGAGAACCATTCTTCCTGGAGTTTATTGTTTGTTTGGTTGTGGGTTTTGGTTTTTATTTATTTTTTTAAAATAGTCTAAGACTAGAACTCCCTGTATCTTTTAGCTCTTATTTTGGAAATACCTTCATGGTAGAAGACTCCCAATACCATAGTCTCCACAGTGTTCTCAGATTGTAAGGTTTCCAACATGTCTTATATTTTAAGCTTGAATAATTCCATTGAGTGAGAAAAGTCACAGGTGGGCATGTCTTGCATCACCTTCACATCCTTTCTCACATTGGGGATACAGGGCTTCTAGAAGAGGAGGAAAAAAGTGTTCAAGACTTGGTCAAAGAAACAGAATATTTGTCAATTTACCCTTCAAAGTGCCTCTTGCTTCTCCTGAACAGATACATTTCAGGGGAAGCGGATTGACTCTACTGCAATTATGAGTATGGAATGGCAGTTTTCATCTAAATGAAGTCACGTAGATGTGACAAACAAGTAAATCACATTGCTAATCTAGACTGCCCCTCTGTTCTTCTGGCAAGCTCTTTTGCTGACCAAGATTAATTTAAATGTGCAGTGGGTTTGTGTGAAGAGGTAATATTAACAATTCCAGGCATAAAAAAAGGGCCAAGCTTTTGGGTATGTAAGTTAACTGGCTCTCTTAGCTGTTTTAAGAAATGATACTGCTCTTCCCAACAAAGGTTGTCTCATTTATAACAAAGAACATCACACCTACCAGTTAAAGCATCTTTATTCTACCTGTCCCTGTATATAGTCTTTATCCTGAATTTCTTTGAGAGGCAATGAAGAACTGGTAAACTCAACCTTTCATGGTACTTGGTCCATATTCTGCTGCAGAATGCAAACAGGTAAGGTTCTAATCTGCTTGGATTTGCAGGATACCAAAAGCAATCCAGTCGTTCTTTGACTGATACATTTTGGCTGATCTATGCTGTATCCCGTTTGTGGGATTGTGAAGTTTTAGAAGAATGGATTATTGAAAGTCTGAAAACTGTTTTTTATCACATCTTATTCTGTCACCAGATTTCGTATTTCATTAGGCTTCTCCACATTCCAGTTCCATCATTGTTCCCAGAGTTCAAGGGAAAAACGCCAGAGAAGACTGAGAAACATAAAAGGAAAATATGAACAAAATAACCATCTTAAGCCAAGTGTTGGTGGGAGGTGCTATGCATAATAGGGTAATCCCATGTTCCTGCAATAAAACATTCACATGATAGAGGATAAAGAAGAGTCACAAATAATGGTGGGAAAGCCTTCTATAAAGAACTTCAAGAACAAATGTAATTACCAAAGGCGTTATTAATTGTGGGGAAAAGCACTTTAACCAGCCTTTCCTATGATTTAGAATGTTTACCAATGGTGCACACACAATTCACCAAGCCAATAAAAAGCTAAGGCTATAAAAATGTTAGCAGAGGGAGGGAGGAGCTTGTGTGTTGTGTCTCAAAGGGCATTTCAGTGCTGAACAATCTTCTTAATTCACCTAAGTGTGATTCATAGTTGTGCCTGGAGCAATGTTTGATGTAACCTTGCCAGCCCGCACTGTCTGCAAGCACCATAGCATACTTTTTCTGTGTCTTAAAGCTACCTGCCTACAGTGCCATGTCCCCAACTGATGTGTCCTGTTTGTTCCCAGCATCATAATCTTCGAGAGGTCTTCACAAGGTCAAGTTCAGTGCTTTCTTTCATCGTTTCTGCACCAAATCTCTTTATGGATGCTGGAGCCAAGTGTTCCTCAACTCTTCTAGCTGGCATGGGAAACCACAGCAAGGTTGAAGCTATTGCCTCACAGAAAGAACCAGCTTGGAAAACAGATAGAAGACTACGCAACGAAGTTAAGCACCACACACTTGTGTGGTGACTACTTCGGCATACCACCAAAATCTGTGAAGAAAGGAAAGGGACACAGGAATTTTCTATAGGCTGAATGCTAATCTGTCATGGCTACCATGTATGACATCTGTTACTGTTGAGGGAGTCTTTTACAGATACAGAAGGGCAACTCTCTTCAGACTAGTCTTCAGACTATAAAACCTCCAGCCATCTACAAGGACAGTGCCACAACTCTTCAATAGGAAATCTACTGACAAAGTCACAGGACTATTTATGTGAGGCCAAGGGCTGGTTCGCAAATCCCTGAAGCTTTCCGTCATGTTAAGACCTGTGTTGATATGATAAGGGCTATGTTAGTTTTTACTAGCTGGAAACTGTATTTTCATTTATGTCATAGTGTCACAATGATATATGACTATCTTTGCAAGTCTAAATATATATATATGAGGACTTTTTATTTTTATTTTTAACTGTAAAATATTCCCTGTCATAACTAGAGAGAAGTTAGCAAAAAAGGAAGTGAAGTCACAAGAAAGTTATAAGTCAAATGAAATTAAATCTGAGAAAGATCTCATTGAAGAAATAAACATTAATTGAGCAGCAAACTATTGTCCCTAGTCCCAGTGACTAGAAATCTGGCAGCTTTATCATGTATAGTTCTCCAGGTTCTGTCAAAGCTGGTGCCCATTCCTGATTTAAAGATGTAAATTCTATTTAATATTTGAATGAATAAGGTCAGTATTTTCATGGGTGAATTGTCCCATATAGCCTGGGGCCTATTTCTGTGCTAAACTTCATATCCTTTTACAGTCCTATCATAGGACTGACTATACAGAAAGCTCATTGTTTTCAATTTGCCACACAATGAGGCTTACTAGTTCATGAATCAAAACCATTTTTAACTGTGTTGCACATCCTGCAGCAGAAGCATGGTCTCAGAACAGCAATTTGTCACTGCAAAATGGTAAGTGGACCTGGGGACTGACAGTAGTGTCCTCTAGAAAGAGCTAGTTTCAAAAGTTGCTGCTTACTGTTAGCTAAGAGCTCCAGCTTATATTCCAAAAGCCCCTCGTGGTTCCTTGCAGAGACCCTGCCTGCTAGACTGAAAATCCAGACAGCTGCCAGTATTTATCTCGCTGAGTCCATTATTTTATCTTAGTGTGCAATCAGACAAAGTGAGAGAAAAACACACATACACAACTTTATGAGCGCTGAGCCCACATGAGGCACATTTGATATTTTGGCAGTAAGCTTTCAATTTTCCAGCTGTGCCAAGTCAAGAAACATGCTAGGAAAAGAAACTAGTGCATAATTAAGTCTTCCTTTTTTTTTTTTTTTTTTTCCCCTTGGAGACTTCTCAGTTGACTTTAATTATTCTCTCTCTCTCTCTGTTTCTCTCTTGGCATAGGAAATTGCTTTGTTTTTAATTTTTTTCAAGTGAGCTTTCTGGCCAAACAGGTTTGTTTAAGTTCTCACCACTCTACTGATTACTAACAAAACAGTTCAGCTTTCAAATACCAAGCAAGAAGAAGAGTTATATAGTGGGGAAAGGGAAACAGGGATGCAGTGCTAATATTTATTTTATTGCTATTGATGTTACGTTGTCAGTGCTGTTAAATGGCTCCTGCTGTTGGTATTACCATTTCAGTCACAGGTCCTCCCCCTCTGCTTCCTGCTTGTGGCTGTGGACTGTGTCCTTTCCTATGTCCCTTACATGAGCTTATCCTCCTATCATCTTCCCACTCATCTTCTTTACAACTCAATTGGTATGGCTCGTTCCCCAGGTGAGTGGAGTTACTGTAGGGAAAGGATAAAGAAGATGTTAATAACAAAAAAGTTCTTGGACTGTGGCTTGTCTTAGTCTCGATATCTTTTCTTGCAAGCAGTAGGCACCAGGACGCTGAATCCAGAGCAGGGCATTCAGAAATATAATGATTAGTAAAGAAACTTCTGATGTAAGCTAGCAAAACCCTCAGTGAAAGATCCAATATAACTGATCCTTCAGATCCTAGAGCAGAATATATATACTAATTTCCTTTCCTATCTGTTGTGCCGGGGAATTTTTATATTTCTGCTCACTTAAAGGAAAACACCAGATTGCACTACCTGAGAGTTGGGACTTCTCACTCTAAATGTAGGTCCTTACTGAAAAAAGCTATGTTGGTGACAGCCAGGTCACGGTGCTGGGAGCTCACTGCAGCCACTGGTGGGAATAAAGTTACTCACAGGTTCACACAGTCTGTACAGAGACAAAGACTATAAATTATTTCTGAATTGAGGACCACGGCTTTCTCTCTTGCCAAATATCAGACATTGTGGCTACACTCACAGGAGTAGCTGAAGTGGGTCAGAGCCCATTGCCTCTCCCTGAGGCCAAGTGGCAAGCTGTGTTTGGGTCCACAGCCCCAAAGTCTCCTCTCTGTCCTGCCAGGGGAGCTGGCTCATCTGCCCGGCTGTTGGGAACTGGCCCAGCATGTGTCACCTGCAAACCATGAAGTGGTGACAGCCAGGGGACCGCCGGTCGGCACAATGAATGGCTGAGCTGGGGCATGAGCTAAGACCTGTGCCCTGCCTGCTTTTACTGAGGGTAGTCGGTGCTGGATTCGTGTGCAAAGTGTTAGATCAGGCGATCCTTCCCTCTGCCTTTGGGGATTGTGCAACTTCAGGAAAAAGGGTGCAGAAGCCCTTGTGCCATCCAGCAACAAAGAGGAGGCATTCAGCTGCTGGTAGGGAGATGGAGTGAAAATACAAAGGGGAAAGACACTGTGTGTCGTCTCTTCGCTCTCCTCCTACAGCAGCACCAGGCTCTAGATCTAATAATGTGAATGGTGTTAACTGATCACCAGAGAGAGTCTTAGTTTAGGGATGTATCAGGGAATCTATAGTCCTTCTACTCGTGGGAAAAGAGTCATGTAATCATACATGTGCCAAAAATTGTTTTTCAGGGGATGGATTTGTAGGCAAATCAGTGAATAGTTTTAGCTGAAAAAAGGGATGAATTTTGAAATTTTGAAATATGTTAAAAGATTTTTGGACCATTTTGTCCTTTTTTTAAAAAAAAAAATAAATTGGGTTTTGCTTTTTTTTTTTAAATTGAGTAAGTTCAGAAAATGAAAAGAACTTGTGAGTTAAATGAAAGAAGCGGCTTGTCTCGAAATGTAATATTTTCAGAGTCCTTTTTAAAAAATCAACAAAACTTAAAGATGTGTCTCTTCCACCTGAGCATATTTTCTTCCTCATTTAAAAAATTTGTTCACTGAAAAACAAGAACTGTTTTTTCCCCCAGGCCTAATTAGGATCTCCTATGCTGTCATTCACATGAAAAGCTGTCTCTATCTTATGTCTTCCTGAACACAAAGCCAAAAGACTAAAAAGAGAATCTATGCAAAACAATTAACTTTGTTGGAGTAGACTGTCTAATGCTTAGAAAAAAATGTAAGAGAAATTGTATTTTTCTACTGTATCCTGAAATTCGTTGAGGAGAAGATTGACGTTTCCTTACTTTACAAAATTTGTCTGTAAATGTTCAGCCAAATGCTCTGTTAGTGCCTTCTGACTTCTGCCCTCATATTCAGATCTGATTTTTCTTGGGATCCTGAGAAGAAAGAGTTTCCAAACATTCAGTTTGATTTTCACAGTTACATTTAAATAGAGGTTGGGATTTGCAGGGATGCCTAGGAGATGCAGACACTTCTAGAAAAATGAACATTAACTTGAAATTGCCAGACAAAATGTTTTCAATCCATTTAAAAAGAAATTTCTACATATACCAAGTATTAGGCTAGAGCCTGGTGTTGGTAATATTTTTTTCCTCATTTGTTTTATATGTTTTCTACAAGGAACAGAAATCTGAAGCTTGCACCACAGACTGGAAAGACAGCTCAAGTCAATTCAGACAATGAACAACAGAGAGGAGGAACGTATCCACAAAATTAGTCAGGAGGGACATTTCTGCCCACCAGAGGAGAATTCCTCTTCGCCAGCTGTGATATCATTTAACAATGACAGCTCTCTGGTTTTTAAGTGCAGCATGTGTTTTCAATGCCTTATTTGCAACTGTTTTCTGAAACAATGATTTAGGGTCATGTTCTGATCGCTTGATCTGCTTGTAGTTGCTGCGCCTGTGACAAGACAACAGCGACGAGTAAGGTGAATAGGCCTGTGGCCTCCAAGGAGAAATTTGCAGTGCTTCAGACCTTGGACCCATCCTTAACTAGTAAGAGTTAGGGATGAACTTTCTCCATGGGTGGCCTGGGTCAGCCATGTCTGTCTTTGAAGTGCACCATACTGGCCACAGTTGGTGACAAGGTACCAGATGAGACAGCAGTTTCTGTGTTCATAAACCATCCCCAACATTTTGCTCTGAAGGCATCACGAATACCTTGTTAACAACATTTTACAGGAACTGCTTTGGAAAGGGAAGGGATTGGAGACATTCCCATGAACTTTGTTACCCCTTCGTCCCCCTACCCCCCTGAGATCTTAGTCTTAAAGCAGCTAGCATGTGTCTGATGAAAAACCACTAATGTATTTGCTCATCTTGCACTGTGAGATGTAGCTGGATATTTACATGGCTTAAGGAATGCTTGGTCTTTCTCAGGGCCAAGAAAAATAAAGTCACCAGCCACCCCCCATAATGAAAAATGAGGTGCTGCCCCAGCCATCTGCAGCAAGCCTTGCAGCATTGCTTGATTGTGTGTTTGTTTTATTTTTTTCTTTAATAACGTTCTAAAACTTGGTTCAGACTATTCTGTTTCCAAAGCCTTTGCCCCTAAAGAGGCAAATAACCCTTTTTTAAAAAACAAATAAAAATACATACATAGGGACATCTGTGCATAATTTTTAAAGAGCATGGTACAGGAGAAAGCAGGTTAGTTTGGGACAGGCTGGAACTACATTCTGACAGCAGGAGATGCAAAGAGGGCTATTGTCTTTGTTAAAAATAAATAAATGAAAGCTGGAAGAAATTCTTTCATTAAATTGGAAACAGCATTATCCAAAGAGTTTGCAGTATTGATTAAATCACGTGCTCTAAAATATAATTTTTGCCATGATAGCATTTCATTTTAGGACTCAGGCTAGAGATAGCAGCAAATATCTGATTCTTGCCCTGAGCACAAGGAGGTGAGTATATGTTTGAACAAAGGATTACCTTTTATGAAAGCCTTGAACAAGGGTGAGGGGGAAGGGAGCTTGCTTTGTCAGTGAGAGAGAAAATACTTATCACCACGGACCACTGCTTTGCTGTGGGCTCAGCCTGCAGAAGAGGAAACCTACCTGTGAATGTGCAGTGATCTGCAAGCCATAGCGTGAGATGTTGCCGAGGGATGTGTTTATGGGAAGGCAGATACTGCTCTTTCAGTGTAGTAACTCCTCTCTGGTACTGGCAGGACCAGGTGATTGCTGAGTAGATGCAAACATCCCTGTTGCAAACAATAATGAAAAACCACTGATTTGAGAGATTCTGATTTTTTTATAGGGTCTATAATGTCAAGACATTTCGTTGCAAGTTTAATCCTCATCTGCCCATGCAGTCATGGTGATTGACAGGAGTTTTAATCCAGATCTGTGTTCCTTTCATGCACTGGACACCATAGCCTACTGCACCTCCTATCATTTAAGTCTCTGAATCTGCTCTGCTGTACAATGGGAAGGAAATCTGTTGTTTTGTAAGAAATATGTACCTGCAAAGGAGCCTAGGACATTAGAGAGACATCAGTTCCCATAATGACTCTATGGTTGCTCACATCGGTTGTAAAAGAAAAAATCATTACGAGTCTGATCATGCATCTATAGGTAATCCCTTGTCAACTCTAGTGATTGACTGGTGCTCTGACATGTGAAGTTTTATGTAATTTCTCAAAAAGTAAATTCTCTATGCAACTATAGATGTTTTGCTATGGAAACTTCTAAAGCATAATAAGGAGAAAACCTCCTGAAACAGAGCCTGAGAACTTCTTGGGGTGTCAAANCCCCGCTGCCGGAGCCCTGAGCTCTTCCCTTCCTCCCCAAGTGTCCGACCTTTGCTGTCCCCTGCCGGGAGCACACAGCTTCCCACGGATATCACTGGCTGAGTATAATCCTTGTATATTTTATATTGATATTGGGATCAATATTGGTTCTTTAGTGTTATTAATTATCTAGTCTTATTCTATTAAATCTGTCTATATTTCAGCCCCCATGTTTCCTTGTTTTTTCCTGATTCCCCTTCCTGGGTGGGAAGGGGTCATCAGGTGATAGAATAATTGTCTAAACAACAATAAATTGTGGGTTTCTCAAACCATAACACAAGTGATGGTGGATTTGTCTTCACTTTGAGTGTTCAAAGCAAACTTGATTGTCCCTTACCAGGGATGTTTTTGTCGAACCATCACTTACTGGGGCTGGTGCAGGAATTATGAATAGCTACAAGAAACACAGTTATTATAATAGTCTATGCTGTTTTAGTGAAGATGTACCTAGTAATCTCTCTTAGCATTTTTTTTTTTCTTTTTCCCATCAGGTTTGAGCTCCCCTGTGCAAGTATCACTCTGAGAAAAGGAGTTAAGTAGGACTAAATAGTTCATTGTGTGCCTTCTGATACAATAGGCAGAAAGGTCCTTCCCACAGATCCCTTTGATTTCGTACTGTATTTTTGAGGTTGCTCAATGAAAATACGTGAGTGGACTTTTTCCCAAGAGCTGCATGAGACGGCTATCCATACGTGAGATCTCAGCTCCATACCATGGTTGCATTCACATTGCGTGAGACAGTTTCAGTACTTCACCCAACAGCATCTCTTTGGAATATCTCCTATTTGCTCATGATCATCTTAGAGGATGCTTTTAGTTCATTTAGGAAGCCTCTGCTCTGGGCTCCATCAGATTTCTTTTTACTGAGTTTTTTTAGCTATGTATTAACACCATCCAGTTCCCACTGTCTTACCCAGTTATGCAGCAGCCATGATTTTGCATTTACTGAGTCTACTCCTTATACCATGGTAAAGCTACTGTAAGATATAATTTCACACCTACTTTGGTGTTACAGATTTCTGTATATGGGTATAATTTCAAGTGATGCACTTGCCTCATCTTGTTTTCTTGTTTAATAAATATATCCATTCCATGTATTTGGATTTAAATATCTTCTTGCAAAAGTCTAAAAAAATTCCTTCATTTTACTTAATAAAATCTACTGAACAACATTATCCTGTGGCAGGATATTAATTGTAACATTTCACTTTTAAAGTCCTCCATAATTTGCTATAAAATAGTAATTTTCCCCCTATATTAAATCACAAAAGGGTTAAATTATGTATAATTACGCTCTTCTGTTTGCAAAATTATGTTTGCTGTCAATGATGGCCTAAGTACATGTAAGGTAAAGGTATAAGACAGTATTTTTTTGTACAGTATGAGCAGACCAACTACATATTTAGAAAGTACATTCTGTCATATATTGAATAGATTGCACTGTTTTAAGAAATTGCTATAGAAGGTGACAGTAAGAGGTTGCCGGAATTAGAATGAATGAGACCTATCCCCTTTGCTTTGCCCAGGGATCTTCCATATGGGGAGCGGATGAAGAAAGACAGTAGGAAGACTGTGAAGTTGATAAGTGATGTTAAAATCACCATGTTATTTACTTTCTCACAGGTCTGTTCAATAATATTTAATTATTTTTCTCCTTACTGAATTTGTCATGAAAAGAGAAATTGTGAAAGTAGAGGAAAGTTGGAGATACCATTTCTGAATGTTCAGAGGTATCTGAACCTCCAATTCAGTAAAACATGAAATTAAGGGCAGTAATATTTCCTACTGTGGGAAATAAGGGTAAATTTCTGTTTGGTTTGTTCAGAGACATAAGAACTGGCTGATTGCTTTAAAAGTTGTTAACAGAGTTAGGAAGTGGTAAATTCTACTTTTCATTATTCTTAATTATACATATTAGCCTGATGGTGTCTTCACAGGAGTCATATATACATGTGTATAAATTATTACTCATTTATCGGATGTCTTGCCATTGAAGGAGTTACTACACAACTCAAGAGCTGTCTGGGGAGGTTTGTGAAGTACTGAGACCTCATTAGCACAGCCCGGCTGCTGATGCATCTGTCCACAACGCGCGATGTCATAATAGCACTGGCAACCCAGAGAGCTGCCAGCCACATTTTGTTAGAGGGTTTCATCACGCTGTTTTCATCTGATGATGTCCTCTTGGAATCTGTGTTCTTGAGTGTAAACATACAGCGTCAGGCAATGTAGGTTGGTTAGGTATGAGCAGCTGACTGTTTGTCTGTTGGATTGCAGGGAAGATATTCCAGATATTTATTGAAATAATTAACAGCAGGACTTAGCCCTTCGAATCCTCCTTGCTAGTTAGTAGAATTCCTCTTTTTATTAGAGTGTAATTCCCACTGAAAAAAAGGACCTCTGATGCATACCCTTCTGTACACATACAAAGGTATGGGCTATTACTGACTTCTACTACTCACGAAAGGGAATTTGGAGTGATGGCGGACAGTTCATTAAAAATACGACCTCAGTGCTTTGAAGTTGGTTAAAATGGCAGCCAGGATGTAAAAGATTATCATGCAACAGTCAGACAAGGCAAAGCATCAGCAGGTATCTTCTCCCTGCATGCTGTGGTTTCAATTATGTGGTCACTCCATCTCAAAAAGGGTCTAGGAGAAACGGTGCAGACAAAGGTGGTTAGCTTGGTCAGAGGTGCAAAATGACTTCTGTTTAGTGCAAAGCTGATTAGACTGTCCTTTTCAGCTTCAAAAAGAGAGTGGAGGTATAACAGAGGCTTATAAAGCCACAAATGATACAGAGGAGTGCCCTCCTCCAGCACTTCATCTCAGGCTTTTGCCACGAGTATTTCCTATGAGCAGCAGGGAGGGAGAACAAGGGCCTGAGTGGATGTTTGGTTGCACTCAACATGGTGTTTTGTCTGTCCTTACTTCCTATTTCCCAGATGAGTACAGCTCTTCCACCAGTCTATGGGGGAAATACTGCTGGCTGTGGGTAGGAATTGGTTGGTATCTCTCAGCCCTGGCTCCCGTCCCTGCCTCAGTGGTTTTACCCCATCCCATACCTCTGTCACAGCACCTGACAGTTTGCAAATAAAATGAGGCATTTCTTTTGCTGTAGCCTTCCTATAACTTATTCATCTAGAAATTTCCCAGGCCTGCCTCTTCCCCAGATGTGTCTTTCATAATAGCATCTGCTTGTGTGAAATCAGATAAATCCACATTCGTGTGAAACAAGAACAATAAACGGATGTCACATTCTGTGTAATACTTAAGGCTTTAATTGCATCCCCGCTCTTAAAAGTGAGGGGAGGTGATTGTGATAACAGGCTGTTTATCTTACCTTTGTCAGCAATTAGCCTGAGAAGGTGCTTGTCCTGACAATTTTCTCATCAGGAGCCAGGATGCAAGGGAAAGTCTTTTGTCGTGGTACATTTTCTTACTGCCTTTAATCCACTCGCTTTGATTGATTATTACCCATATGGATTGTTACCAAAGTGGGATTATCTACAGTACTGATAGGGAAAGGCAGAGGGGATCTGGTTTATTTCTTGCCCCATTTATAGACACAGGTAAAGCTAGGAGGGAGGGAGGAGTACATGGATGTGTTTCTTCAGGAGTGTTCAGCTTCAAGTACAACTGATCTTTCTCTGATTAATATGTCTGAGCAAGGTATATCCAGCATTCAGGGTTGTACTTGCTTAAAGCATGCGCAGCCACAGGAGAGAGGACCACTGCAAAAAGGAAGACATCAGTTTTACCTACATTCCTTAAGTGTCCTGCTAACTTGGCTGAACAGGGAGTTGACAAATTATAGAGAACTTTCAAAAGTAAGGAAAGCTGGAGGGAGACAGGTGGTGTTTTGAAGATGAAGTATATTGAGCTCTCTCACACTACTAAATCATAAGAGCATGGTATTAGGTCTTTTTTCTCCCCCAGCTAAATTTTAGGCTGAAAGGACTTTACTGATGGGTATTACACTGGGCGTTTTCCACTTGTTCTAACAGTTGCTTGTCTGACATAGTTGAAAATATTTACAAGTCTTAGGACACCATGTCTTAAGTCCACTGATGATGTACTCCAGGTGATGTCAGCATAAATTTGGCCTGACCAGGAAGGGAAAATATTCAATGTGAAATTGTGTTGTACTAAACCTTTAAATGAAGCAAGGTAAAGCTGCCAAAACTTTGAAGTGCTTTCATTCTTTCCAAAAGCAACTCTGAAAAGAAGCTCACTGGTTCCTATGGTTCAGGTTAACTATTTTCAAGAAAATGAAGAATAATCTTGATTAATGTTAGTGAAATCATTTATGATGAGAAAATGTAGTAAAGAAATGCAGAATCTTTATCTGTGGTTCCATATGATAACAGATGAATAGTGAATTTGTTTGACACAATTTACTTGAGGTGCCAGAAAGTGTATGACAATTTTTCTGGAATTTCTTGCTATATGTTTATCAAATGTTTTCTAAAACAGTTGATTTTGAAAGGGCAGTGCTGGGTTAAAGGGTTCAGTTTTAGAAATTAGGATTGTAAAATACCAGGAATCACCCATTTGACAACACATGTACAGATAATAATAATTCAAGCTTAGCATTTGGTTTGTAAATTTATTACATTGATATTTTATATTCATGTGCACCAGCCTCTGAAATGAAAGTTGTCACTCTGAGAAGGTTTAGCAAAGCCTTCAGTCACAGTCGGGTCACAGGTGGGTGAGAAGTTGACACATATACAGAAGGTGTTTAAGAGATATAGCTTAGTCCACTTTTGAAAGCTGTGTGGACAGACCAGCTGATGAAAACTTCCTACTTAAGGTATGGTTTATGTAGGGAAAAGTGTGTTATTTGGTACAATTTGTACCAGTTATAGCAAGAAATGTAGCAGGGCAAGCAAACCTATTCTTCTGCTCAAGTAGCTGCACTTATGCCAGAAATTTGGTAGGATAATAATGCTGCAACCCTCAGAAACTGCTGTTCACTTGAATAAATCAGTAACTGAATTAAACAGGGTTGCTAATAATTTCCGAGTAAATTAGTGGTGTTTTTTAAATGTGATTACAGGGTCCTGAAATTCTTATTTTCAGCTTGATTTTGTTTGCAGTTACTGCTGCAGGACTGCTGCAGGACCTTTGCATTGTCAGAGCGAGATCTAGTAGCTTTAGGCCATTTTTGTATTCCCTTGTCCCAGTAAAACTACCAGAAACAATCTGTGGGTAAAAAGGTTTCTCCAGAAGAAAAAAAGAAGTCAATTGAATGTGTACTATTCTGCATGAAACTGTTAACAGGGCACATGGATTTGAGATATATTTAGCGAACAAAAAGCTGCTTATGTAAGGGGATAAGCAAACATAATGGGATGGAATTAAGAAATGGAGGTTTTGGAATGTGTATCAAGAAAAAAGCTTCCTAACGGGTAGGATAGGCTGAAAATAATCATTTACAGGAGGCATTGCTCAAGACAAATTAACTTGATGGGAAAAAAAAGCCAAGAAATGACTGACCGAATCCAACTGAGCTTTTCTGTCTCCTTACATACATCATTGAAGAGTGCGAAAAGGGAAATGAGAGGTGAAAATTTCTGAATGAAGACATCAAAACCAGTACTCGTGCTCCCAGGGAGGCCAAGATCTAGCTTCAAAAAAGGATTTGCATGCAGGCCTAAGGACTCTGGCATCCAACGTAGGTGTGAAATCGTGAGTTTCATGTCCTGATTCCTACCCCAGGGACTGTGCATTTTAACATCACCCTGCTGGATAAACTTTCTCTAGGGATGAAGGCTCAAACAGCAGCTCCTCCACCAACGTGGTGACTGACAGGATACTTCTTTTTGCATCCTTCCCTACCCCAGGAGTGCTGAGGTCCTCACTGGTTCAGCAGCCCAGTTTCAGAGGTGAGGGTGGGGGATGCTCTCACCCTGGGACAGCCTGATTATTGGGGCAGGATCCCGGCAGGACCATCAGGGCAGTCTCTTGCTGAACATTGAATCCAGGCCCTTCAGCTCCAGATAGATGACTGCTCTATGATTTAGACTTCTGCCATCCAAAAAGTGACTCAGGCATCATACGTGTTTATTAGGAATAAAAAGGATCTGTTGCTGGCTGCTTTAGGTGCCCGTGGTTTTGTAAGAGACCGTACAGGGAAGACCATGAGAACTGTGGCCTGATCAGGCTGCAGAGGGGACAAGTGGAGGTAATGTGAAGTAACAGCTGAGTGTTTGTGTGGAAACAGAACTCTCAGTGCAGACAACACCTGAGGCTAAGGCTGGAAGCACACAGTGATGTTAGCTGCTGCCAGGGCTAAATGACAGCCAAGTGTCGGAGGGCTTTTTTTTGGCTGGGTAGTCTTAGACCAGCTAAGTTGTGCTGGGGACTGTTATCGTTTCTCCCCAGAAGGGACACGGGAAGTGAGAAAGACCTGTCTCAATCCATAGGCTCTCCAGAGTTGTCCACACTGAACAAAACCACAAAGTTTTGGGTTTCAGATGAAGTTTATCTAAAAGTTTGATTGACTGTGTGAAATGACCCATGTAACGCCTAGTGAACTTTTTTCCACAGACCAGAAGGGAAGTGAAACATCTGCTGTCCTATATGTATTAACATGAAAGTATCTGTATTTCCTGACTGACACATCTGTACTAACACAGGCATTTGATCAGTCAAGGAGTCCCTGAGGATGTTAGACAGTGAATCCACTGGGATTCAGCCATGCTACAGTTTCCTTCCTTCATGGATTTGAAACAATTTATAAAACTAAACCAAAAAAACCCTATCATAAACAAATCCCTTCCTCATCTCTTTGCTAGTATCCTTGATTAGACCTTTTAGTGGCTCACATTGCACTTCCCCACAAAGCCTGCTAAGATTTTTTTTCCCCTCCTGATTGAAACAAATGGGAGTTGTGTAGATACAACCACACACAATGTGTTGGAAAGCTGCATGCCTAACTCTATTGAGCTGGCTTACAATGAGTTTGTTAGAACAAAGAAGTAGAGACACAGCTAAAGCCTGAGCACTGGAGACTTCTATAGCTGCACCGTGCCCAATTTTTCTCTCAGTCTGTGCACAGCATTGTCAGGGCTCAGGATAAACCATGTGTGGAAATACAAGGGGTGAGCAGTATGCAGATGTTGAGGTCTATTCTGTTGGGTGCTTTATGCCTCAGTTACTGAAAAGGCGAGGATAGGTATGGGAGCTCTTGTTAATTAGAAAACAACAAAAAACCCAATCCAAAACCTAGCATTTCCAGTGAGACAGGTGGAGGAGTCTTCTGAGATTATAACTTTGTCACTGTTTCTCCTTCCCCGTACATTCTTCAAGAAAAAAGTAATTTCTTCTTATTGATCAGTATTCATTGAACAAATTTCAAGGAAGCTGGTAGAAAGTGTTTTATCATGAAGTTTTAGGAAAATTTTTAGCATTTTACTACAGTGCATGTTCAGCACAAATTTCAGTATCATTAATTAGAAAGGGACACATCTATTTCCATCTGTCGACCTTTTTGGTGCGTGTGTGTATTTCTAATTTTGACTATTTTAGCTCTTTATCTGAATGGGGAAAAAAAGAATTTTCACAATTCTTCTGTTCCTTTCATCTGAGTTACTCAAAACCAAATTGTATTTATTTTTGTTGGCATAATTGCTCATCCTTTAGAGATAACACAATTTAGGTGTTCATTGCATAAAGACATATGAGAAGTGTTGCTGTCTACCCAGAAAGAAAGACCAGAAGGTTCCTTTGTCCATCCTAAATAATTTCAAAAGCTCATGTTGGGAGAGGTGGGACAAGACAGGAACATAACAATGCATATTCACTTTCATGTTTATTTTAAGAAGAAAAGATATGGGTGGAAACGAGCATCTATTGACAAGACAGCTATGCAAGGAGAAGGGCTTGCTTGCCCTTGGTCTTCTACATGTGCCATCACCACCTCTCCATGAGAAGTTAGCAATGAAATGGTTCATTACATCTGGAACTCCCAATGGTATGATTGTTCCTGAAACCACATTAGAAAAACTAGTCAGATTGGGTTAACTAGTGTAAATACATCTTGGTAACTTGGCTATTTCTAATGGTTAAGCAAAGACAGCTGACATAGTCCAAAACAAACTGGGAGCGCTCAGAGCAACAGTTGTATTGTCAGACTGGATGCCAGCAAATTTAGGAAGGGGACGGGAGTGCTGAGTTTGTGGGGTATCTTGGGGTGTATACCTGCTTCCAGGGCAGGATCCAGAGTGTCTGCATGCATTCTAAGGGGGAGATTTTTCTCAAAAAACAGTATTCAATTCAGCGTAACCCTCCTTAGATCTTCACTTTTATTTCCAGAGCTTTAGTTTTGGTACCGTGTTGCATGAAAAAATTACAAGTAGTTTAATGACAACCATACACTGGAAACAAATTCACCTCAAAATCTGACCTCTTCAAATCAACAAAACTTCCCTCCCTCCCTGTCTCCCACCTTT
>VYXH01001413.1:77826-90332 GCA_013397275.1 Burhinus bistriatus | reverse complement strand
AAAAAAAAAAGTAATTAAAGAAAAATATAATTAAGTCCCTCACGACCGTGTTTGGAGCGCGGCTCTCACCGTGCGGCGGGTCTGCGGGGGAGCGAGGACTTCCGCGGGGATAGGCGTGAGCGCTCCCGCGGGGGACGGGGGCCGCGGGGTGGAGGTGGGACCCTCGGTCTTGTGGGGAGCGCCTGCCTCTCCGCGAACTGAAAAATATCTGTGGTTGTCCTTCAGGGCTGTAAATACCTGCCTTAGGGCAGAGAGCTGCTGACAGACGCCTCCTGCTGAGGAGAGAGCTGGGACTCCGGGGGCGCGTCCTCCCTGCCTGCCTGCCTGTCGTCGTCCCCCCCGCCTCCCCCCCGCCGGACGCGGGTTTCCTCAGGAGCCGGAGCCGGAGGGGAGGAGTGGGCCGCCCGTTACCTTCCCGGCAGCCCAAGTCGCTCCTTCTTGCCGGAGCGGCCAGCGTGCCGCTGGCGTTTCAAGTCGTAACCCGAAGCGAAACTAGCCATGGCGAGTGAAGGCAAACAAGTTGTTCAGCCAACAGGTGATGGTGGTGGAGGAGGAGGTAGTGGAGGAGGAGCGGGAAAAGAAGGAAATGCTGCCGAAGGGGGAAGTGTGCTGCAGCCTCTGAATCCAGGAGTCCCCATCCGAGGTATCAAGATGAAATTTGCTGTGCTGACAGGACTGGTGGAAGTTGGTGAAGTGTCCAACAGAGACATAGTCGACACTGTGTTTAATCTGGTAAGTTGATTGCCTTTTTGGGCACGAGGGAAAAGAACACCGTACCCGTGCAGAAGAATCCCATGCTTTTTTGATGATATTTTTCTGTCAATATTTTTTTGCACGTTTATACTTTCACCATACTAGGTTTCAGCTAGGTTCTTTTTACTTACGGGTCACAAAAGCTGAAAATAAAGCATATGAGCCTCCCTATATACATTTAAACTTGAAACAGCTCTAAGCAGCATCCTCCTTAGTTTGCCTCAGAGAAATTGTTGCTTTATTTGGAACTGTATTGTTATGTTTAAACATTCAACAGGTGTACTCAACAAGAAAGTTAAATGTTGATTTAGTAACTCAAACTGTCATCAAAACACACATGTTGCTGTTTTAAGCCAGAACAAGTTTTCCTGTGAAGATATTTATGGCCCTTTTTGCTTCCCATTTGCTTTGGAAGTAGGCGGAACTTTCATATTCTGTCTACGGGGGGTGGGGGTGTCAGGGAGCAGTTCATTCAAGTGCTTTACTTACTCTGCTTATTGGGAAGAGTAGAACGCGGTTTCAATGTCCTTTTTTTATTAATTAATTAGGTAGCCAGCTGCTATTTTTTGAATACAGTAGGGATGTATTTAATACTTTGTAACAGATCTCACTAGAAATTGAGGATACAACTTTTCCTGTCAAAGCTGCAAACGTAATCTGTACCATTGAACTTCTTGGGCCACATTTAAAACAATTAGGCTAGTTGTTCATGTTTGCTTGCTGAAGGAGACCAAATGTTAGGAGAAAAACCATCTTTAAGTTTACAAAGGTACTCTGCTATTATCAGAGGTCTCAAAACATCTCTAAAAATACTCATTGTTCCTCATTTTTCCTTTTAGTGAGCACCTTTCACTTTAAAACGGTGTGGTTTCTGACAAACCAGGAAGTGAGAGCATGTAATAGTATAAAGCTCGGTAACAAGGAAAGTTGACGCAAAAGGCATACTGTTTTTTTAATGCTATTTGCATTTCCGTTGTTTTGTTAGTAGTATTCTTTGCTACATGCAACTTTTAATGGTCACTAAATATTTATGTGTGCTGTGTCTGTTTAATGTTTATTGATGTTATCTTCTTGGGTTATGATAAATGTTTATTTTTTGAATATTTTCATATTAACAGAATGTAATGTTCTAAATTGTTTGGATAAAAGTCTCTATACAGAGGAATTGCAGTACTGGCAAAAAAAGGTGCAGATCAGAGGTTTCATGGATGCTTCAAGTATGAGAAAGTGTTTTAAGTTACTTAGGGTCCACTTGACAATTGTCCTTCACAAAACCCGGTGCTGTGGACATGAGGTTCAAAAGGAAATTCTGGTAACTAGTTTACGATTTCAGACACTTGTGTGAAGGGAAGTTGTTCATAAGCATGTCAAATTTTACTTTGTTTCTGGCATGGTCTTTTGAGTGGTGTACAGGAGGTGTATTTTGTGGCATCAGTGGAAAGAGGTTCAGCAGAATTAAAAATGTAAAAGCTCCTTGGTCCTGGGATTCCTTTTCTGCTCCATTTTGCACAAGAGAGGAACAAAAAATTCAGAGAATCCTTGATTTTAAATTTAAGAGGTCTGGAGAATTTGACCTGTGGACTGCATTCTCCTGGATCTTTGTTTCCCAAATGGAAGTAGGGGAGAGTTTCTGGCCCTGGAAATTTTTGAAACTGTAGTTTCACTTTTTCTGCAAGTGAAACAACATCCCTGATCTCTGTGAGAAGATTCCCCAACCGTTCCAGCACACCTGGCTACGATGTGGGAGGCTAAAGTTCGTGCTCCTGCACCATGTTGTTGTTGTTATTGTTATTATTTTATCAGAACAGAAGTAGTCCGTTGATAGCTATCATGAAACAACCAATAGTTTGGTAATAAGTAAACTTTACCTGGATTATGTGAGAACAAAATCCAAATTTTTGGGCAATATCAAAAAAAGTAGGTCCCTTGGTTTCTCTGAGTCCTAGGAAAACGTATCAACTAATGGTGGCTAATTTGGAAGGAGAAGATGTCTTGATGTTCTGTGGTTTTATTAAAACTGGAATGCTTAAAAAAAATCAAGCAAGCCAACAAACTCATAGTTTTTTTTTTACAGAAAGCATCTATTTTCTGGATTGTTTGTTTGTTTTTGTAAAAACTGGTAGGCTGACTTTTTAATAGAGCTTTCTGGGATGTGAGATCTCCCTACAAAGCAATACTCATCCATCTGTCATTGAGTTCTACCTCCATTCAGTTGTTAGCTGTGACCTCTTTGTTTCATCGATTAATACTTCTGAAATCACACTGATCAGAATTTAAAGCATGTAAAGTATTGGGTAGCAACAGTGTACTTACTTTTCTGTGCGTGTATGCAGAAAAAATTTGTATGAAAAAGTGATTCTTAGCTATGACTTTTCTGGTAGTTTGTTTCCCAGTAGCTTTCGGAGCGAGTTTACTCATGTGTGTGCAGGTTCAGTTGGGGTATGAAAATCATGCTGTGATCGGTTGTTACTAATGGGGTTAAGCCCGACGCATCCCCTGCTGTTGGGTTTCATTCAGTTTGGTGACTCATAACTGCACTACCTCAGTGGTGTTAGCAGAAATCAGTTAGCTTGCTTCTTGTACTTTGAAAGGAGATGTATGGTATTTGGGGGATTTTTTGATCGCTAAAGTGAGACATCTTTGGACCGGAGTGCAAGGAAGGCCGGGCAAATCTGTGTTGAAAGGTGTTTTTACATACTTACTCTTTATAGCGTAATCACCCTCAAATGTGAAGAGTTTATTTTTTAAAAAGGGAGGTTAGCTGACCTAATTTTTATTTCTTGAGCAAACATGTTGCTTTTAATGATGCTCTTCAAGCTTGCTCTAGGATATGGAAGTTATGGTGAATTTCTGTGTTTGTGATGGAGAGTCAAGAGAAGCCCAAAGTGCTGTCTTGATGTTCCTCATCTTTAAGGACTTAAGAGATGGTCATGCTTTATATGTGAAAGATTCAGAAGGTCAAAAACCTAAAGTGCACAGTAATTGACCTGCTGCTTATTAAAGAAATCTAAGCTTTTGTAGTGCTGATTACTTGAGCAAATAACTTGTTCAGTCCAGCAGTGTTGGATCTTGGAGCTGAGAACCGCCTGTAACGTTTTCTCTGTCCAGCAGTATAACAGAATGCTTAGGGAGCTCGCTTCTAGCATGCATTAAAAACCTAGTAGTCTCATTTTATTGTCTTCAAAAATTCTACTGTTAGAAATATTCAAATTGATCTGCTTTGTTTTGGTCAGTATTCTCTGAGAACCTAGTTTTCCAGCCCATATTAGATATGGCTTTGTGTATTTCAGCACTTCTTAAAATTGAGACGGAAAATGCTGACTTTAAAGAAGCTTATTATTGTGTGAAAAACTTTGAAAGCACATTCTTGTTCAAGTATTAATCTGTTCTGTTACTTTTCTGACATACAGTAAGCTAAACTGTGGGTTTATATTGGTCATGCATTGTGAATTATGTTTTTAATTGACTTTGGGCAGCAATAACTCCTTGAATTTCCTTTGTATACAAATCAGGTGAATTCCTGTTCATTACCTTGTATCTGTGTCCCGTGTCCCCCGTCCCCCCTCCCCAGCTTATTAAAATAAAAAACTTCTTGGTAGGGGAGGATGATAGAATGGAAAAATAAATTATGTACAGTGGGATCTGTTACTAACTTAAAATAACTACTTGTTTTTCATAGTAAAACAGAAAGACAAGTTGACCTACTAATGAAGACACAGCAACTGGCAAAACTTAAAAACATAGGTATATATAAAAAAATCAGGTACAGTACTGTGTTTCTGGAGTCAAGGAAGATTTTTAGGATCTGAATTTTTCAGGTGTAGAGAACGAATTCTGTTTTGAAGGCTATACAACCTGCATTGGAAATATAGGAGGTCCTGCAAAATCTTTTCTAGATTAAAATTCTGGGTGGAGCTTCTGGTCTACTGTAATTTATGTGGGCTTGTCTTGTATTATATGTCAATGTTGTCTTATTTCCAAGTTATTGCAAGTTTCTTGTTTATATATAAAACTTAGATCACTGGATATCCTTGTCTTTCAGTAGGTAAAGGGCTCTCACTGACATAATGAAATCTGTATGTGCAGGGGTAAACTATGCTGCATTATTAGGCTTGCAGCAGAAAATGAATATTCTTGCAAAATTCTACTATGCTTCAAGCAGATGACTATACAGCTATTGTCTTTCTCTGTGGTGTTGGTGTAATTCAATTTGAGGACTTCATGCCAGAATTTACTCAGGTCTCAATTCGACTAGTGTGTATAGACAACAGATACTCTAGACTTTCTGCGCTCCTCTAAAGACATGCCATGCCTTGCTCTAAGCCAGTCTTGTTTTAAAAAGCTTTAGCAGTTCTAATTGTCCTATTGACTCTAATATAGATGCAGTTATTTGTTGTGGTTCCTTTTTTTCTTTTCTTCCTTGATCTGTGCTGCAAAGACTTTTTTTTTAATGTTGTTTGTCTCTTTGGTGAGGTGAATGTACTGTTGCTTCTGATTCCATTTGTGGATTATGAGATCCTCGCCAAGAGTCCCCTAGTGATGAAGTGCAAATGAGAAAGAAATCTTAGTTTTTGTCACCTTTGGAGGAAAAATAAGGGAATCTGAGGAGCAAAGACTAAAATGACTTTAAAAACTTCGTTTGCCACCTCTCTCACTTCTGCCAGACTTTACTAAAACCACAAACAAGAATCAATATAACTTTTTAAAATTCCTACTGTTTACTTTTCTTGTTTCTTCTTTTTTAAAGTAAACTTCTTCCCCAGCCCCACTTGGCTTATTTTATAGAACAAATCTGAGATAATGTCAGGACTGCCACTTGTTTGCCTTCTGCTTATGTGCCCTCTGCTCTTTTTGTCATGTCTACATTGGTATGGTTTCAGCACTATAAACTCTTTATCGTTATTCATATTGAAAGCTAATAGCATCACCTGCTGATACAACAGGTTTCTAATTTGGTATGAATACTTCTGAAACACTAGTAAAATGGTTTTTATGAAGTAGAATTTCCCCTTTTTTTGTCTCTGGTCACAGATGTTTCTGCATGTACTTTCTTGTAGAAAACCCCCAAAGCTAATGCTGATAGAATTAATTGTACACCGTAAATGGCTTCATAACAATGCATTGTTTTCATTACCTTACTGTATCTTTTTAGAGAATGCTAGGATTTATTTTCTATATAAACTTATCAATGCTGATGACAAGTGAGAGTAACCAAATAGAGCATCACTGAATATTGTGCATTTCTTAATATATAAAGTCTTCCCTAGTAGGTTCCCAGTAAGTACACCTCTGGCTACAGTTATCCTAGTTCAGTCACTTCTGTCCACTTACAGTATAGATGATAATGTAAGTCTGTGGCTTTAGCTGGGTCAAGCTTGTAGGTTTCTTGTGGTTTGTTGTTTGTTTGTGTTTTTTTTTTTTTTTTTTTTTTTTTTTTTTTTTTTAAATCATAGTAAATTGGACTGTCAGCTGTCTTAGATCATGCATGGTTTTACTCTTGGTGAATGAGTGGAATTCAGCAAAAGATCTGTAATGCTTCCAAATCTGTCTTGATGTCCTTTTTATAAAATACATCAGATGCAAATTTACTTCTTGCTGGCCTCTTCACAGTGGGAGGTTTGTGCCCAGTTTGATGAATGAATTTAGACTCCTTGATTCCAAGTCATCTTCATGGTTTTGAAGACGTCTGCTTTGAGATCTGGTAACAGTAAAAGATGATACTGGTTAAGTTTAGCTGACTAAATGAGACTAAGAGATGTCTTTCACCAGACTTCACATAGTTCAAAATTGTTGAGTAATGGGATACACTTGTCCTTCATGTAAAATAAGAATTACAGACCATCATCTTGTTAGAATGTATTCTGAGTAGTTATGGATACACTTATTAAAGTGATTTTTTTTTTTCTTTTTTTTCTCCAGGTATTGACTCAATTTGGATATTACTTTGTAGTTAGTAGAAACATCACCCTGCATAGCAAGCTTAGGAATGCAGGGAAATTTTGTGGTAATTTGAGAAAGGCATGGAATATAGCAAATGAGAGGGTCTTGAATGACATGCTGATGATTTAGAAGAAAATTGTCTAAGCTCTGAAGAGGAGCTGATTTGTACTTTGGATATGGTATCAACTCACTTCTGTGACTGCAACTTAAAACACACTGTAGGACAACAAAATATTGAGGACAAAATCTTAAGACCACACAGTTTTTCTCACTCTTCCTCTAACTGGCCAATTTTCATAGCTTCTTGTGACCAATCTGAAGTTTCAAGTGTCTGTGAAAGCCTGCGAGTGACACGCGCACTGTATTTTCGAGAAGTTTTGGCAACCTGTACTGCCATTAGTAGGCTCTATGCAAACCTAAAATAAAGCTAAAAATGCAAGGCTGAACTAGGCATTTACATGTATCATGTCTTAATAATGCAATATCTGATAGACAATTTTAATTAGCAGTCCATTCTACAAGTAAGCCTGTTTAAAATGTGTTCATAGCATACTTTAGAATTTACCTTGAGAGGAACATATCAGTTCAATGACAGATTTTTCTAGTTGGTGTCCTGTAACAAAGGAGAGAGAGTCCGGTATCTGTTGTCGTTGCTTTGCTCTCTCTAAGTGGTATTTTGTATCACCTCCGTCAGAGGGCTAGATGGACCATTGGCCTGACCCAGTAGTGCAGATAGCACAGTAATGTAGTGGCCATATGGACTGGCTCAGGAAAAGCATTTGCGGATTAGGGAATAGAATGAAATTAGTCAAAAGCATCAGGGAAATAGGTGGATGGCATGTCAAGGTTGCTACAAAGGCTGGACATTGCAGAATGAGATAAAAATAGATAATTATTCATGTCCATTGAAAGAGATTATTGGAGGGATTAACTGAAGTGTGCAGATTCAAGAGGAGTGTAAGTAAAGAGAAGTTTTTTGAAGTGGCTGTATTGGACGGATACTGGAGGTTGAGGAAAATCAGAGATGTGGTATTTGCTTAATTCTGTTTTAAGGCAGTGGTGGCTTGGTATGGTCTTCGGTACTTGGTGGCTAGTCAATTGTACATTCAGATGCTGAAGCTTGCTGAGAAGTCCCAGTCTTCTGAAAAATCATCAAGTATGATTTTTTTTTTTTTGTTAAGATTTCAATGAAGATGAAAGATAAAAATGAGCTTTCTGTGTGATTTCTTTCACTATCTGTATATTTGTTTTACCACCTATTGGGGAACCTGCAGTCATTCTGAACTGTATCCCACCTGACATGCTGTTCTGACTTTTTTTTTCTTTACTTGATAAATTGGTAACTTAAAGCACTTGTAGCTTCTGTCTTTATGAGATCATGAAGTTCTTCATGAACCTTAAGGAGGAAGCTTTAATCTGTTGCACGGATTAAATAAGCTCTACAGTTTAGTCATTGGTTGTGAAATAGCTACTTGATACCTTTGGTGTTTCTGTGTATAAAGCCCTTTACAAATATTTTCTCTCAAATTCAGTCTTGCATGCATTAAATTTATGCATGTCTTTTTAAAGAACTTCTATTTATTTTAAATGGGTCGATCTGGGCAAAAGTTTTTGTTCATAATCACTAATTACAGTTAGCTAACTTTCTGCCATTCAAGTGTCTTCACTAGCCCCTAGAGGCCTTCCTACTCTCTTCATAACATTTTCATGATGGTTTTTGGTATTAGCTTGACCTAATTACTAATGTCCTAATTTAGATTACGTTTCTGCTTTAACTAATTCTGGATTTTTCTGTTAGACATGGTAAAGCGCTACAGCATATTATTGCCTGTCCAAAAACTAGTTTGGTCATTTTTTTCCTCTGGGAAACCTTTAGACTTTCTCTGGGAGCTCTGGCCATTTGCCAGGAATCTGAGGGCTCTAATTAATTTGCATAAAACAGGATACTATTGCCACCTGCCTTTTTAATACCACGTGTGGCCAGTGGAGACTGTAGTTTCCAGTATGCAGTGCTCCATATTTAGAGCAGATAGCAATCGAGATGCATCCTTGCACAACTGCTGTAATCAAGTTTGCTAAATAATGATGCTGCATGAGTTGTAATTGTACCTTTTCCTGAGACACTGTAGTCCTTGTGCTGATACTGGAAGCCTATTGTAACTTGTGAAGAGCTTGCATTGCTACAGTGCTTTAGATTCCAGAGCTTCACAAATAGGCATAAGTAGTTTCTAAATAGAAACTAATTTGTGAAGAAGAAAACCTAATGCCTTCCATCTGGATTCCTCTAATCCACTGGATTCCTTTAGTAATAACTGAGGAGCTGGGAGTAGCTACGTCCCAGGCATGATTTTCTTGTTAATAGCTGCCTTGAGATGATGTTTAAATGAGAATAGCTAGTGGGAATAGGATGTGCTCTGTTGCCTCCTGTAAAGTGCTCTGTGAGTTTCAGCTGCAAGTCTCTCTACTGCAGCCTGCATATGAGTATTTCTGTTGATATATTTGTATTCGGCATACATCTAGCCAAAAAATTTCATATGCACTATATAGCAAATTCAGATTATTTTTGGTGTGACTGAAGTGAGTTGTTCAGGAAAAAACCTGTTCTGTTTTGCTGATGCAACTGAAGGAGGCAACACTTAAAGAGCTACTGGTTTAGCTTTCCTTTGCAACTGAAAATCAAAACCAGAGTAACCATTTAGGACTCATCTATTCTATGGAAGTGTGTTATGTGTGTTCGTGTCAACTCCCCTCCGCCCTTTGCCATCAGCAGTTGTTCTCTGTGGTGTGGACAGAAGTTTCAGAAGTAGATTAATGAAGTGAAGTCTATTCTATTTGCCCCACTTAGATACTCCAAATTTCTAGTTTTATACTGGACTAGCCCTATAAAACAGTAACCATAACAGTGCATAAGGTGACCTGTAGCTTGTTTATTCTCTCTTTTTGGAGACACCAATAAGCAGCAGGTAAGATGGTCACTGCAGCGGGAAAGCGATTTCTCTCATAAAAGAGCAGCAAGAAAACCAGTAGCATCTTGCAGTGGACTAGGAAGTATGTGATTATGGAGTCCAGGATGCTGAATGTTTGCTTGATAAATCTCTCACAAATTGGTTCCTTTATCAAACTGTGCAGGTTTGGGTGGGAATTATACTGGTTGCTTTTCCAAATATGATTGGGATGGGGGTGGGTGGGGAGCTGTTTGATAAAATAAGGTAAAACCTGTTGAATTCAGCTGTGGAATTGCTGAATAAAGGCTTTGCAGATCCTGCAACTTTTAAGGTTTAGTAGTCCGTTATTAGAGAAGTCTTTAAGTTATGCTGTTCGCACTTCTCAGGACTAAAACTGCGTTCCTAAGGATAATTGTTTTTTGCAGGATTATTAATGGTTCAGGTGGACCTTGGAATCAAGTAGTGCTTAAAAAAACAATAAAAAAAACCCTCAGAAAGGTTCTTTATGCAGAATCATAGACGTAAGTTCAAAAAAAATGGCCAATAATAGAGAAGTAGAATATCTGATAAGCCTTAGAACAATGCAATCGGGGGAGAATAGGAACAAAATGACTAATGTTGGTAATGGTGCATGACTGTTAAATAAACAAATGGAAACTATCAGTCCAGTCAGCATCTGCCTCCTGCTGATGTTTTTGTTGAAACTAAGCATGTGATTTGTCTGTAGTTTTGGTTGTGAACTTGACTGAAAAGAACTTGCAAGCTTCCCCTCCCCCCCCTTCTCTAATGGGAGCTTAGTTATACTGTAGAACTTGATTCCAGTGTATAATTTAGGTACTGTAATGCCTGACTTTCAGGTATCTGATATGGAGTATAAAACTGAGTAACTGTGACTGCATTTTTAGAATGGGTTTTGAAATAGCTAATGTGAGATGGGCAACTATGTATGTTTAATATATTGCTAATGTTATAGAATGAGAGAACACTGAGATGCTGCGAATGGGTATTTCAATTGGGATTGCAAAAAGTTCTCTGTCCATTTTGTAATCTACAACCAAGGGTCACCTTCTGACGCTATGATGTTCTTAACACTTCAGATTTCCTTGACTTAAATGAGGTAGCAGTGGTGCACACTCAACAATAAAGTGCTATGAAAAGGGTTCTCAGGCACAAAAACTGTACCAGCAGCTTCCCATCTTTATGCAAATCAGTAAATGCTCATGGGGAAAAGATTGCCTTGTTCTCTTGCCCATTTCTTCCTCAAAAGTAAGGTCCCAGTTTTGTACCATGCTAGATTGTCTACGTTTAATGTCACACCAGGACACTCTGCTTTGTCCTTTCTATGCTGCCCCTCTCTTCTGTGACCTGGCACCTTCTGCCTTCGTCCTGGGCTGCAAAAGTGAGCCCTGAGCACTCACTGGGTTCTGCAGTGGGCTGGGGAGCTGTGAATGCCACTATGTGCTGCAGTTGCTGTGGATCAGCTGATTGGCAGGGGTATTGCCTTTGGGGAGATGTTTTTCCATGAGTCATCCGAGACCTGGCACTAAAGACTTGTGCCCTTTCTGTGTACTGCTTTTAAAGTGAAATGTATATTGCTCTTTGGGAATTTTGCTGGCTCAGTGAAGTCTCACCTATGCAGGAAATGAAAGCTACCGTGATTTCTGTCCTTAGTAGGAAGAGATTCAAATTGCCATTTGTCAGGAGTGCATAGCGATGATATTGTACTTGACTAGTAAGGGGACATTTCTAAGACCTCTTCTGTGAAGACTAGGCTCATATAGAGTGAAGAATGCTAGATTCACGGGTATGGAGTGAAGGCACAGAAAGAAACAAGTCTCCAACCTTGTGCTTAAGGTGTTTGAGCAATGTTCTCCAGTCACTCATATATGATAGGAAAGGTTTGGAGCTGGCAGACAGGGGATTTCTCGCCCACATGTTAGGGCTTTAGTAACATTTTCTTTATGGTGTACAGAATCCTGATTTCCTTCCTGGAAGGTGAATTGTCTTCAGGTGGAGGGATTTGTCTGGTGACTGAAAGATCACCAGAGTTGGTTAGACATATTTCAGAAAGATAGAATTCAAATGGCAGAAGCTTAGGTTTCTTGCTTCTAGGTGGTGCTGTCATTTTGCAGAAAAGGAGTATCCCTGTTTCCAACTAGATCTTGTTTTAGGAGTGTGCTTAGTACTTCTTTGTCCTGTCTTGAGAGAAGCAATGAGCAAGCTGAAAAAAAAAAGTCATTTAACATTTCTAGATACAAGTTAGTGTCATGTATTGTCTGCCTTCCCCCACCCCCCAAACAAAAAAAAAAAGGCGGGGGGGGAATAATTTTCACATTATCAGATGATGTAGATGACTGTAACAAGGAAGCTTGTAAGTTCAGGCTTTCCCTCGGCTGGGTTTTGTGTGGCAAATTAAGAAGCCTGGAAAACTGGATACAAAGTAGAATTTGGGGAAAAAACTTGAAGTTTCACTTGAGAGCTAATTTAATCTTGATGCATTTGCTGTTGTTCTTAACACTTTAAAGATGGACATGACCATGGTGGTTTTTAATTAGACATGCAAAGAGTTGTTGGGATGTCTTTCAATTCCAGTCATATGAGTAGAGGTAGAGGTAAAATTTGAGAGGAGCAACCTAACTCTGTCCAAAGAAATTGTCTTAAAATAACATCACAAATGAACAGTTGAGTTTAATCACTGTAACTGTGCTGTAGTAAAACTTGATTATAAACTATTTGTTTGAAATTCAAACTTTTGAAATCAAATCCTGACTGTCCAAATGTCATTATCTTGTCATTATCCATCATATTAGAAAAGTTGTGGCAGACTGGTGAAGTTGCTAGGACCGGAAAAGGGGAAACATAACGGCC
>VYXH01001413.1:56584-77255 GCA_013397275.1 Burhinus bistriatus | reverse complement strand
AGGACAGGCTGAGAGAGTTGGGGTTGTTCAGCCTGGAGAAGAGAAGGCTTTGGGGAGACCTTATAGCAGCCTTCCAGTAGCTGAAAGGGGCCTAAAGAAAGCTGGAGAGGGACTTTTTACAAGGGCATGTAGTGATAGGACGAGGGGTAACGGTTTTAAATTGGAAGAGGGTAGATTTATATTAGATATTAGGAAGAAATTCTTTACTGTGAGGGTGGTGAGGCACTGGCCCAGGTTACCCAGGGAAGTTGTGGAGGCCCCATCCCTGGAAGCGTTAAAGATGAGGCTGGATAGAGCTTTGAGCAACCAGGTCTAGTGGAAGGTGTCCCTGCCTATGGCAGGGAACTGGATTATCTTTAAGGTCCCTTCCAACCCAAACTGTTCTGTGATTCTTTGTTAATTTCTATGGGAAAAATCACTTTGAAGTACACAAAAGTGCTACAAAGTTAAGCTGAACTTACATTTGGAGGCATGGGGAGGGAGAATTATTTCAGTGGATTTTGACTTGACCTGTCTCTGTCATGTATTGTTTAGTATCTGTGGTTTTGTTTGCTCTGTAGTGTGACACTATATATTAGTTTAGTAGCTGTTGCTAACTGACATGTAGGGTTTAATGAGAATTTCATGGCTTATTCCTGTTAAAGCTCCTACTCTTGTAGCTGAAGCCCAGTATCATTCTGAACAGGATATCGCCGTGCATTTCAATGTAGTAATGTCACATATTACTGACAATAGGACTGGTCAGACACAGGCTTAATGACCATTTTCTGGCATGCGTGACACCTATTTTGTGGAATAGCTCTTCAGTTTTGGAGTACACTTACTGTATGTCTTCTGTGGATTGACAGTGCTTTTGACTTCTATAGCACTGAGTTAGAAGTGACCTTGATGCTTCAATTTCCTGTTAAAGGTAGGTATACGGGGAAGGAGGTGAACAGCTTTAAAAGCTTATTTATATACTTGTTAAGTACTCAATTTCACAACTTTTAAGAGTCAGCTTTAATATTTCCGGCAGATCTATTATTTACATATATGAGGCTAGAGATATGGATAGAATTCTGTTTCTCAACTCTGTCCAGGAGTTTTGTTTATCAAGCATACCTATAAGTGGCTTGGTTTGCCTATGATCTTACTGTGTTGTGCTGGTTTTGGCTGGGGTAGCATTAATTTTCTTCATAGTAGTTAGTATAGGGCTGCGTTTTGGATTTGTGCTGAAAACAGTGTTAATAATACGGGGATGTTTTAGTTACTGCTGAGCAGTGCTTACACAGAGTCAAGGTCTCTTCTGCTCCTCACACTGCCCCACCAAAAAAAAAGTCGGGAGGAGACACAGCTGGGACAGCTCACCCCAACTGACCAAAGGCCTGTTCCATACCATGTGATGTCATGCTCAATATATAAAGCTGGGGGAAGGAGGAGGAAGGAGGGGATGTTCGAAGTGATGGTATTGTTCTTCCCAAGTAACCATTATGCATGATGGAGCCCTACTTTCCTGGAGATGGCTGAACACCTGCCTGATGATGAGAAGCAGTGAGTGAATTCCTTGATTTGCTCTGCTTGCATGTGCGGCTTTTGCTCTACCTGTTAAACTGTCTATCTCAACCCATGGGGTTTCTCACTTTTACTCTTCTGGTTCTCTCCCCCATCCCAGCTATGGGGAGTGAGCAAGTGGCTGTGTGATCCTTTGTTGCTGTCTGGGATTAAACCATGACACGTGTACTGGGAAAAATGCTTGAAAGCACATGTATGGATTCTTGAAACAGATATTGATCACTATAATGATGGGATCAAAGCAGAGTAAAGGATTTCTCAATTACAGTAACTGTATGTGCAAATACCTATATTAAAAGATGCTGGAACCTCACACTTAATTCAGAATTTTGAAGGCCAAGATGCCTTTGTTTAAAAATGTTAGTAGTTTGGTCAAAAGGAGCTATTGTCCATTACCAGCATGCAAGCTAACGATCCCTGATTAAATTAACTGTGGTGTTAAAGAAAACACAATAATGAAATGTATATATGGCAACTATATTAAGTAAGTATTAGTTACCCAAGCATGTTCTTTTTGTCTTCAGGCAGTGCTGTGTTTGTGTCTTGCTGTAGTCACGATCCCTGTATGGTGTGCTTCCATGTTCTGGTGCTGTGAACCAGTAAAGTGTTTATATGGTCACTATGTTTGGTATTACGAAGTAGCATACTCCTCTTTGAGATATGTTCATGCCTCTTACTTGAATGTTTTCCATATCAAAGGTGGGTCATATAAAAGCAAGGAGAAAAAAGTGTTATTTTTATTTTCTAATTCTGTAAACATAACGGGGCCCCTAGGAGTCAGGCTGAGCTCTTTCCTTTTCATCCATTGGGTGCAACAAAGTTTCTGCAGACTGAATCAAGTCTTACTTGCTCCAACTAGGTGGTCATGACTGATATGGCACATTTAGTTAAATTTAAGTTTCCTAGGAAGAGGAATGAAGGTCCAGATTTTTGTACAAGATTGTAAAGGTATGTAGAGTAGCAAAGGACTAGAAAAAGCTACTTCTACTGTACAGGAGCTACCTGCTTTGGAAACAATTATGTATAGGATTGCAGAGAGTTGGCAGAAGTGAAGCTATTTATAATTTTGGATAGGTGATGCAAACTGAAGTGCCTCAAGGCAACTGTGTGCAACAGTCACTGTGTTAGAAGTCACCTTTCTCCTGGGCTGTGCTTTCTGTGCTGCTCCATCAAGAGATATTTCATAATCGCTCCTTTGTTCTAGTGGCAACATAAGTCAATGAGAAGTTCTGTCTTTGCATTTTTGTATCATTTGTTCTTAAAATCCACAATGTAGGTTCCGTGTTAGCAATAAAAACCTTCAAAAGCTTTTATGAGTTCATAAATAAACTATTTAGCAGAAACATTTGGAAAGTTGATGTCCGTTTTCTTCTCCTTGTGAACTGGTCCAGATGTAAGTCAATGGCATCTTTACTTCTGCTGGACTGCATCACTGGGGTTAAATGACAAATCTTCAGGATTACACTCTGAAAATGAGGAAGAATCAGTTTGTTTCCTCCAGATGGGATTTCAGGATTTTAAAATGAAAACTAGAAAACGTTAAAATAATTGAAAAGCTGCTCTCTAGAGTCAGTGATTCATACATTAAGATTACCCGATGTCTTCTGTATTAAGCAATCTTCAAGGATTTTCTCTGAAGTTCTACTAATTTTTTGCAGCCACTGTATGATACCGTGCCCCAGAGATGTGTAGGTTCAGCCTTTGTTCAGATCAACTCTTCTAACACACAGACTTTTGCTGCTTTCAAAACAGCAGCAAATGTGTGTTTTCTGCTGAGTGGAGTCAGGTGCCTAGGAAATGGGGTTGAGAACTAGAAAAGGAGGACAACTGTATTGGGCTTCCCACTTCTCAGTCTAGCAGGTCATACTATGCTTCCTACTTGGAAATCAAGGAGAGTTAACACTCTTTAGTATCTGGCTCTAGCACTGCCTCATTAGGCTTCTTGCATTGTGTTTTTATGTGAAGCCTCAAGTCCTTATGCTTTTAAAAGGAAGAAGGAAAATCGTAATTCAGATGTCTTACAGCCATCTTCATGGCATAGTGTGTAGCTCTATTAACGTTTCTCTTTCTTTCTTCTGCAGTTACCTCAACTCCTGAGAAGAGAGAGAGAGGCAGGACCTACCATGGTAGAGTCTGATCCCAGTGATTCCTGGGATGTTATCTTTGTCCTGTTACCTGCTAGGGTGCTTGTTTCTGTAACTCCAGTGGCACTTAAAGGGTTCAAACCCTGACTTAAGTTTAATTCCGAAGTCCTGTCATGTTTTTCAAAATTTTGGTAGCTTTACTGCTTCCATGAGCCATTAGTAGCCTCTGTGTCCCTTCTGCTACTGTCTTCATTTCATATTACTTCAGCAGAGTATTCTTTGTCATTCCAAATAGTACTGAAAAAGACAACTTTGCTTAGACAGGGAGAACGCCCTTTTTAGGGACTTGTACTGTTTATTCTCACTGTATGTGCAGATACGTGGAGGTATCTTCGTAATTTGAGATGTTTAGTGAATAAGGTGATCCTCATCTTCCATTGTAGTTTTTGAAGCTTGAGAGAAGGAACTGGTTAGTCTTCTGTGGAAACCACGTGTTCTGTCAGGGAACAGCTGAAAGCGTCAGTTATGCATTGTATGTGCATTTGTATTACAAAGAGTAATTTGATTTTTGCAAAAACTATCTCTTGATTTTTTCAATATGCTTGTCTTAGTAAACTGGTCTTCCTGTGTTTTGCCAAAAGATATTGTAGCATAAAAATTACCCTAATTAGATGTCACAAGTACTTACAATTCCTAATCAGAAGTCACAAGCAAAGTAGTGTCAGTCTTGATATTTTTTTGGAAGAGAACAATAAACTAATTGTGCCGGTACCTTTCTGAATTTGGTGGGTAATGTTGAATTAAGGCTCTAATTGTATTTGTTGTAACTCAGAACATGATTTTTCCAATAAATAGCCACACAACCTTTAGAAACTAGAATGAAATAATAAAGTTGCAGCAGCATTCATCTTTCTTGTACCTTATCTACAAGGAATGTCTTCTGTTTCAACTGCAGAGCCTGTTGTAAGAGCAGGCTTGCTGCTAGCAGGCAGCTAGAAGGCTGAAACGGGGTTCTCATTCTGAAAGAGTAAGAAGCCGTTCTTCTGAAAGGGCTCATTTTCCTTGTCTTCCCTTCTAGTCTCCCTTTGTTTTAAGCAAATAGGATGATTTACTGATCATATGATAATGAGATAATCTGTAAATATATTTCAGGATAATCTGCCACTATATTTCAAGATGTATTCCAGGATTCCACTGCTGTTAGCTAAAGTCAAGAAACATCCACTGAGGGGTACATGTAGGTTGCCATTTAGGTTTTTGTTTTCCAATTCCTGGGGTAGAGTATATGGCAAAAAGTAGAAACCTGCTTAAAAACAAGAAAGTAACAAGTGAAACTGTCAAATGAGAAAACTAGAATGAAGAACTAAACTCTTAAAACTGAAATGACACTATCAAATGAGAAAACTAGAAATTGAGAAACTAGAAAATGAGTTAAATTTAGCATTTTAAGACAATCTGTGTGTCTATATTGGTAACCTCCTGAACAACATAAGAACAATATTCCTGAAAAACCAATTTACCGGTAGGACATTGTTGTGATAATTCCATAGTTGCCCTGTATTAAATAAAAGGAGAGGGGAGTGGAGTTTGCATTTTAAGGCATGTAATCTACAGGTATTTTTTTAGCTGTTTGTAACCCGTTACAAATGTGACTTAAGCTCTTCAGAAAAGTATTATTTAGCTGAATCAGCAATGACCTAAAACCTGAAATGAGGTTATGGATATTAAAGCTCTAGCAAGGGTGGTGGTGTTCTGCAATTTTAGAAAGTGGAACATGAAGATCTGTTGTCTGGGTTTTTGACTTGATATGGTTGTGATCTGTCTCATAACAGCAGTTCTCGCCACAGAAAATTTGTAAACACTCAAGTCCTCTGATAGACTTGGGGCTGAGGAGCTACAACATTTTTATTTTTTAAATCTATTGGGAAGATGACAAACTTCTGTGTTTTGTTGAAACAATCTCTTCTCCCTTAAAGTTAACCTGCTACTAACTGCAGTGAGCGATTAGAAGATTTTAGCATCTTTACATATTTGAGACCTCATTGCCAATGTTACGTAATGCTTAGTTATGAAAGAGGAAACGAACACAAAAGCTGTTCCTGGTGTCTGACAGTGTATAGTGAGGGGCTGGTTTCTGTAAAGGCAGGAGACAGGCTGTGTTGTGCAGACAGAAGGTCCTGAAGCAGTGTCCTAAAAGCTGAAGTCAATTCATGCTAGAACTTCAATGCAATACTGGCTTGAAACCAAATAATAGTAATTGTATGAATGCAAAATGTTCCTTTTATTTAAAAAAAAAAAAAAAAAGAATAACAGGTAGCTGTAGAAATAATAGTAATTATTTTTCAATACAAAGAGCAACTAAAGAAAGCATGTTGAAAATACTGAGGTGGTCCTATTTGCTAGGCCCTAAAGATGACAGTAAGAATTGTTTTTTCTGTTTTATCTGCTGATTCTCTGGAATGTATGTACTGAAGAAGCAGCTTTGAATGGAGGAAGGTATCAAGATGGAAGTGAAAATTCTCAGATTTTCAAGTCTGAAGTCAGAAATGTGTAATTATTTTCAGCTAAAGCGCTTCGGAGTTCCTGTACATTACTTGAGGCAGAGATACATTATGGACAATTTTAAAGTTGCTGTGTGAAAGATGATGTGTGAGGAAGCACAGATATGTTATAGTTTGAGGTATCTGGCCTGCTTTGTGGATGCAGCTGTTGTCACTACCATCACTGCAGATGGTGATAACCGTGGTTACTGCCAACAGCCATCTGAGGCTAGAAACAAGAGCTTTTATATTATATACTCCCAATGTGTAAAACTCCTTAAACTGGTAACTGGACTAGTGCTTGTAATTTGAAAAAATTAAGAACTCTTGTCCCCTAGGGTGATGATCTTAAATTTATGAGATTTTAATTGTGGATTTGATGGAAAGAATTAACGCTAATAGGGTGATTCAGGGACCAAATGTGTGTTAAATGTTGAAATAATGTAAATGGGATGATTTCATAAATGTAACATTCTTATGCATTGTCAATAAAAACTATTATTAATTTTTGGAGTAATTGGAGGCATAAGCAGAGAAATCTACTCCTGTCTCCCCATCAAACGCTTTAAAATTCTCCCTTAAATGGATGCATTTCTCAGTTTATTTTTGAGTCTTATATTGTTTTTTATGATTGACTTCATTCACATATTTTGGGGTTCCAAAAATGTTCCTGCTCTATAAATCTGAAATTAGTTTTGTATTAAAGACAATGAGAAATGGGACTGGAACACAATAAGAAAAAGAAATCTAATTTTATCACTTCTTAAATTTTACAATGTCACAAGAGCATTCTTTTGATTACTTGGAGTCATTTAGCACCGTCTGTAGTGCCACGTGTAACACAGTTAAAGTAGTATAATAGATGCTGAGGATAAACACAGTTAAATGAAAAATGGTTACTGAGGAAATGAGTATGTAATATTTTAGGAATTTAAGACTCTTCCATGGAGAGGGGGTTTTATCTGTAGCTTTATTTTCCATAACCCGCTGCTTTTCCTCTTCGGTTCTCTCAGTGCAGAGCTATGATGGCAATGAAGTGATTGCCGCTGGTAAGTTTTCCCTGAGAAAATGTTGTTACTCTCTGTTGCATCTGTGTTTTCTGCTCTGTAAAGAACTGTGTTACTGCTTTATCTGTCCTTTGCTGCAGCATCTCGTCTTTGCCTGGAGTGCCCACATAGAGAAGGCGAGAGAACCGCTGTGATGATTGTTCTTTACTCTAGTGGCATCAGGAGTTGTAGCAGTCTCTGGAGTTAATCAGCTAAATTAGCTCCAAACTTTTGCAAGCAGTGCACAGGCCATTTAAGAAAGGTGATGAATAATAGCGCTCGGCACTCTACTTAGTTGTCTTAATGGGAAATGATTAAAACAAAAAGAGAACTTCGCTTAATATGACCTTTTGTTTGAAGGGTGGTGATGTTCAGCAAGATACTTGTGATTTAATCATGGGATAGAGTGGCAATTATATTTAAAGTAATTTTGATTTCTTCATAGGCTTTGTTTACCTTATTTAAAGGAAAAAAGGGATCTTTGAGTTGATAGAATCACTGGAATAGAATAGTTATTAAAATTCTTTTGTCAGTGTTGCAGTCAAATGCTTATTTGTTAGAATTACTATAGATACTGAAAACTGTTTTCTGGCTTGTCTCTAAATTGTTTTGTACAAAGGTTACAAACTTTAGCTGACAGTGTTTTGTCAGAGTGTGATTAACACTAGCTTTAAACTTTGATAAGGTTACAAATAAGTGTAACTTGAATTTCTTCTTTCTATAACTTTTACTTTCCTTCCTGAATGTTTCCTTAAATGTTTCATTAGGTTTTGGTTGTGTTGAACATAAATGTGTTCCACAAGTCCATTTCCTGTGTCTTGTCTCAAAATTTGCATGAGAGGAAGGACAGAAGATAGAGTTAAAATTTTTATATTTAAGTACTTTTCAAATTATGAATAGTGGTGTCTGTATTTGTATCACAACAGCCTTTTGTATTCCAGATCTGTCATCGACCAGCTGAGTTTTGGTGAAAGTGTTGCCAAAGAGAGCATTGCACAGGAAAGAAAACAGGTGAATGGCAACAAAGATGAAATAAGTTTTAGGTTCATCTTGAAATAAGAATGGTTTCTTAAGCAAGTGTTGTATTCTGTGCTGAATGCTTTGCAAGAAGAGTCCAATAGTAAACAAAAAGCAGACTATCCTACCCCTTTTTAAAATTATACATGAAGAAAATCATACTATTTTTCTTTTCATCTTCCATCCACTGTCACTGTATTTTCCCCAGTGTTGGTAATTGAATGGGTTTTTTTTCAGTATTTCAGTTTACATGTTTAAAAAATGAACAAAGAAAACAACCAAACAAAAAAAACCCACCACCAACCACAAACCCAAAGCAACCTGATTTTTTGAAAGCGTGTAATGCTACAATTTCACAGTATAAATATATTCAAGTAGTCATGTCAATGTATAAAACGAGTGCTATGCCATGATTGTATGGCTAAAGTAGTCATACATGATGCACACACGTGCCTCCACAGACTTATTCCCTTGAAGAGGGATAAAATGCTAATCTGCTTCACTCATACTGCATAATTCAGTCTTAAGTAAATACTAAATAGGAAAAAGTCATCTATATCATAAATTTCAGAAGGAAAATTGAGACTTTGCTAGGTAGAAAATGCCTTGCTTTCCAGGTGTCTTAATGGTATTGCAGAAAACTTTGGGTTTGTAGGTTTAATTGGATTCTCAAGACTTTGTTGCACTTATTGCAAGTGTTTGAGCAGAGGCAGTTTTTTTTTTTTTCTTGCTGTTTGGACTTAGCAATTGATGGAGCTGAAATAATGTAGTGGTTATGACAAAACCTATATTTGTATTTCTTGCTTCATTTTTCAGTTACAAAAAGTGAAGTGTTCTGTAATACAAATTGTGTGGTCACCTGTAATGCCAGTAGGAGGGCATGAGAGGTTTACTTTGAGTTTTCATATTAACTGAATCTGGAAAACACAATGTTTATGTTTACATTTAGAGACCAACCTGAGTTACATTTGCAGTGAAGTGTATACAAGCTATCAGCAATGTACTTAGTACGCATTAAAACATACCAATTTACACTTTATTTATTTTCAAACTTTATGAATTTAAGATAAAAACTTATATAGTATGTTTTACAGACTTTTTTGTAGCTTTCTATTTAAGTTCGCCTTGTTAGCAAAAGCTCACAATTGAGTTTGAGGAGGCTATACTGTAAAGCTGTAGGGCTGCAGAGCTATATACCTTTAACATCTATTTCTCAGCTGAGATAATTTTGCATGAGTTATTGCTGGGCTTCCTGTTCCTCTTCTACTGCGCATATATATATATATTTTTTTTTTTTTTTACTCACCGCATCTGTTTTATTACTTTCTTCTTTAGTGTCACCTCAGTTCTGTTTTTCTTGTCCCTTTGATTCGTGTCTCAGTTTTTGGTCTTCCATAAAATACTTTTCTTGTATATGATGCAAGTCTTACTCTCTGTATTGTTGCACACATATGCTGTCTATAGGTATGCTTATGTTTTATTTTTTTTTAATTTGTGGTCCTACATAGAAGTATAAGAGAACTATAATATTGTATAACAAAACCAGGTACTAGAATTCCATTGAAGCATGTTGTGGTTTGGGCATGGTGCGAGTTAGAAGTATAGTAATTTGTGACATAATTGTGGTGTTTGAAATAAAAAGATATGAGGCAGGAGTTGTTGCGTTGTAATAGTGGACCAATCAAATAAGTAAAGTATTAAAAATCAAGATACAAATATTTGAGAGAAAAGCAACATTATTCCTAAAATTCAGATACTGAAAGGCTTATCTTGGAATAGTGCTTAAAAATTTACAGTTGCCAATAAAAGCTTTCCTTGAAAGACTGTCAAGTATGGATTATAAGACCAAGCGATCAATGTGTTAATGTGACCTCCTGCATAACATCAGCCATAAGGCCAACTAATTTTTTATGCAGTTAGTCTACAAACTAAGTGTAAATAATAAATCTTCACAAAGCTGATTGGGAGACAGCTTAAAACAATTGCCAATAAGCCCGCAGTCATTTAGATTTGAGTGCCACTAAGTTTAACAGTGCAAAAACTTAAAAATAGTTAAGTGTTTATATGAGGTGTTCTGCTCGAGATTTGAAGATGTTTGAAATGCTGTACTAAAATGAGTACCACTGAGACTTATGGAATACAGCTCAACCTTGTAGACTAATTTAAAAAAAAAAAAGCTGCCTTGTGTGAAATACCACAATATATTATGCATAAATTTGGACTGCAAAGGGAAGAAGATTCAGTGCTCTAATGAAAGCCCAAGCAAAGATGCTAAAATTGACTTGATACATTGAATGGAACTTTACTTTGTGTGTTTGGCCTTATAGTAATCTCTCATCTTCGTTAGGGAAATCTGGAAATTTGGGTAATGTGATATTTGAACTGGTACGGACCCGACTGGGTCAGGAACAGAAAGATTTTGTAAAGTGTCTTGGCTGTGATAATTGTGTTTGGCTTCGTACAAAATACGTCTTGTCCTAGTGTTAACTTTTTTATGTGAGATGTGAATCTTGGAATGAAGCTGAAATACTTGTTGCCAGGCAGGTAAATCTTGTTGATAGGCAGGATTGGTGACCAAACACAGTTTCTTCTGTGGTGAATTTCTACAGGTGGGTTCCTATGTCTTGGCTACCGTCATAAATAGGAGAATTATTTCAGCTGACTGAGAGTTTATGCGCTTGTCCTGGTCAAAGTGAACTTGGGAAAAGGCACCTCTTGATCCTGATAGTGTCCAGAGATTCATGTGGTGATGAGACAAATTAGGTAACAGGAATTTATAGCATATTATCCTCCTTTGTATCAATTCCAGAGGATCTAGACTGGCTAATTTACTAATGTATCAGGAGTGGGAGCTGGCTGAGAAGTCTGTGCATACAGATTACTGTAGTGAGTTTTGGAAGGAAGCCAAGGAAACATTGTAGGGTTTGCGCAGAAGGATTACAGAGTCATTCTGATCTGCATCTGAAGTATTAGATCTGGTTTGACCCTCAGCTGCAAAGGTGGTGCAGGCAAGTGACACAATACAGTGTCTGGTTGGAGAGTTGTGGCCTCCTCTTCCAGGTGCAGACCACACTGTTCTAATTAATGCCTTTCCCAAAGCTAGATTAAATTGTGTTCAGGGCAGGGAGGGACACAACGGTGCTTTATATCTTTCGAAAAATGATGTTGCTCTAGAATTAACAATCTAATTTTTGTAGCGGAGTACTTTACCAGAAGCAGCTTTGTATGTGCTAGCAGAATCTGCATTCACTCTAATTTCATTTCTGTAGTGATGCATAAAATGCTGTAATTAATCTTTTGTTTTGGTTTGGGTTTTTTGTTTGTTAGTGGTATCCAATAAATAAAAACCTGTAATAAAAGTTTCATTTGATGTGCAGGGCTGGTGAAAGCTAGCACTCAAAGGAGTAAAACTAGTTTGGCTGTCACTGACTACTGCAAGGTGTTTTACCAATAGATCTTACAGAAACCATAATGAACAAACTTTTAGTTATCAGAAATGTGCTTAATGAGGTTAGTTGTCCATAAATTTATTTGGTATTAAACTTTTCAATTAACTGAAGAGAGATCAACATGTTATGTGCTACAACAGGAGTATCTTTGTAACCTGAACTAGTAGACAACTGAAAGGGGATGTTGTCTCTGAGATATTACTATTACTGGGTAAAATTTCAGGTCACAGAGGAACTGTATTGTAAAATGTCAAGTAATTGAAGTAATATGGTCCATAAGACTGTTTTTAAGGAGTCATGTTGTAGTCATCCTAGGATCTGCAGGAATGGATGTAAACAATCTGTTAGAATCTCATTGACTATTGTAAAGTTGAAATGAAAACATACAAGTATGCAATTATGCTTTTAAAAATTTTTTTTTAATTACTGGCTTAAAAGATAAAATAAGACTTCTGTTGGTACTGCTGTCATGTTATTTTTTAAAAACTTATTTTAGACTCCCTGTGCAAGAAAGTGGATTCTTTGGGATGGGGGTGAGGTTAATTGTATGTACATAACTGCTTATAAATACTTAGTTTAAGTGTGTAAATACTTCTAAAATTCTTTCTGTGTGGATGTGACAACGTTCCTGTCAGATATATTTGCAGTGACGAATTTTTAGAAAAGTCCTTAACTTGTGCCATATTTTCACATCTAAGCATCTGAAACTTTTGAAATTATGCTTGTGTATCATTCATTTTCAATGTATTTATTTTGGAAGATAGATCCATATACTGGAGAATTCACAAAGTTCTTTTTTCTATTAAAAATCTGTTACCTGAAATGCCCATGAGATGGTGCTCATCAGTCTTGGTTTTGTATAGCAGCAGATCTGTTCATAGTTCTGACTTACGAGTAAGGATGCAGTGGTTAGTTTTGCTGTCTTTCTAAGAGAAAGAAAAAGAACAAAAAACAACTGAAAATATCTTGCATTAATATACAAAATACTTACTACTATACTATTTTGAAGTGTGCATAAAAAGTCTTGATATTCCCTGCTCATCTTTGGGAAGATTGATCTGATGCTAGTTTGCACCAATTATAGATTACCACCTAATTTTTCTTTCTTAAAAATGAGTTTCTAAATAGCCAAAAGATAAAAAAATTTTGACATCTATCCTTTTTGTGCTGCTTTATTTCTTTATGTTTTTTTCAAAGATTTTTCTTTATAGGAAACATTCTGCTACTAATCCACACTAGTGCGTTCTGTTCTGTTATGTCTTTCTGTGGGAATTTCATGAGTTTGATTTGTTTATGTTTTCCCCTTGACTTATGCAGACAGTCGATAACAAGCAACATGGAACAGTGGACCTTGGGAGAAATGTTAAACTTCTATTAACTAAGGCAGGGAGGATACTACTTCTTTGAGCTGGACTCAGTGTTAGAAGCTCCAGTGCTGTTTTTCAAGAGTGCACTATGTAATTTCAGATGGAAGATGGGAAGAAAAATAACAATCTAAGAGGAATAGATTAGAGTAAAACGTCTTCTTTCTGAAGTAAGGTTACAGAAATACTTATAGCGGGTTGCAGCACAGTATGTGTTATTTTACATTCTATTTCAGACTGTTCTTATTAGTATTTTGAGAGCAGTAATCTGAATGGTTTGGGGAAGTAGGGGGGAGATCTGGAAGAGGACACGACTACCATAGATGAACTCCCAAGGAAGGAGTTATCAGTATTGATAGATGGGTATGAAAACAAGAGTTGATTGTATGAAAGCTGGAATGAAGTGACTAGTGCCACAGTTATAATTGGCTAAGCTAAGACAACACTCAAAGAAAGTATCTGCTAAGTATTACTAGGAGAGATTACAGGCCTCTGACAATGAGGACAGCTTTAAATTTGATGAGTTGATCTAGCAGAAGTATTCAAAGATTGATTTTATACAAAGATTGTCTTTGTACAGGCTGCTCCAATTAGATCAGACCAAGAGGACAGAGGAAAATCTATTTCCTCTGGAAACTTCTTTTCCCTTCCAAATTCTATGAATGGTGCTGTGATCATTGTTTCTTTTGTGTGTTTTATGGGCTTTTTTCTTTTTTATCTTTTTTTTTTATTTTTCAAATAACTATAGCTTTGACCAAATAAGAAACTTGAGTTGTTATTGCCTGTATGTTCTGTTCTGTCAGCGACTGCTGAAAGCAGTATCAGATCAGCATAGAAGATACAAAAGTACTTGAGAAAAGCACCTGGACAGATAGTGGAGGCAAAACTAGAAGTGCATGCAGCACTGTACGTAGAGGAAACTAAAGACCAAGTACCAACTGAAAAGCAGGGTTTCTTCCTTTTTTAGGAGAAAACAAGAAAAAAAAAAAGAAAGCTCTGGATTAATTTCTTTTGGGAAAATGGAATTAAAAGGTTTCATTTTTGAATGTTTAACTTCACTGGAACAGAAGGATTTGCACATGTTCTGGATATGCTGAAGTGAGTGTGACAAAGAGTTTAGAATGATGCCAAATTACAGTCCAAGATGATGCATTGCATGGTAGTTACTGGAGGCTGAGAGAGATGAGCAAGGAGGATTCTGAAAGTCTTTTAGACTATTTTCAACTTGATGATAATATTGATGGTGAAAGGAGAAATTCTATCATTTGTGTGTCAATGCTGAATCACCTCTGTTGGGGTGATAATGTATATGAATGAGTGGTATTTGAAGATCAGATATGATTTAAGGATGAAAAGAAGAGGTAAGAACAAATCATTTTCTAACCCTACTTCACACTGAGCAAACAAGCCTATACAAAGGAGTCTTCTGCTGTAAGAACTTTTATGGAAAAGCTAAATGAAGCTAGGAGTAGTAAGTGCAAGTGTATACAAAAGAGGAAACAGGAAGAGGTACAAATAGAAGATAACTCTCCAGAAAAGCAGACTCCAGCATTGCTCCCTTGAAGCCCTTTGTGTCCTGAAAAATTTCCTTCTTTCTGAGGAACCTAGGGAATTTGCTTTCAGGTTTAGTCTTCTTCACATGCTGTTTCACTGAGATGAAAGTCTGTAATTCTCATTCTATTTATTCTCCCTTAAATATAATTCCTTTTTCTTTGTGTCTTCAGATTTGTTGTTTTCTCCTTCACTTCTTTGCATGTTTTCCTGTCTACCACTTCATCATTCTTGTATAACTATACTTCTAGTTCTTCAAATAAAAAAATACTTTGTTATAGAATTACTTTAGTTTTTATTTGTAGCAAGCTGTGCCAGTTCTAGGTCAGACAATTTCAAGTTGAGGAAAAAATTTCCTATGAAAGGAAATGAAGAAAATTTCTGATTGACTTTTCATTTGGGAAAACTGAATGGAAAGACTTCATTTTGGAATGTTTCATTTAACATGAAATAATGCTACAGTGCTTCAGGGAAGTTACTGATTGTGGAAAGAGTCAAGTTAGACTATGAAAGAATTCCCGGAGATTGCTGTGTGTTGATGTCAGAAAAAAATAGCTCATCTGGAAGTAGGGCCAGTAGGAGTGAGGAGAATGTGGCCCTACAACTCGAGGTAAAACCACAAATTTTGACCCTAAACCACTTTGACATTCTTAAAATTTACGTTTATAAGAATTGGTTTCATTCCAAAAAGTATTTTTATTTCATGGTCCAGAAAAACTCATCTGCCATCAGATATTGGTATTTCTGGAAGAGTACAAATCTCATCTTGAACAATTTCAACAAAGTACATTTTCAGAGAATTAAGTTTAAGTGCAGTTCCCCAGGAACCAGTATTTTCATTCTCATAGGAGAGTGTAAAGAGAATCAGACATCTTGCAATAATAATTCTAAAAAGACAGCAGTTGTATTTCTGAGGAAATGACTATTTTACAGCTTGGAATATCTCACAGCTTAGAATGTAATGCTGTTTAGACAGGTTGTTTGTATGGACATTTCCATGCAAATGGAAAAAAGACAGAAAAATGTGAAACAAACAAGGAAAAAGCTTCATGTATATAAACCTGTGGTTCCATAATCAATAAACAGATTGTCTGAATAAATCACCAGTTACTGAACTGATGATAGAAGTTTTAAATTTGTTAAGAATAAAACTTAAGACACAAAGTCTTAAGTTTTGTGGGAATGTAAATACCTAACTTGCACTTTCTGTTTATTGTACATTAAGATAATTACTATACACTGAAAAGATTGCTGAAGTACCTGTGTGGGTTTTGCTTTACACTAGGAACAGCTTTTTTCCATGATTCAAACATTTGAAAGAAACAATCCATATAATGTTGTAGTTGAGATGAAAGTAGATTTTGATCTAAACAGTCCCATCCTGTTCGCCAGTTGTGAAACAATGCTATCCTAGTTAGAACAAATGTATTCTTTTCTTAATCAATTATTTAAAATCAATTATTATTTTACTAAAAGTAACTGATTTTTGAAGGCAGTATCCAGGAACTTAATATTTTATTACTCCTTGAAAGGGCAGCTAACCTGCTATTCCACCACTATGTCTGTACTCAGCTGTCAGCATTAATCGTCTCTTTTTTTGAGAAGCAGAGAAGGCATCTGACCTATGTGTTTGATTTCAAGCTTGTTTAGTTTTTGGAGGGATCAAGTTAAGCAGGTGTAGAATAAGTGATTGGGGATCTTTCACTACCAATTAAATAATGTTTTTCATCAGTTTAAAACGTAAAAAACTCAAATGGCAGAATTTTCTGACTGCTCAGAATACATGATGTTAGGAGACATGAGTGACTGTGGCTTTTAAGAAATATGTCAATTTAGGAGTGAGTTTGCTTTTTGCTAGAGTCCACTGTAAAAATATTTTCATGATAATGAATGAATACATTATCAAAATACAGGGAAACAAACATGAGTATAAGGTAAAGAGGTTCATAGTATGCTGGGAGTATCTATTATTCATGTACTACATCCTGATTATGTCATTTCTGTAAACTAAACTGACTCTTTTTTTAGGAAACCTGTTTAAAGACCTTGTAGTTTTCCTTACACCTCAAACAGTGGGTAAATGAGTCGGGTTCATGTTTGCTTCTTCAAACTTATTTTCTGCAATGTGTGTTCCTGGCTGCTGATACAGTACTTCTTTATCAGTATTTTTAAAAAGAAAAAAAAAAAGTCTTTTTGTGGATTTGACCACATATGACACTTCACGAATAGTTCTTTGATACCTCTTTTTATTTATCTTATTTGCAGTTATTAAACTCATACTATGTTGAAACACTATGAAAGTCATAAGACACTACGCAAAGAATAAGAAGGACTACGTAATGAAATGCACTATTTGCAATAAAACTTTGAAATACAATGGCACATACACTTTCTGCTTAAAGTTTTAGAGGAATTTGGATGCAGGATGAAGCTTCTTACTATTATTGGTTAATTAAAAAAGAGGTGGGGAGAACATTACATAGAATTTGATAATTCCCTCTTAAATCTTTACAGTACAAAGAGATAATTTTTTCAGTTACTCAGGTCACTGTTGCATTACAGTTTAACTGCATAAATAGAATTTGAGCTCATCGCTTGTATGGAAGAACTAGCACAGGTAGCAAAGCTGGGTAGCTGTACTTTTACTTGAGTTTATTTTGTGTGCAGAATCTCTCAAGTTTGTACATTTGTTTTTAACTATTTAAAGCCATCCTTACTTTATTAAAAAAAAAAAAAAAGTGCTTTTGGTAATACTTCCCTACAACAGGATATTGTGTAGCTTGAAAAAAGATTGATTGCTTGCAGTAGTTGATTTCTGCTATACCAATTTTAACTTTTTTTTTAGTAGTAGAGATGAAACTGTGGATTCTTCCACTTCTTAAAGTATAGAAATTAAGCTATAAAGATGCAACAGCCTTTTATGAGTTATTTTCACTGTTTCACTTCAGAATTTTGTAATGAAGCAGGCCATTGATGAATTGACTTTTCTGACAAAAAGAAATGTTTCTGTTTAGAAAAAACATGTGATGACAATCTGACAGGGTTACCACTATAGTCAAATACTTCTGTGATTTTGTACCAGTTTATCTGATAGATCACTAGTGACTTAAAAGCATAGAAACTTTTGCAGTTCCTCTTTTGCAGAGCTTTTTGTCCCCTTCTGTGAGAGACTGAGCCCAGGCAGTGTGCAGCTCTGAACTCTGGGTTTCAGAGTAGCTGGTTGGCCTGGGAGTTTGGAAGTCCTAAGGATAGCAGTTTCAGTGCATGCCTTGCAACTCTTTCACAACTGAAGAGTCTTAAGAGCTGTAGGGTCCTCAGGTGTCTCCTGGGTAATATGGCAGGAAACCAGGGCTGTGTTACCTTGGGCAAGTTCATAGTTCAGTCAATGATGAGCGACAGAAAATGTGGCAACGATGGTATCATTTTCAGCTAACAATGTTCTTTCCCTCCCTGTAATTGTTTTTTCCAAAGCTGTGGGAAAAGATTGTGAAACTGTAAGTTTTGGGAAACTTCTTTTTGCATTTGTCTTGGCTTTGGGAAGAATTTTTTTGAATTTCAAAACTGCAACAGAAATAGTGCTAATCAAATTACTTTTTTTTTTAACATATATTTTCTCTGCAGAAACAGAAGAGTGGAGAAACTACAAATACTGTGAGCTGTATACTTTGTTGCAGAATTAAGGGGAGTAGAGAAAATGTGCTTTAAGTTGGATGAACGTGTGATGTGAAAGAAACTGGTGGATTTGGACATGCCTTACACAGACTGTGCACACTGTAACAACTCTGGAGTTTTGGAACAGTGCCGTATGTCTTAATTTTTGACAAAAAGACCCCAGAAAAGCTAGGTGTATAGATAAAGCTGGTATAACTTTAATGGTAATTTAATCTCATGAAGTTGCAGCGACCACTTTAAAGTTGTCTTTCTACTTATAAAAGTATGGTGAGCTGTGCAGAAGAGTATGTATGTATGTATGTACACACCAGTATTTTTCCTAGGGCAGATGGTAGATAGTAGTGCTGTTTTGGCTTTGTTCTCCAAAGTTACACTGGAACAAAAGGTAATGTGTAGACTGATTGAAAGGAAAAGGAAACGTTAAGATTAAAAGCTTTTGTTCTGGGTTTTTTTGCCCCCCCCCTTTTTTTTTTTTCTTTAATTTTCTCTTCCCCTTCCCCTTCAAGGCACATGTATTAATGAATTTTGAGCATTCTGATATTTGCAGTGGGGTAATCGAGATACTCATGCCAGTGTTTGGCTTCACACCTAAGAGACCACAGTTTATACTTTTATCAGGTTGCTGTCTTGAAACTTGTTTCTTGTTTCATGATTTTTGTGGTAATTACTTTTTCTGTTGTTGTACTGGGAAATCGCTTTCTCTTATAAGCAAATATTTACATGTGTGGAAAGCCACAGGAAATATTGTTACTAAGAGATTGATTTGATAAACATTGAGGAAGGCATCTGTGATTCTTCATAGTGCTGAATTTGCTTGGCAAAACTTTATTTCTAGAGATAATGTGCCAGCAGAAGGAAAGAAAATGAAATAGCTGCTCATTAGAAGCTTCACTGAATCTCCAGGTTTAGAATTTAAATCGAAGCGGTTTACTTATAAGCTGAAGATATTTTTCTATTTGTTTGTTTTGATGAAAAATGTTGAAGTCCTCTATCATTTCCAAAGGGAATTTATAAATTCTGTTGTTATCCCTGCAGTCCCAGAATCCATGGTTATGATAGATGTTGCATGTTTTCTTTGAAACTTGTTTTAGTAAATAAATGTAATTTTTATAGGAGGGACAGATTTCAAGAAACTAGGAAGATGGTTACTTATGCTTTTATTATTGTGGGGTTTTACTGCTTACAGAATTTGGAGGAAGTTATGTAGGACTACAGTGGCTGTTAACACTAAAGAAAAAGGGGAAAATAATTTGGATATGGAATGAAATAGAAGATTTTGCTAAAGAGATTATACCATTCTTTGTTTTGATGGCATTAACCTCTCCTTTTATAATGATACTTTCTTTGTGTTCAAGTTGAGTAGCTTTTCATAACAGCAGATGCTCTTTCCTTCACTGTCTCACTGAAGCAAGATTTATTGTTCAGTTAATCACACTTTTCACAGAGAGGAGAGTATTCTAAGAAACACCATTTCACATACTCCTACATTATTTGGATGTAGCCTTTTCCAGGCTATGTATATTATCACTCATGGATAATAATTTAATTTTGACTCACAGATTTGTGTGTGGAGAAGGTTGAATTCCAGAACAACCCTTTTGCCTTAGACATCTGAATACAGACATGACAGTGTTGAATAAGAAATGTTGAGAACTGCATTAGTGCTGTGTTTTTGTCAGAATTTTTGACAAATCTGTTGAATTTGGTGTTTAAAACAATTCTTTTAAAGTTAAAAATATCGGTGGCCGAGCCTTAGCAAATGCTAGCTTTACTGACTAAATGCTTGCTCCAACCTGTAATTCAAAACCCTTTTGTCTAACAGTTGTTGGTTTCCTCCAGTCTAAACTGCAGTCTGTCACAGGGGGGTGGGAGGGTCTTGCCACATTTTCTGAAGAATACCTGACAGTTGCTGTTGGTAGTCTTTGATTGCAAAATTAAAAAAATCAAACAGAACATAGTTTGCAATTGTATTAATTGAGGATGCTTTTGTCTTTTTTGGTCTAACTTCAGTTGCAGCTCTGGTCAACAGTTTAAATGAGCTTGGTCATAACGTAATCCCCCTCTGTGCATACAGCATGTTGCATGAGCGATTTGCACGCTGGCCTATGTAGGAGATGGCTCTCCCAGATGAACTAGGAAACTGTGGTGTGAACCGGGTGGGTAGAGCTTGCATGTATAGGCAGATGTTGTATAGCTAAGTCAGAATTATGTTGTTTTCTATGGAAATGGAAAAAAGCCAAGGGGGAAGAGAGTGTCATACAGGGTGATCAATAGAACAACTGGAATTTATTAGGAGAAGCACTTACCAGGAGAGGAGTGGGGACATTATAAACAGGAGGGTATATTTATAGGTGATAGTGACAACATATGCAACACTAGTAGTCTTCGTCTTGTGGG